>JAHHUM010000373.1:0-378220 GCA_036173005.1 Crenichthys baileyi | reverse complement strand
TTTTTTTTGATTTCCCCCCAATTAAGAATATTGGTCAATCTAGTGAGTGCTCTCAAACAAAACATTTTCATGTATGTATATATTTGACCTTGTATTGATAAGAAACTTGTCTACCCAAGTTTTTTGATATGCAGTTCTGTCACCCTGGAAATAACTCCTCAAATAAATCAAATGCCCAAACCTCTGATAAGTACATGCAAACTTCTGACCTCAACTGTAGATGCACACAGAGAGAAGAACTATTAAGTCAATTTCAGCTTAATCGAAGCCAATTAAATCACTACTTAAATTTGATCTGACATTAAGTACTGAAGAAAATCAAACGTTGACCATAACGTGAATCACTGAAATGGCTTCCATAGTGATTCTGGTCCATTAACCCTGTCTAAACGATGAGAGAGCTGGGTTGTGAAAAAAAAAGAAAAGTCGCATCAAAAAGTTACTGAGACGTGAAGCCTCAACAGAAATTTATTCAGACTGAGCACAGAGCTGAGCAGTGATGCTAAGATGATATTGTTCAGGGATATTTTTTGTAACTGACGTTTTTCACAAAACATGGAGTCATACAATTTTCCACCAGAACTAAAATACCGTGACAAATTTCTACTTTAAGTGGGCCACCTTAATCTAATTGGACTAAACGTAGGTTTACGCATGTTGCACAACTGACACATATGTTTCTGTTTTAACCTGTTCCAGCTTCCATTATTTTATTGCATCACAATGCCCTACTGCTAATAGAGGTTGTGTGATACACAATGCATGAACGCATGGTATCCCCTGAACATTAGTGGTATTTTCAGGATGACACAGGTGCATGTTTACACACATGAACACTTCTTCAAAAGAATTCACATCTAAAACAGATGCATCCAAAAGGTTCTGCTCAAACACACTAAGGGTTAAGAAACAGAATTATTGTTCATGTTTTACAGCTCACAATCACATGTTTCATATACAGAATAACATGAAGTGTTTTTTGTGCTCTGTTTTATCAAAAATATTTTAAATCTCTGAGGCATTAGGAGTGACGTCACACGAGGTTGCTGGGAATCGGAATCCCAGACAGATCAGGTTCGATCACAGAGGTAAAAAAATCCAATGACTCCAGTTTTCGGAGGGTTAGTCAGGAGACAGGCAAAGGTCATACACGGAGAGGCAGAGATCAGAAAACTTTTCAAAGGGTCGGGGAGAACTCGGCGGTCAGGGTACAGAAAAGAGGTTGATGTCCAGAGATCAGAGGCTTGGTGGAAAGGAAGCTGGATATCTAAAAGCAAGAGCTTTTGGATAATTTGGCAAGAAACTATGGGCTGGAGGGAGCTTAAAGAAGACACAGGTGGATGAAATAATAAGTTGACTACAGCAGAAACAGTGAGTGTGGCTTAAGCAGAGAACAGGCTGACGAAAGAATTATGACAATACCAAGGTTTTAAAAAACTGGTTTAAAAAAGGCGCAGAAAATTTTGGCTAACATTTAAATTCCTTTAATGAGCAGCTAGAGAAAACACCGCAGTGACCAGAGATTTCTCCAACTTTATGTAACATAAAGTTAAAACAGTACTGCCCCTCCCCCAATCCTGTTGCTGCCAGTCAGCTGGGTAAAAGTACTACAAAAAAATACATATTTGGCTGCTTGGAAATGTTTATGCTCACACAAACACAGACAGTGATGGTGTGGAAACCAACCCTCTTATTGCTGTTTTAAGCTACAGTTAACAAGCATTAACAGCATGTCTGCACAATAGCTGTGAGGGCTGGCAACCTGAACAGAGAGCCCTTCCAGTATTACTCTATAAAGAGCAGAAAGACCCTGAGGTTCCCAAACCAGAGACCCTCCTCTCCATGACTATGTCTTTGATCCTGTTTATAAACACCACAAACTGGAAATACAATTCAATTAAATGTGGTTTATTTAAAAGAACCAATTCACAACAATACCTTCTAAAGGCACATTACAAGACAAATAAGTATAATTTATATCCAAACATATAAATATAGACATAGTAGTACAAATATAGATCAAAATTAAATTGCATACATTCTAATTAGATCGTAGTTAAAATAAAATGCAGTCAGATTTTATTTATAGTGCCAATTAAAAAAACGTGTTGTGTCAAGCCATTGACTTTGCAGCAATCCCTGATCTTGAGCAGGCAAGCGGACAGATACGGTCATGAGTCAGCTTCATATCCACAAACACACCCTGGTCCCTTTCTTTTTAACCCAGAACCACCACCATATTAATCAGTATGCCCGTTCAATTTAGCAGCAGTAGGAATTCTGTTTTTCTGTTTTCAATAAATAAATGATGCTACACATTTTCTGCTTATCTATGTCAACTAAAAATAGGAAAATTTACCTGAGGGAGACCTTACAGAGATATTAAAGGTTTTCTAACATATTTTCTATACATCTCGAGAATAAAATAAGCCTAGTAGTATAGGGACTAGATAATTATGGTCTAGCAGAGACAAAACAAAAAACAAAGAAGCAAAGCTATGAATCATTTAAATCTCTAAACATTGTAATTATGACGTGAATAACTGATCTAGTTTGAGGGAATGATTAAACCCATGATTTATAACTCTGACATTTACTTTAACCTCATAATAATTTTATAAATGGCATCCACAACAGAAGGATGGATTCAAACACAAACCCATGCAAATCAACAACAGAAATCCTCCACAGACCTCTCAGTTACACCAGAACAGGTCTTGACTAATAATATCTCAAGGGTCAAGAGAGAGAGAATGCATTCAATGACAACAGCTTTCATAGCTTTTATAAGAAATTAAATCACTAATTGGTGTTTGTTTTTAATTTCCTATTCACTGTGTTGCTTTAAGAGATATACATTAATATCTTCATCTTGCATCAGTCATCATTGCCTCTAATTGGTTTGTCACCTTTTGGTGTTGTAAAGTAGAGAGGGAAGATGTGACTGAAGCATCTGGTGTGAGAATCCAAGAATGCTGAGGACAGCCTCACTGCATCAGAGCATCAGAGAGAGCATGAATACCCTCAAAGCCATTCATTGTGACACTCAGCCAAAGAAGTGCAGTATATTACCACACTGAAAGATAGACAGTCTAGATAACTGTCTACACAACAGTCTGGATAACATGCACTGAAACTAACAAGTGCAAGAAATGTTTAAAACATGACTACAGACCACAACTGTCACTTAAAAAGAGGTACAACGATGCTAGGATTTAAAATCAATGCAAAACAGAGATTAATTGTGTGGTATTAATCTCTGTTCTTATGTTTTTCATACTATAAAACTAGGAAATTAGAGGAAATGTATTTTTTCTCTAAGAGACAAATACTACAACATTTAGGATCACCAAAAGTGAATTTTCCACAATTCCTATTTTATGTTTATTTTTTATCTTTACTATACTGATTAATAAATTACAGTTCACCGTGATAATTAAGCTTTCAAAACATTTTACATTTTGGGCAAGATATATACAGTACTGTGCAAAGGTTTTAGGCAGGTGTGAAAAAAGCTGTAAACAAAGAATGCTTTCAGAAAATAAATAATGATTATTTATTTTTATCAATTTACAAAATGCTAAGTGAGCGAACCCAAACATAGAGCGAAAGTCATTAAGAACTATCTTCAGCGTAAAGAAGAACAAGACTTACTGGAGGTGATGGTATGGCCCCCACAGAGCCCTGATCTCAACATCATGGAGTGTGTCTGGGATAACATGAAGAGACAGAAGGATGTGAGAAAGCCTACATCCACAGAAGATCTGTGGTTAGTTCTCCAAGATGTTTGGAACAACCTACCAGCCGAGTTCCTTCACAAACTGTATGCAAGTGTACCTAGAAGAATTGATGCTGTTTTGAAGGCAAAGGGTGGTCACACCAGATATTGATTTGATTTAGATTTCTCTTTTGTTCATTCACTGCATTTTGCTGATTGATGAAAATAAAGGATTAACACTTCCATTTTTGAAAGCATTTTTTGTTTACAGCAGTTTTTCATACCTGCTAAAACTTTTGCACAGTACTGTTTGTCTGTTCATAATTATTCCTTTCTTTTGAGAAAAATCTGCTTGGTATTGCAGCACTTTTTTTTTGTCATTATAGCATTTTACCTTAACACAGAATAATTATTTATCTGCTACATCGCATATCATAACATTAACAGGCTCACTTATCAGTGAGCCTGTTAACAGGCTCACTTGTGATTCAGATGTTCCCTTCTTTTTAATAAGTAATGGTACAACGTACAACGTACAACGTACAACGTACAACGTGCAACATTTTGGTTGATTTTTACATCTCAGACCCCCTTTACACCAAATCAGGAAGAACCTACAATCTCCCAGATCTCAACGGCTGTTTGAATGTGGGTGGCTTGTGACAAAGTTTGAAAACATAATTTCCCAGTAAAAGCAACCCTGAGCCTACTGTGCTTTAAGACTCAGCTAAAGCAGTGATTCTCAGTCCTAGTCCTCAGGACCTCCTGTCCTTCATGTTTTAGATGTATCCCTGCTCCAACACACCTGGTTTCAATTATGGTATTACCCCCTCAGGATGCCATCCAGTGCTGTAGAAGCCTGCTAATCACATATTCATTCAAGACATAAAACATGCAAGAAAATGAGGACCTGGATTGAGAACCACTGAGCTAAAGGGTTTTGCCTGCTGTCTTGACCACCCTATCACAACGCCATTGGAATGTTATGAAATCTGCATAAGTATGTTTTATAACAGGGGAACAGAGCTAGGCTGGTTTAAATCTTATCTGTCTGACAGATTCCAGTTTGTTCATGTAAATGATAAATCATCTTTAAACTCCTGGGTTAATTGTGGAGTACCACAGGGTTCAGTACTTGGGCCAATTCTCTTTACTATATATATGCTTCCAATAGGTCAAATTATCAGGCAGCATAGGATAAATTTTCACTGTTACGCTGATGATACTCAGCTTTACTTATCCATAAATCCTGATGAACCCAACCAGTTAGATAGACTACAAGCATGTCTTGAAGATATAAAAACTTGGATGACTTTAAATTTTTTGCTTCAGACAAGACAGAAGTTGTCGTCTTTGGACCGGAGTCTTTAAAAAAGAAACTGCTTAGTCAATCACTCCATATGTTCCTAACAGGGCACTTCGTTCTCAGACTGCAGGTTTACTGGTGGTTCTTAGAATCTCTAGAAGTAGAATGGGAGGCAGATCCTTTAGTTATCAGGCTCCTCTCCTGTGGAACCAGCTCCCGGTTTTGGTCCATGAGGCAGACACCCTGTCTACTTTTAAGGCTAGGTTTAAAACTTTCCTTTTTGATAAAGCTTATAGTTAGAGTGGCTTAGTTTATCAGGGAGGGAGCCTTCCTCCCTCCCTGTTGGATGGAGTAAGGGGGAGTCAGGTTTAGCCTAAACCGGCTCAGTTATGGTTGAGGTGCAAACACACCCTCCATTTCTGCTACCTGTATGACCCCTTCTCTTTTCCAATGGTTATAATCAGTCTGACAGAGAGAGGTATCCCAAGCCTTGTGGTTTTTAGTATAACAGAGACCATCAGTGGGACCCTTTGTGGGGTGCCTTGAGACGACATTGTTGAAAATAAGCGCCGTTTAACTAAATAATCTGAACTGAAACTATCTGTGTAGTTATGCTGCTATGGGCTTAGGCTGCTGGAGGACATAATGACCACTTTCACCCTCTTTGCTACATTCTCACACAACTCTCCAATTTAGCATTATTTGCTGTTATTTCAGCTTTTAACTTTGTTCTCTCTCTTTTCTCTTCCTAGAAGCTACACCTGGCCTGACTCTGTGTCTACCTGTGACACCTTTCTGGAGAGGGGCATTGTCCGAGCTTCTACTGACAACAACTTAATGCTCACTCTCTACCGATGATCCACATGGCCCTGTCCTTTAGTGTTTAACCCTTTCTCTCTCCTAGACATGGCGATTCACTGAGCTTTTACTGTAACTAATTATATGTGCTCTCCTCCAGACTCAAACCTTGAAAACGGCTCAGAGTTTATCTGTTCTTTCTCTTCTAGGTAAACGACTAAAAAACACATCCATTAACATTTACTTTTCCTTCTCAAGGGAAAGTAACTTCCTGGATCAGTCCTTTTTCTCTTTGTGTCTCTGCTCTGTTCTCTCTAACCCCCAGTCGGTCGTGGCAGATGGCCGCTTACACTGAGCCTGTTCTGCTGGAGGTTTCTTCCTGTTAAAAGGGAGTTTTTCTCTCCACTGTTGCTACAATCATGCTCAGTATGAGGGATTGTTGCAAAGTCAACGCCAGTGACTGTCCACTGTCTCTACATCTCCCATCCCGGGAGGGGAAACCTGCAAGTCACTGACTGATTCCTTTCTGGTTTCCTTAGACAGAAAAATTTTTATCCAATTTGAATAAATAACTAACTCTGACTGCACTGTTCAGTGGTTAGGATTAATTGGAATGTATGTACCTGACTGTTGTGAAGTGCCTTGAGACAACATGTGTTGTGAATTGGCGCTATATAAATAAAACTGAATTGAATTGAATTGAACACTCTCCAGTTTGAGCAACAGAACTCAGTTGATGGTTTGGACTTAAGGATAAAAAGACATCTAATTTTAAATAATTCCCTGGAGAGGTTTCCGCATCCATCATCAGTCTCAGTCTTACTGTGGAGGTAGAAACCCCATTAGTTTTTTTCAGCATCTTATCTTCTTATCTGTTTTCTATACAGAAACCTGACCAGTGATCTTCATTAGGTGCGTAACTCTGTACTCATATATCTGTGAGCTCAGTATCAAACAAACATTGTCACAAAATGCTACATTTCTGTGTTTTTCACTTTTATGTTCCCTAAACAACGTGCAGCTATTTTACTCATGACAGCCACTGGGCACTGAACCCAATAAACTCTAATTAAAAGAATCCCTCCCTCCTCTAGTTAAATACCAAATAAATCATTTCTTAATGTCATGGGTATGTAAATTTGTCTTAATTAGTTGGTTTAACCAATTTGAACAGTGAGCTGTTGGTCTAACAGAAAATAACAGTGCACACACATGGATAAAATTGTTGGTGCCCCTCGGTTAATGAAAGAAAAACCCACAATGGTCACAGAAATAACTTGAATCTGACAAAGGTAATAATGAATAAAAATTCTATGAAAATGAACAAATGAAAGTCAGACATTGCATTTCAAACATGCTTCAACAGAATTATTTTTTAAAATAAACTCATGAAACAGGCCTGGACAAAAATGATGGTACCCCTGAAAATAATGTGACCAAAGGGACATGTTTAATCAAGGTGTGTCCATTAATTAGCATCACAGGTGTCTACATTCTTGTAATCAGTCAGTGGGCCTATATATAGGGCTACAGGTAGTCACTGGGCTGTTTGTTGACATGGTGTGTACCACACTCAACATGGACCAGAGGAAGTAAAGGAAAGAGTTGTCTCAGAAGATTAGAAAGAAAATTATAGACAAGCATGTTAAAGGTAAAGGTTATAAGACCATCTCCAAGCAGCTTCATATTCCTGTGACTACAGTTGCACATATTATTCAGAAATTTAAGATCCATGGGACTGAAGCCAACGTCCCTGGACGTGGCCGCAGGAGGAAAATTTATGACAAAACAAAGACAGATAATACGAACGGTAACAAAAGAACCAAGAAAAACTTCTAAAGAGATTAAAGGTGAACTTCAAGCTCAAGGAACATCAGTGTCAGAACGCACCATCCGACGTTGTTTGAAGCAAAGTGGACTTAATGGGAGACGACCAAGGAGAACACCATTGTTGGAAACAAATCATAAAAAAGCCAGACTGGAATTTGCCAAACTACATGTTGACAAGCCACAAAGCTTCTGGGCGAACGTCCTTTGGATAGATGAGACAAAAATTGGCAAGGCACATGAGCTCTATGTTCGCAGATAGAAAAATGAAGCATATGAAGAAAAGAACATTGTCCCTACTGTGAAACATGGAGGAGGCTCCGTTATGTTCTGGGGCTGCTTTGCTGCATCTGCCACAGGGTGTCTTGAATCTGTACAGGGTATAATGAAATCTCAAGACTATCAAGGGATTCTAGAGAGAAATGTGCTGCCCAGTGTCAGAAAGCTTAGTCTCAGTCGTAGGTCATGGGTCTTGCAACAGGATAATGACCCAAAACATACAGCTAAAAACATCCAAGAATGGCAAAGAGGAACACATTGGACTATTCTGAAGTGGCCTTCTATGAGCCTTGAACTAAATCCTATTGAACATCTTTGGAAGGAGCTGAAACATGCCGTCTAGAAAAGGCACCCTTCAAACCCGAGACAACTGGAGCAGTTTGCCCATGAGGAGTGGACCAAAATACCTGCTGAGAGGTGCAGAAGTCTCATTGACAGTTAGATGAATCGTTTGATTGCAGTGATTGCCTCAAAAGGTTGTGCAACAAAATATCAAGTTAAGGGTACCATCATTTTTGTCCAGGCCTGTGTCATGAGTTTATTTTTAAAAAGAATTCTGTTGAAGCATGTTTGAAAAGCAATGTCTGACTTTCATTTGTTCATTTTCATAGAATTTTTATTCATTATTACCTTTGTCAGATTCAAGTTATTTCTGTGACCATTGTTGGTTTTTCTTTCATTCACCGAGAGGTACCAACAATTTTATCCATGTGTGCAATTGAAAGTGTTTTCAACAAAGACAAAAAGTCACTGTTTAAGTTACACTTTCCAGCTCCATACTTTCTGTCCTAAAACAATGACACACAGTTCCAGTAGCACCAACATGTAGGCCTTAAAATGCCAAACTCAAATTCCAAAGCATTTACAGAACAGATATTTTGTCATCTCTTAAACTTCCACAATGTAACAAGTAGGGTTAGGGTTAGGGACCTAAACCATAGAAATAAAAATAAATAAATAAAACATTTACAGTACATCTCTGTGAGTTCTAAGCCCAGAATAAAAAACAGGGATGGAGTTGTGACTATAGAAAAAAAATGATTGAATTAAGTTCATTTGTAGTTCTACACACATTAAGGGTGATTTCTATTCACTTTTTGGCAATCCTGCAGAGGTACTTCCCTTCCCTACAACATCCACTACAATTACATGCAGATAGATAATTATGCAAATTAGCTGATGAGCTTATTTATCCAATATAGCCAGTAACTACCTTCCCTATTGAAGTGTTGGCATCAGTGGTAGGGATTTCCTGATTCTGGTTTTTTGTCCTGTTGGAGTCATCCATTTTGGTCGCACAGTTGAACATGCGCAGCTCAACAGACATCGCTGCTCTGACGTCACCCGGGATTGTAAAACCCGCAGAAAATAAAGTTTTGTTGCCATTTCCAGCGAGTCTCACGGGACAACGCAACGGAGGCGCATATCTGGAGAGACAAAAGCTCGCAGGTGAACTTTTGCTCCACAAGGCCATTACCGGAAGAGCTTGAAAGCTGGAAATCTGTCTGATACAAGGTCAGAAGTTTCCTAACCGATCGAAGGCCACGCCGACACACGGCGCAGGTTAAAACCCACAGAGGTTTTATTTTCAAGGAGATAAGTTTCCTCCTTGTTGATTCAGTCGACTAAACGGTTCTTGATATTTTCCCCTCCTGGACGGATGAGAAGTTTAAGTTTTTTTCTTTTCTTGAGTTGATCACGGACGCGTGATCCCCCTTCCTCATTTTTCTTCAGACATAATCCCTCCTCAACCGGTGGAGAGAAGAAATCAACATCAGCTTAATTTCGTTCTTTTTATATGAAATTGGATAGGTGCATTTAGAGGTCTGGGCAGGATGAGGCGCATAGTGAAGGTGATTTAGAATCACCAGTAGTTAATCCAAGGTATCAACTTGTTGCATGCAATACTGATTGAAGTGTTTTATGCTGAGTTGTGTTTTGATTTGCTGTGAAAGCGCTGCTGAATCGTGCATGTTCAAGTTTTGTCCGGCTGATCCCAAATCAGCCAGGAGTTAGAAGTTGGACTTTGAAAGTTTTTCATTCAAAGCAACTGCGGTCTGGGCCTCGCCTGACCACTCCTTTGTTCCAGTTTTATTACTGGAGTTTTTCCACTGAGTTCCCGCCTCAGAGTTTTATGACTCTTTGTACGAGATTTGGGGCAATCAGCTGCTAGAGGCTAAAGAGGCGTGGCTCCACCCTTTTATCAGCTGATCGCTGCAATCAAGACATCAACCCCCAGGAGAATTTCTCTTTCCATTTAACCCAAATTACAATTTTTTTTCCATAAAACTGCTGGTTTGATCTTCATAGACACTCAATGCGCATGTATTTTTCTTTTATTATTATTGTTAGTTAGTCATTTTTATCCCCTTTGTGTAGAATAGTGCTTGTTAGTTAGGTGAAGGTTTTGGACCAGAATAATGGTATATCAGAATTGACTTCAATAAATCTTCATATATATAATTAAGAGAAGCGTTTGTGTTTATTTCGTGCAAGAGTGATTTATCTGTCAAAACAAGGTCGAAGTTCACCCACCTTCGATGAAGTGGTTGAATAAACAGTGACATTTTGTGGTTTTGGTTAATAATTTATCAATTATTAATGATGGATAGCTAATTGTAATTATTACAATTATTACAAATAATTATTAAAGAGCCCATAATCACAACACCAGAGGACTTCTCTGATTTCTATTCGTAAGTAATAATTTTTGGTTAGGAAATAAATGTTTTTCAAATTATGATTTTAAATTATAATTCTTGATAAATATTAATTAATCAATAATCATAATTCTTACAGTCCTTCATATTGATCCAGCCCATTTAGGGGTATCGATTTGGTGATATCAAGAATCAGTCTGATACGTCTTTAAATCAATACAAAGTCCATGCTGTAAAATATTACAGTACATTTTATCAAGTTTAAATTGTTATGGAAGGTCCAAATTCATTTGATTAGCAAAATACTGTGCATAGCCAATAATGTAATTTTGCAAAAGGTGCACATGAAACTTTTCTGTAATTTTTAAAAACATCCATTCAGAACGTTGCAACATGGCACGACTGACACAAAGACGCAGAAAGTACACCAACAAGAGGTATTTGGAGTTGAGCGTCCTCTAGCTCTCAGATACTGATCACTTTAAAACTGATGATTGAGTGACCAAGACATTTTTACTTGTTTTTGTTGCTTTTCTGCTCCTAAACTACTGTATGTTGTGCTGCTTAGTTTTGCACATCCAACTGTGCTCACCTCAAATCCTAATCTAGTTCTAAAGTCTACAAACCACATTGTCTGAAAACTATTTTTCTTTCTCTATGATCTCAGTCTTTTAGACAAAAAGTTAGGAACATTTACTTGTTCCTCACAGATAGTGAAGGGTATGCAGCACAGCTAACATGTCAGTTGCCCCACTCTGTTCCTGAGAAGTCAGTGTACCCTTGTCCCCATTCTGTCAGTCTTAAGATGCTACACAGTGAAGCAGTATGTCAGCGAAGCCAGTGAGACTCAAACAGACTCCCTACAATTCATCATTTAATTACTGATAAATGGTAAATACAGTCTCAGCACATGCTGTCAAATCATGAGCATGTAAAAAAGATCATTAATCAGTTCACCACACAATACACAAAGAATGGAGTGGTTTACATTTAACACAATTAGAATTTGTCGAGATAGCTTGTTTGTTCACTCAAGCATTGTTTGGGTTCAGATGGCTGAAGAATGTGGACCATCCGAGGAATCACAAGGGTTTCACTTGGGAGCATGATGGGGCATTAAAAGAATAAGAAATGCTGTGTGCAGAAATGACTGGCCTCTCTATGATTTAACCAGCCTAGCTTTTTGTTTGCATGGGTTAACTCTTGTCAAGAAAGTAGACATTTGTTGGGAAATTACACAGTGCCAAGTCAAAGGTCATTTCATAATAGCAATTGAGACATCTATTAATGTAATAATAGACTTCCCTTTCAACAGTTGCAGCCGGAAATGGACTCGGAAGATCAAATTCCATCTGAGCTTAAAAGTAATAATCAAAGGAAAACTGCTGGCTTGGCTGCTCCTGTCTAATGATACACAACTGCCTTTGCTGTAGCTGCCTTGCCAGGCATAATATAAATCTCACATCAGACATAAATAGAGCAAGACGTGCAAATAGAGCTAATTTACACCTCTGCACCTCCAACAGATATGAGCAGAGAGGGTTTTATTTACACCCATGTCAACACACAGATTTCCAGGGGTCTTATGCCTGATTTAAAACTCTTCCTCAATAAATCTCTGTAAAATACATCATCAGGCACAAGGACATTTATGGAAACATCTCACTTATGTATTCACAACCGTGTTAAGTATACATGTTTCTCAACACTCCATTTGTTGAACACAACTACTGTTTATCCTGATCAGCTCTAATTTTCATGCCAATTTTACACTTTGTGTGCTTCTAATGCTCAATCTGTACGTGCACAAATATTTGCAAAAGCAAGATGAACAAGTTTGCATGTAGGAAAAAAACGCTACATAAGGCTGTAAAAGCGGATGTTTGGCTGAATAGCTGGCAAATAAATAAGGGTTAACAGTGCCACACTATGACCCCCTGGCCAAATAGATAACATCTAATCTGATTATTGGAACCAGCAATAACAAAAATGATCTGAACAGTTTTGAAAAAAAAAAGGGAAATTGTTTTATATGAAGAACATCTACAGTCATTCTCAAATGTTTAGACAGGTCAGATATACAGGTCGCTGTGCTTAGCAAACTTGCAGCTTCAGTTTTTTGGTGATAATTCCGTTTTTACCCTGATTTTAAATAAATGTTTAGCTAAATCCATTTCAGCATTTTCACATAATTGGCACATGTAAGGATAGTAAAGTGAACAATCACCTTCAAACTAAATAGCAGACTGATGAAGGAGAAGATGTTTTCGAAATTATTGTCCTCTTGAGTTAGCAATGGCTATCTGAACAAAAAAATGCATAAAAATTTCTCACATTTACAGGCTATAGCAGGTTTTCTTCCAGGATTGCCCTTCATTTGGCTCCATCCATCTTCTTGCTTCTAAACAACTCTAAGCAGTTTCTTTGTGCCTGTTGGAGAAAAGCATCCCACAGCATGATGCTGCCACGACCATGTTTCACCTTGGGAATGGTGTGTTCACGGGAATGTCCAATGTTATTTTTCTACATATCTTATACGACTAAAGCACTTCCATGTTATTGTTATGTTTCCTAAGAACTTCTTATTGCTTCCTTTGAAAAATGACTTTCTTCTTTCCACTTTTTGCTCAAAATTAATTGTTGTCCATTCGACAGATTCTGCCACCTGACGTTTGGATATGAGCAGCTTCTCCAGAGTTAGCAAACAGGTTTCTTTACTAAGAACTTCAAGGTGAGACAATAAAGAACAGTAAAGAAGGCTGTAGGAGATCCAAGAGTGTCAGTACTGTCTTTTCCTGAGAAGTGAGCTTACAGAAGTGCAGAGATTGCTCAACGTTGGCAGCAAGTTGGTGTAAATGCATCAGGATGCACAACAGTCTTGTGACAATTTAGGCAAAAAACAACATTCAGCCTGAGAAAACCATGAAGAACAGACTGAAATTCTGCAAGAAGAAAAAAGATGGAGACGAGATGACTGCACAGTTAGTGTCTCTGATATATCTAAATTCTTCCCAAGAACATTGTCATGAAGTGCCATGAAGATCAAAATGGTCCCCAAGAGACTCCTTCTAACAATCCAAGAACAATTAGGTGATTATCTCTGTATTGCATTGTATTGTGGGTAAAAAATGAGAACATTATTGGTCAAGAAACTACCCAGATCTTACCCCACTGAGAACCTCTGGTCTTTTTTCTAAACATAAGTCAGTAAATCATGATCACATCCGAGACAAGAATGGATCACCATCAGCCAGCTTGTTGATACAAAAGTTGTTACTCAGAATTCAGGAGTGATTTGTGAATTGTGTAAATGCAAAAAAAGAAAAGACAACACTGTAAATGTAGTCTCTTCTTAAGTCATGTAAAGTTACAAAATATGGTCTTTAGTCTTTAGAAATGTGCAGAAAAGTACTTCAGACTAACAAAACAAGGCTAAATATATAAACTTCTAGGACTGGAACCACTGAATATAAGACATTTTTCCCTGCTAGCAGCTTGACATTTAGAGAGCAGACTGCAAATATTGAGTTAAGGAAAAACAACAGAATAAATAAATAGAAAAAAACATGCTGTTTTCTTGCAGGAAAAAGTTGAAGGAAGAACTTTTTAGTTTGGTGGGGGCAAGAAATAGAACATGGTGCAAGAAAGCTGAAGACAGAAGAGTTCTAGGTGGAGAGTAGAAGTAGGTGTGTACAAGGGACTGAGGGAGTAAACTTCAGAGGGAGATAGAACTGGAGCAGGAGGAAGAGGGAGGAGAGACTCTGTTTCTGCAGTGACTGCCTGGATATGATGAATGGCCTGCACACAGATACAGATATAGTTGTACAACAACTAAAATACAAACATCTCTTTTGTGTACACTCTGCCCTCTGTGATTCGTTTTTAGTTTTCTCTGCAGCTTCATGAATGCAGCAAATAAAAAACAGGAGAATTTTAATGATTATGGCTGAATTGTGATAAGTAGATAATGCTGTAGTATTTACATTAAGGTATAAAAGGCACAACAGAAAGAATACTGATTCTGTAACCTGACAGGGTTAGAAATTCACATGTTCATTCTTGCCTAGAATAGTCGGCATCAGCCTAGGTGTGAATTCAGAAGCAAGAAATGCCTGGAGTCACTTTTTATTTTTATTTAGTCCCAATAAATCCAATGAAAAATTCAAACCATGAGGTATTTATCGCAGTATGTATTTTCTGTGATTTTAAGGCTCAAAACTTCTCAGGATGATATTCTACTTTAAAAGTGGTCGCACTGGCTATATAATAGTATATTATTAAAAATGTGTGTTTTAAGTTGATGGCACCAGTGTGGTGGATGCAGACTGAAATCTAAAGGGCATCTCATTTGTGTGATTCTTTTCGGACAACAGTAGAGCTCATTAAGATTCAGTTCTGGCTCTGGTCTTATGATCCAACTAAATGTTCCTTAGGGGCAGCATAAAACACACTTTTTACACTTTGATTAATTCCCCTCTGCTAAGATTACATTTGGCTATCGTTGACCTGTCTGATCTCTGCAGCAATTCCTCTATCATGCAAATAAGTGGCTAAATTTGGATGATGACAGTAGATTAAAGATGAAGAAGCTGCAAACGAATTTACAGCAAAGAATCAGTTGGGCTTTAAACATAATGAGTGTTGAGTTATCTGCTTTGCATCACAAATTCAGCTTGACTTAAATAAGACTTGTGGGGTTTTAATTTTTATTTATAAAGGTAACTTTAGTTGTTAATTAGTTATCCACCAGAGGATGAGATCCACCACCTCTAACGTGTACATCAAAAAGTTTGTTTTCTGAAACAAATAAATGAAAGTCTAAAAAGATTACATGCAATAGAATGTATTATTTAAACCAAAAATTGATTGAAAATGTGAAAAGTCTACAACTTTACTTTGCTAAAATATACTTTTAATTTTTTGGCTTGTACTCTCAGTGGATAATAGTAAAACTGAGAAGCACAGATCGTTCTGTAAGAGCAGCCTTTTTGGAATTTGAGGCAAACAAAGCTTTGACTGTTTCTTTATTTCAGCACATGTAAACCAATTGTTGTGTAAAAGTTGCTTTACGCAGCTGATTTGTCACAGGCCTTTTCGTAATCCAGTCTGCAAAGTTGTGCCACATAGATATCTTAAAAAAATGGGTTATTTATAACAATCTAGAGGCTTTTATTTTATGAATCTGGGTTAAACTTGTAATTGCATCTTTGCTGCAGAGATGGGAAGAACGAGGGAGTAAACAAACGATGAGACAGAGGAAGAAGGAATCTGAGGATAGAAATGTACATTTCTTATTTTTCTTTTTCTATCTCTCATCACTTTCATCCTTGTTTATGTTCTGGAAACTTCTCCACTGTCGCAGTTATTCTTGTTAATTTCTTTCCCACTCCCTCCAGTTTTCCTGTCTCTTTCCTTTTATCATTCTTTCTGTCCCCTTTCTCAATGTGTGCTGTTTGCCTCTCACCAATACCCCCCACTGTCCCTCTCCTTTAACACACGATCTTCTCCCTGCTCAAACAACAGCTCATTGCTGGCAACGATGCCGATGGATCAAGTGACAGCCTCTTAGTCTGCAGACCTATAGCCCACTCCTGTAAATCCTGCAAGGCAATGAGAAAATCTATGCTGTTGGAGTGCAGTCCATCCACAGCTCTCTCTGTGTCTGCTTACCAAGCACATTACAGATGCTTCCATACACATAAACATAAATATAAGCACACCTTGCATTATCATTCCTAAACGACACCCCATACTGAGCTAATGATCAAAGATGTAAGGGATTCTTTATGTAGGTCACTGCAGAAGTAAAGTGCTCATGCTTCTGAGCACTAAAACAAATGCATATTTATGAGGAAAATATAGTATGGTCTTCTGTGTTTCAGATATATATTTAACAGTTTAAAGTTGTAGACAAAGTACATAAAACCCAAAATTTATGTTGTGTGATTTGTGTGTCTAAACAAAATCTCTCCATTCTGACTGGTTGAAAGGAAACATATACTGTAGGTCTTGGTCAGATCTCATAAAAAAAAAATGCATGTTTTTTCCAGCAATGTTAACCTCCAGAACTTGTCAGTTTTCCACTTTATAAAAAAAGTCCTGAAAAACAAGGGTTTCCATCGTGAATTAACTTTCAATGCTTTTAAGTAATATGTTCGAAGAAGTTCTGTAAAGAATTAGAGCTCAGCTCAAACAGCACTGCCAAAACCCTAAATTCACTTTGTTATACTGTCAACATTGGAAACACACTGTTCTAGAGTGATACAGAAAAAATATTTCATGCATTGTTGCTTCTTTTCTTGACAGTGTAGCTTTCAACTTATACAAAATGCTGCAGCAAGTGATTTGACGAGAGTCAAAAGTTTTAGAAACACTTTCTCACATAATGGATCTCTTAATTTCATGATTATTTAAATTGTAGATTCTCACCAAAGGCAACAAACAATGAATAAACACACATCAAATTATATAGTAAAAAAACTTGTCAAATAACTAAACATTTTTATATTTTAGATTCTTCCAAATAGCTACCCTCTGCTTTAATTACTGGTGTGCTCTCCTGGCATTCTCTCCATGAGCTTCATGAGGTGGTCACCTGAAATGGTTTTCCAAAGAGTCTTAAAAGAACTTCCCAGAGGTTCATTGAGAGACGGCTAAAGGTTAATATTTCAGTCATCACAGCAAAGGGCAGCTACAACAAGGAATCTAAAATATAAAACATATTTAAAGTTATTTTACAATTTTTTGTTTGCTACATAATTGCATTCATTCACTGTTTTGATGCTTTCAGTAAGAATCTACTTACAATGTAGGTCATAAACATAAAGAAAACCTTTAAATGAGAAAGGCGCTCTAAAACTTTTGACCGGTAGTGTATATCCTCTCACATGTAAAGCTCTGCGATTTTTTATACTAAAAAAACTCATTTATTCCCAATAAAACACTTTGGTCCCAGACTACAGTGTTGTTTATAAAGTTTCTAAAAGCAGATCGTTCAGGTACGTCTGTCCAAACCAGCTCCCAACAGCCATGGCTTTAACTATACTGCCATGTTTCCAGGCAGCTGGAGGGCAATGACCTCCTCTACTGTCTTCTTACTCTTGATGTCCTAATGAATCTACCTATCGGTAGGTATAGTGTCAATTGAATCTGAGTTTTTCTTTGTAAGGTCTGTTTATGTTTAGCTGGAGCTTTTCCTTTCCACTTTTGCCTGTTCCTCTGAATTCTTTCCAGTGGTTCTACTCTTCATACAAACATTCAATTTTTTTGTAAATGCTAATTTGCTAATCTGCTTATTAAATTTAACTACAATTTAATTTAATAGGAATATACACCCATAGGTCACTTTCTTTGGTACACCTGCTCAGTTGCTTGTTAGGCTGGTCTGAGTCTTTCAGACACTACTGATCTACTGGGTGTTTCGCACACAGCCATCTCCGTAGTTTACAGAGAATAGTCTGTAAAAGACTGAATATCTGCTGAGCAGCATTCTTGTGAACAAGAATGCGCTGTTGATATCAGAGGTCTAAGGAGAATGGACCGAGTGATTCAAGATGAAAGAAAGGCAAATGCTCAAATAAACAATGGCCACAACCAAGGCAAGCAGAATATCATGTCTGAAAATACAACATGTTCAACGTGAAGAAGATAGGCTACAGCAATCGAAGAATATGCAAGTTCATACAGTTGAAACATATTACCCAACAACTGCTCCACTCCAAACAGTCCTCTGCGATATGAACGCTGCACACAGCGATATTGAAGAAATATACTTGCAATATTGTGTTCAGCCCCAATTGTTGCTGGCTATGTCCACCCCTTTATGGCCAAAGTGTACACATCTTCTGATGGATGCTTCTAGCAATAAGACAAGAAAATGAGTTCAATGTACCCAAAGGTCTTGATAGTCACCAGATTTCAATCCAAAGGAGCACATTTGGGGTGTGGTGGAGCGGGAGATTCATATCATGGATGCTATCATGTCAGTACGAACCAAAACTGTTTTATAATACCTTTTTTAATCAAGGAATTAAGGCAGTTCTGAAGACAAAAAGGGGGTTTTGCAGGTACTCACAAGGTGTGCTAAATAAAGTGGCCAGTGAGTGTAGGTTTTCATATTCACCTAAAACAAGGACGTACTCTACTGGTTATTGAAAATGTATCAAATGATTTTAAACTGTGTAGTCTATGTGCTCTCACTTGACACAATTTGGAAGTCAGATACATTCCCCAAATGATATTTCCAGGTTCTGTCCTTGTGAAAAACCACAAATGTGAGCTCTCAGCTCCCAGTCCGAGCCCGATATGTCTGATAAGCCTTAACAAACTTTTACCACTTTCACAGGTGAACAGGAGACCACAAAGGACAGCTCGTTGAGAAAGGTCGCAAGCTAACACAGAGCAACCATTTATGACCGAGACATTCAACACATCTGAAAGTGGAGCAGAGGAGGACCGGTTGAACCCTCCTCCGTTCTGAATTCCTAAAATCTTGCTAAAGGTTAGAGTAGCTGAGAATCTCTGCAGAGTTCCTCAGAGACAGAAAGAAAAGGGAGAGAGAGCAAATCCTAAAAAAGGCTGGCAGAAACAGAATCATAAATATAAGGAGACCTTGACACTTAGCCTGCTTTTGTTAAAACATCTCTACTTGAGGGGAAAACTTGCAAAAGATGTACATCTATGATACCAAATAGTTTAAGCTGTTTTTGTCAGCTTACTAACACACAGATTGGAAGAAGCAGAAAACAGGAAAACGGGCAAGAAAGTTGAAAGTAGGAAAATAATTAAGAAGGATGACAAATTGGAAGATGGAGAGACTCAAAGGCAAAAGGAAACAAGGGCACAAGCAGGAGGAAACAGAAGGCTGGTGTTCTTTAAAGTTCAGCCATCCTGCCACTAAATCCCTGATGCGGCCTGCCAGGACCCACCCTGCCCTGTCCTGACTCATCCTCTGGTGTAATGGTGCCTTTCAGCAGTTCCCTCCTTTACATCCATCTGTCTCTCACTCTGCCCGCTCCCATATCTGTCTTTCAATCTGTTCTTCACATGAACAGGATTTCTTCAATTCCACGCATTGTGGAAACACAACAAGAAAGAGTGGCATTAATATTTTAATTTACTCACTCGGTGCCCTGTCTCATCCATTCAGCTCTGTGGTTGTGACTAGTTGAGGAGAGCATATCTACACATCCATTCATGACTTTCTCTATTTTTCTGTCTGCTTCCTTTTCATGTCCTTGTAAAGTCTTTCTGTCTGCATTACTTTCATTGGCAAGGGCTCTTTTTGGTGTGCTGGTCCTGTTGCCCAGTGTTATTTCATACCTGACAACCAGGCATCCATTTGAACCTTGTAAACTTTTCCTGTCCACTTTGACAACTGATGACTTAAAGACATATTCTATGATTTACTTTTTGTCTACTGTTAGGAAATGTGTATGAGGCCATTTGACTAAACCTAATAATATATATCATCGGGAGGTCACTCAAGAGTTATTTTGCTTTGTTCAGGAAACATAATCTGTCATACTGGGGCAGAATATACACCTGACCTGAAGAATTAAGTTTCCCTAATGGTCTGGGAACACTTTGGGATTCACTAGAATAAGCTGAAGGGTGTCGCTCCATAAGATGGATGTCAGGGTTTCCCTCTTGAAGTTGTTACCCGGTCTCGGGCTGCTGATGGATGGATGGATGGATGGATGGATGGATGGATGGACCACAATTGATAGAATTAAGGTGTTATAAAAAGTCATCAAAAACCTATAGCTCCCTAATCCTTGCAGGGTTGTGGGTGGACTGGTGCCTATCTCCAGCCATAAATCAGGGAGAGACAGGTTTAAACCTGGGCAGAACATCCCAGTGCAACACAAAGACATGCTGGACAAACAGCCAAGCACACACACTATCACCAGAAAAAAATGTGAAGTAAATTAAATTGTACTTGAGTAATGGGCATTTTTTTGATTATTTATTTTCAAAATTCATAACAATAGTTAACTACGAAGAAAAATAAACTCACACAATGGCTAAGTAGTATGAAATGGTTTGTTTGCACGTACTGCAAACAGGTCGAGACGCAATTTGGGTTGAGAATTTGCATTGCGACAAAACACGTAAAGGTGTGAACAGTCTTTTTGTTGGTCCCTTTAAATGTCCTTGTAGAGTCATAGATTTAGTCACTTGCTAGGTTGTTACTGTCCGGTTTATCTGATTGCCTGACAGCACAGATAAACATTTTTTCAGATGAAAAGTAAAGATTTTTATCAAAGTCATTTTGTCTAACTTTGAAATAATTCATAATTAACCACAAATTTAAATGTTAATGGTGTCAGACTTTCAATATGACGTGTTTTATTCAGTGAAGTGATTACATGCTTGTGATAACAGGTTGGTGACTGAATGTGGAAACCTTGTCAGTTATAATATAGTTATAAAGACTAAAGTGTTATGTTGTTTAAGATTAGAAAAGTAATTCTGATTACAAAAAACATGGACTGAGAAAGAGAGTTGATCACCTACATCCCAAAGTCGCATCATCCCCATGTACATCAACATCTTTGTCGTGCAACTTGTTGTTTTTGTGTATTTTTATTCCTTTTATTCCTGTAACATCTTGGCATTTTGCTTACCCATGATGACATAGCTGGATATCTTTTTTCCACCCCATTCATCTGCTAATCACAAGTCAACTGTATATGTGTTGCAACTGCTGCTGCATCCTGTCACAACATCCATATGATCACTAACTTAATGCGCAATACATTATATGCAGAACAAAAAAATCTCCTCAAGCAAAACCAAGCTCTGTCCCAAAGAATATGAGGAAGTAAGATAGAAGTTAATCCATGCCTGCTATATTTGTCAGACAGTAATTTTCTACCACTTCTTCCATTGTGGGTTTCTGTGAAGCTGGTGCCTATCTCCAGCAGTCAATGGGTGGGAGGTGGGGTCCACCCTGGACAGGTCACCAGTCCATCGCAGGGCAACACACAAACAACCAAGCACACACTCATTTACACACCTAAGGGCAATTTAGAGAGACCAATTAATCTAACAAACATGTTTTGGGATTTTGGGAGGAAGCCAGAGTACCTGGAGAGAACCCAAGTATGCAAGGGGGAGAACATGCAAACTCCATGCAGAAAGACCACCGCCCGGGAGTCGTACCCAGGACCTTCTTGCTGCAAGGCAACAGTGCTGCCAACTGCACCACCGTGCAGCCCTGCTATATTTGTCCAGTTCCTAATATCATATATTGCTCTGATTAGACAAAATTGTAATAAAACCTAGAAGGGAAAAAGGAGGAAGAAAGAACTGAGTATTATAATTTTTAAAGGGAGGAAAATCTTGGAAGTATGTCTGATTGATCATTTATTTTCGTGCTGTAGTTGAGCATATTTTAATTTGCTCCAGCCGAACTGTCTGATAGAACAAAGATGATTTGATGAGTTTGTTTTGTCTGTCCCCAGTTTCATAACAAATGTATGAGTTTCTTGCTCATGTTGTCTGCACTAGCATATCTCCACAAAAAAATGGATTTGATTAATTAATTTGGTATTCCGTCAACAGCTGACCTTCATCGCATCAATGTGAGGAAAAGCACATGCTTTTTGTTGTCATACATTCATAACCTTACTCACACACCCATAAAATACACACACCACAATACACTAGTGTAGTACCCAAGAAAGAGTCAAGACTTATCTGACAATACCAAGACCAACACAAAACAAGATTTAGACTTTTCAGGAGGCCAGACCATGTACAACATAAAAACCAGACCAATGAAAGGGTTATTTTTTAAAACCATTGTTGTAATCATTATAATGTAATTTTTGCAAATGTTTAAAGAAAATCTGCCTGTAACAGCTCATTAGCAAGCTCATGTATAAAAGGGCTAAGAACAAACGGGTTGCATTGGTGTGCTTTACTTTTTCATTTAGGTGCTCTGCTAGAACATTTAGATAAACCCAATCTTGTTCGCAAACCCTCAACTACATGCCACTGGTCCAATTAATCTTACAAGCTGATTACAAGTGACACAGACAAACCAGACGGACGCTAAAGAGCACAAAGATCCAGCTAATCGTTAACTGACTGAGCATTACCTACAGGCAGAGTGGGTGGAGGCGACAGGAGAACATGGACGACTTAACTCACTTCTTTCTTTCTGCGTGTTGTGCAGACAGAAAAACAACCATATATTTGCACAAGAAAATACTTCTCCTTTTTTTCATCCTCGACATGTCTGTTTGCATGTGACAGTGCTGAAATTGTCAAAGCAAAACACTTTATTGGTTGCATTTGAATATATGCAGGCGTTTCACACTAAGTTGCTGTAAACACAAAGGATGTGTCGGCTTTGATCTTGACTGGTTCAGCTTTGATCTTGGCTGCTTCAGCACATCTGAGACAAGGCCAAGACTTTGAAAATGTGGTCTTAACACTGCTCTTGAGACCAAGACCAGTCATGAGTACAACAACATTACAATATACAATATCATATTTAGGTTTAAACATACTCTTACCAAGACGTCTGAACACTCCCAGAAAAAACATAATCTAATTTAATAATTCAATATGAATTTCAAGAGCAGTATCCTTCAAATATCTGTTTTTGCTCTGCAGATACTGGAGTGAGACATGTAAGTGTTTTCACCCTTACAGATTTCTTCTGTTTTTGCTTTGTGACACAGATGTTTTACATTGACCTAATTTTAATATCAGACAAAGATAACTTAGGTAAATGGAGTTTACAAATGAAGATTTTATTAATTAAGAAAAAAGCTATCCAAACTAAGCTGGAATTATGGGAAAAAAAAGTAATCGCTCCCCTATTTAAACAGATTTTATGCCACCCTTGATGACAACAACTGCGATTAAGTGTTAAACTGGCAATGAGTTTTTTACATTAGTGATTTCAGTACAACATACACCTTTGCTACCGGCTACGTTGGCTTGTTAAGTCCAAAGAGACGTACGTTTTGTGTAGTTGGTTCGGATCGGGACCGGTTTTTATTCAGACCAGAGTCCATTTAGAAGCGGCCCGAGACCACTTTAAAAAGTGGATCTCGGTCCAGTTGTTTGGCCCGGTCAAGGGTTTGCTTGAGTGTATTCACACCTGCACAAAAGGTCCAGACCAATGGGGGAAACAAAGTCTGGTCCGCTTAAAGCAGACCAAAAGTGGCAGGTGTAAATACACCCTTAGTCTCCCTCCCTCAGCTTCCCTGTTTTCATTCTGCCACAGCTGTTCCATATCTCCACTGATTAGCTCTTCTGGTTCCTTTGTCATTTGCCACCCCTGCGTCACTATTGAAGCCCCTGGTTTTTCAGTTTGTTGCTGGATTCTCTGCCTGTGCACAATGTCTTATTTGCCCTGCTCAAGACAGGTTTCTCTTGTAATTGAGACTACCTGTATAAATAAAGGTTTATTGATGATAAAAAAGACCTGTACATTTTTCTGTTTTGTTATTAAATCCTTCACAATGCTGATGCGGAGTTCCTGTATGCACTTTAGTCCAACTTTAAACCTACACAATATGATACACTGAAGTGTTTTCAAGCATAAGCAGAGTGTTTGAGGTCAAGTCTTCTTAGGGATTTTGTGATAGAGAGCAGAATTCCTGTTTCCATGAGTTACAGCAACTCATGCAGGTCCTGAAGAAGTGAGGCACCCCATAAAATTTCACCACCACCACCATGTTTGAGTTTCTCCAAAATTCTTTTTGTTCTCTACAATGCCATGTTAGTTTTAAGGCAGATGTAATGAGAACTTCCAAATAGTTCCACATTTGTCCCATCAGTCTACGGAAAATCTTCCCAGAAGTCTTCCAGATCTTCTACATTTGTTCTGGTAAATATCAGACAGGGCTTTGTGTTCCTTAAGGCTTGCAGTGATTTCTACTTTGTAACTCACCCACACACACCATTTTGTCTTTTTTTTTTTTTTGTTGAATCATGAACACTGACCTTAGCTGAATGAAATGAGGGCTGCAGTGCTTTAAATGTTGTTTTGGGTTCCTTTGTGACCTCCTTGATGAGTCCTCAATGCGTTCTTTAAGTATTTTTGTTGGGCACCCCTGGGTAGGTTCACCACTGTTCTATTTGTTCTAAATTATGCGTAATCTTGCGTTTAAAAACTGCGGCATTCACAGTTAATTTAACAATTGGGGGGGGGGCTAGTATGGTTTGGTTTTCTTAATACAATAAATTATCATTTAAAAACAGCATTTTGCCATTACTTTAGCTCCCATTTTCTGTTTTTAAAATTGGTTTGATCTGAAATATTTCATAACAGAAGAAATCTGTAGGGGGTCAAATACTTTTTCACAGAAGTTTTACCTAAAACCTTTAATTACAACGTATCAAAACATCTCCTACTTTAAGGCAATCTACAAAGTGGTTTTGTAGAACAAAAGACACATTTGGATAAAAGTATCTTCTTGTAATCGACTGGGAAGTGAGAAATGATCTACTACTTAAAACTAATTACTGCTGAACAGAAATATCCAGCAGAATCACTTTATGGCTCCATGTGTGCTCTTGTTGGAGGTTTAAATATCATGGGTTTTAAATGCTTACTGAAAGCTGCCACAGCCAGGATAAGTGTGACCACAATGGAGATCCAGGAGACCCAAAGAGCTTTCTTCCTGTAGTTCTGTGCCTCGTGGGGCTTCAAGCGCATGCTGCTCTCAAGAAGACCTGCACAGAAACAACATGAGTAAACAATCTTAGAAGGCTAGTACTGCTATTCTTTTTGTGTAAGTTTGAGAGAGTCATTATGATGTTCTGTGACACTTTGTGGGAATATCAGGCACCCTCAGGAAAAATAAGAAATGTTTTAATCTATTAATTTCACTTAAAGAAGAATGAACCTTTGTTTGTTTATCTGTTTTATCTTAACAAATTTCAGTTTGACTCACTCTCACGTTGATGGGTGTGTTACTGTAGATCAGAAGGTCAGTGGTGAGTTTGGGATCAGATAAGAAATTGTGTTTAAAAAAAATCTATGAATCAATTTTATTCAGGAGTCCCAAAAGGACTGTGTAATGCCAGAAACACTAAATCGTATGGGTCATGCAAGAAACATTTGCGAAAGTTTTCTAAAAAGGTTTTAAGTTTTACTCTTATTGACCTTTGGAGACCTCAACAGACTTCGAGAGGTACTAGAGGACACCTGTATCAATCCATAATAGCATTTTTAGCCATCCAGCCAAAATGCACATATTTTGGCCCATATCAGTAGTAAACACAAAGAAAATTTGGTCCCAGGTGCAAGTGTCCATGGGTTACACAATATCCTCAGGTTAATTGCTTATAAATGTTTGATGCACGGCAACTCTGGGTAAAAAAATTAGACCCATATGGGTCCAAGATGTGCTGCACAGTTTGAAATACTTGTCGCAATTCCCATCTCAGATTAGGCAGACACCTACTGCCCTGTGAAAAACATTACACATTGTATTTTCTAACACATTTTGACATATAGATATTTAATTTTCTACCGCTTCTTCCATAGTGGGTCGCGGGGAAGCTGGTGCCTATCACCAGCAGTCCATGGACGGGAGGCGGGGTACACCCTGGACAGGTTGCCAGTCCATCACAGGGCTCCATTTTAACATTGCTAAGAAATTATTAGTATTTTGTTTTTATTGTTTGTTTAATTATTATTAGACAAACAATTAAAAACTGAAGAAAAGACTTATTTCAACTTGCAAAGGCAAACATAAATAGATCAAAAAAGCTGCCTGAGATCTTTGGAAACAACATTAAAGCAGCTTATGACTATGACAATGGATCTGAGGTGTCAAAATAATTTGATCAACTGTTTTATTGTACAAAACATGCCAAGATGTCAACATGTCCAGCTCTGTCCCACCAAGCAAATTCAACCTGAGAGCTGACCGCAAGATGCTAAAAGAGGTCTCCAAAAACCCAAAAATGTCATCACAGACAAACAGCAGGCTCTTGCTATACTGTTCATATTAAAGTGCATGCCTGCACAGTCTGAAAGGCACTGCAACAGTTTAACTTTTATGGGAGTCAGAGGGAATCTTTTGCCCTCTACGAAAAATGTCAATGCCACACTAATGTTTGCCATAATGATATTTGAAAAGGGTAGCCAAAAATGTAAATATTTGGACACAAGAACAGAGGACATGTTTGGGATAAACAAATGCAACATTCCATCAAAAAGATCTCATACCAACTATGAAGCATTGATCTGACTGTGGTATTCTTTGCTCCAGCAGGACCTGGCCAGCTCTCCATCAAAGAATCCACCATGAATTCTACCGTGTATCAGAGGGCGCATGATGAAAACCATCAGTAAAAAAAATTTAAGCTGAAGCTAAAATGGACCTGGCAACATGACAAACATACCAGTAAATCCACCAAAACCCTTGACCAATGGAGGAAACTTTTCCTAGACTTGTGTCAGAGACTGGTAGACTGCTACAAGAGCCATCTCACTTCAGTTGTCTGCCAAAGTGGATAATAGTAGCTATTCAGGGAAAGGGTGTACTAACATTTTCTTAAAGGCGACTAAGGCTCAGTGAGAAGAGTGGTTGTCTTGCAATCTGAGAGTTGTGGGTTTGATTCCAGCTTTCTCCTCCCACATGTCAATGTGCCCCTGAGTATAGCACTTAACCTCAAATTGATGACCGGTCTGCAAATTGGTGTATGAATGTGAGCGTGCCTGGGTGAATGTGGCTCTAGTGTAAAACACTTTGAGTGGTCAGTATGACTGGAAAGGTGCAATATAAGTTCAGACCATTTAAATTAAAAAATACATTTAAGTTAATATCTTTTCTTTAATGGGTAAAACTAGTTTTTTGTTTTTATTTTTTCCAGAGATAAATCGGCTTAAAGGATTAGACCTTGATATGTAAACATTTCTATTGTGAGATATTATAGGATATTTTATGGGAAGTAACAGAAATATATAAAATGTTCATGACTGCAAATAGTGTACACAAAGGGTTCTCCCAATATAGATTGTATTTGGTCAACCCAACGTGTCCTATACACAAAGCCCATTGTGTTCCAGGCCCACTTAGTATCAAAACCTGCTCTGTGTTTCAATCCCTTTATCCCTTTATCTTTTATCAGAACAACCTTAGTTGAACACCCTACCATAGTAAACTGAGATGGAACTAGATTAATTTTCTAATGAATTTCAGTCCTGCTGGGGTTTGTGAGGAAAGTCTTTGCCTGAAGTAACAGACTAAACAGCCCAGATTTCTAACAGCCTGCAGCTCCGTCTCATGAAACGTGAGGGTGGCTCTGCAGAGTCATGTATTATTCAAGAGCTTGAACTTTTACATCCAGGGGATTTTAATGCTGTTGGCTGTCATTGTATCCTGAAATTTGTCTTGCGCATTTTTAGTGGTTCCACAAAACCAAGACAAAACCAGGCAGATGAGTGGCACTATTTAAAACACCTCAGTCTGTGCCTTTCTTGAGTTAGTAAGTTAAAGAATACTGGACAGTTAGCAAGTAATGTAACATCCAAAAAATCTAGAATGAAATGAAAAGCGTTTCTTTGGAAAATTCTTTCTTTGAAGATTTAGATGACTAAGCATCATACTTGAGATGAAGGAGATTAAACAGCACCTGAAGAACCCTAACCCCAAGCAGCAGGGTAACCTGCATCTGGAATCTCCATGGTAACCAACAGTTGTACCAGCAGCTTAATGGCAGCTGTCCTCACCACTTTGATTACTGCTTTGGACTTTTTGTCAGACATGCGCCACAGTCAGGATTTAGTTTTCTTACCAGAAGGAAGGTGAAATGAAACCTGTTGGTGTTGATAGCATTTCCAGCTGGATTTTGAAACAATGCAATGGAGCTGGTTAAACATAAAACCCAGCTGTGTCTTACCTGCACATTGTCAATATTCCATCCTGTTATAGAGAGGATGAACATAAGCAGAAAAATGGCAGCTGTAGCGACAACTTGCTGTTCTACCTGTTTAATACCTATGCTGCACAACTGCCATCTCCCGGCATACCACATTCAGCAACGACTCCTTAACCTGTAATTATCTAACTTGAAAGATTTTTAATTAAAATTTAGATTTTTAATTAAGATGACATCAATAATTTAAGAAATATATTTCTAAACAAAATGACAAGTCATTCTGTGGGTGTCCAAAAACCAGTTGCGGTTCTAGACCAGATTTATCAGAGAGGCCAGGGTGGGGCCAGTGTTTTATTTAATGGGGAAACACAGCAAAAAAAATAAATAACAGGGCAATATTTCATGGTTTAATATATTAAGTGAGCCACAGAGCAACTTGCAGCTCTGTAAGCTGCAGATGAAAACTGTGATCCTGTCTCAATACAGCTGAAGCTAAAAGAACCGCCCATGCCAAAAGACAGCTGTGATAGAATAATGGTAATTCCTGGAAAATGTTTCAAAAAAGTAAAAAGACATGTATTCTGATTTTGAGAGAAAGAATTAATAAACCGATCTTGGGTGGTTGCAAAGAACATACTTAAGGAAAGTTAAAACATCACTGTGTATTATTTTTCATTCATGATTCAGAAAGGTAATGTTTTTCTTGACAAAACAGTTTATGAAGCTACTTCAGCAAGACTAGGATGTTGAAATATGGATACTGCTGGCGTGTAAGGATAGAACACTTGGAAAAAAAATATCCAAAAAAATTATTAAAAGATATTATGAGCGATTTTTTATATGTGTCTTGTCATTATTGTTTCTAGAGTATGCGTTTTATTAAATTTGGGTGTCATAAATACCTCAATTGTGTGAAATACTGTTCACAGTCCTAACTGGTCAGGTCTCATTGTTAGCCATACTATTGGGAGCACTGAGAGACAAGTTGAGTTTTTAGTGTTTTGATTATTGTTCTTTGAGCGGACAGCAGCGTGATTAGTAAATCATGTTCCACATTTAAATAAACTGCCACTTTTTTCTCCGTATTGTTCTGTCCTCAGGGTTCTCAAATAGTTTGCAGGTCGAAATGAAATACTTTTCCATTATAGTTTATTTTAAAGTAAAAATGCAAATGTTCATAATGAATTTATGGCAGATACAAGGGAGCAAGAGAGATGGATGGATGGATGGATGGATGGTTGGATGGATGGATGGATGGATGGATGGATGGATGGATGGATGGATGGATGGATGGATGGATTTATTTGTGTTTTGATGTTGTGACTGTATACAGTGACAGATGTATAAC
This sequence comes from Crenichthys baileyi, assembly GCA_036173005.1. Classification (NCBI taxonomy): domain Eukaryota; kingdom Metazoa; phylum Chordata; class Actinopteri; order Cyprinodontiformes; family Goodeidae; genus Crenichthys; species Crenichthys baileyi. Next base: position 348,425 of record JAHHUM010000373.1, on the reverse strand, counting down.
CAAAAAGACTGTGGTGAATTTTTAAGTGACATAAAAATGTTTAAATGGAGGCAAAAATATGAAAACAGAACCTTTGTTTATTACAGTCTTCTCTTTAACCTTTACCATCTATTGAAGCTCTACTGTATCTGATTGCTGTGAATGTCAAAAAAAATCAAAGAAATTTAATAGAATCACATGCTTCCAAAGAGAATCTTAAAAATCATCTGGTGCCCCCAGCATAGAAAGCTAAAATAAAAGTCTGTTTACGCAGTCATTGGCAGAGGTTAGCCTCTGATTTGGAGCAAACAAAATACATCAATTTAAAAAATACAATCTTGTTTTAAGCTTAGCAGCTTGCCAGTAGTATAAATCAATCTAAAGGTTTCTCAAGTAAGGCAAAAACACCACTGATTTCTGAAAGCCTGGAAAAAAACATTTAAACAAGTCACCATATTTAGTGTGCCTGCAGTGTTCAAAAGAACTGTTTTCATGGATTACATCAGGATGGGGAAAATAAAAAATGACATGAAGCAATTACAATTACAATCATTAAAGCACTCAAATCATTTCTCCTTGCATATAACTAGGTTTCAAGTTTCTAACAACTCAAATTGTTAGGTGTGAACAAGGAGGCATTTCATTTAAAACTGCTGAGTCATGTTATACAATTATAACATATTAAGTATATCATCTTCGTGAAAAAGAAGATATTACTTCATCATGACATACACCCAGGTTTACTTCAAGTAAAGGTGTCTTACAGTTGTTCACACCTTAAATACTGACTTTCTAATCAACCATTTGTTCCGGACGTCCTGTAACACTAGACCTCTCTTCTGTAACTTATATAGACGGCATTTAATGAGAGTTATTCTATAAATCTTAAAGACAAAACTATTTCAATGGTATCCTACGCAGAGAAGCTGAAAATTCATTGAAAAGAAATAAAGTTGGTAAAATCTAAACTAACCAGCCTCTGCGTGTGTGTGAGTTTGTGTTAGATAGGGGAAGTAAGACAGCGTGGTAAATCACTCTGCTCACATGATTCCTGGCTGGGAGAACAGACAGAAGGCATGTGTTCAACATCTCCTCACAGCTCACATCTCTCTGTGACTCATGCACAGGTTTCTGCACACTCTTCTGTGAGTGAAAGTATGTCTGTGTATGTGTGTGTGTTGGCATTTTATCTTTGTCACACCTTTCCCAAGATAAATGAACATCAGGCCTCTATAGTGACTGAGAATACACTTTACTGAGACCTGAGAGACTAAAACTACAGAAAGACTAATCAAAACATTGAATAAGACTTTTCTGCACAGTTGTTTACGACAGATTGTTGTAACAATAGATCAGTTTTTCTGGACTATATTTTTAACATTTATGTGAGAGGAGTTTCTCAAGTATATTTCTCAGTATATTTTCCTCTTCATGCCAATATCTTTTCTGTGTTCATCTATCACATGAAATCCTCTTTATAACTTCTGTAATCTTGAAAGTGACCCATCCTTGTCCTGTTAATTCTTGGAATTTATCTAATTTGATGACTTTCTGTTCATTTTCCAGAACTGGTCAAAGGTTCTCAGTGGGATTATGATCGTGGGAGTGTTCTGGCCACAGGTCCAAAATTGCAGTGTTCGGATCTTTGGGTTATGGTTTGACCTTTACCTTTTGACACTGTGCTCTGTCATGCTAATAAATCAACAAATCATCGCCAAACTGTTTTTTGACTGTTGGAAGATGCCTTGGATAACATGTTGATCAATCTCTATTTATGGTGTTTTTCAGAATCAGAATCAGCTTTATTGCCAAGATTGTGCAGACAAACAAGGAATTTGACTCCATTACACTTTGCTCTTAATGAGGATTGTTTTTTTTTTAAATATACAAAGGTGGAGATAACGAATATCTTTTTAAATATACATATATACACAACTGACTTTACAAAAGAATATAATGTTAATTGTCCAATTCCCTGGATCAGAAGCAAGACCACACACTACCGGGCACATAGAGAGCTTGTGGTAGCTCATCTTCTCATGTTGTTTTGATCTCTCAAACAATTAGGAGGAATAATCAGAGAAAATACGTTGCACCAATCTTCTGCTGTTCATCCTCGTACTTTCTGGGAAATTACAAGCTGTCCTTAATATTTCTCTTTGGTTGCTGTCATTCTTGTCACAAGGCTGCTGTACAAATGGTACTGCCTGTTCTGCAAACTCTGTTGGCAACAAAATTCTGCAACTCACTCTTCAGAAGAAGAAGATTCATGACGCCTGAAGATTTCTTCACTGCAACTGAATCTCTCAATTTAAAATGATTTATGATCAGGAAAACAGTTGCATTATTTTTAGTAGCTATCTTTAGATGCAAGGTGATAATGGCTGCACACTTTTCTTTTGAGGAAACCACTAAAAATCTGCCTGATTTTATCTGGACTCTTGCACAGCTTCACCGTTGATTATGATGTGATTTTACCTAAATTGCGTTATAGTCATGATTCACCTGTGTTTGAGTTTTGAATTCTTGTTGGTTTCCCTGTTAATGTTCCCAAGTTGCGGTTATTTCAGTTAATTCATGGTAAATTAGATTTTTGCCTCATTCTGGTGTTTTTGATATTTCTGTTACTTCCCTGGACTTCTCCGTGATCCCACTCATCTGTGTTATTTAGCCCCCCCTCCTTCAGTTGCTCTGCATTCTCCCCACCACCAGCTGCTCCACATTTCACCTGATTAGCCCTTCTTGTTCATTGGTCATTTCTCCTCCCTGCCTCTGTATTTATACTTTCTGCTTTTCATTGCTTGCCACTGGATCCTCTTGTTGACAACCTGCTCTATATCCATTGCCTTGATTGCCCTGTTTTCCACCTACTCCATGTTTGTAACCCTGCCTGTGTTCCATGTCCTGCCATTTTCTGTAGGTTTACCAGTTCAGTTGTGATATTATAAACCTTCACTCACCAAGTTTTGAAAATTGCAAACCCCAATGTTTGTGTCACGTTCAAAGCTTAAGGAAAGAAAAAATAACAATTTGATGTAGTTTTTGAAATCCCACTACTTCATAAGAGTAAGGTCAGCTTGGATGAAGCTGTGTACATATTACAAGTAACTATAGTCAATGTATTTCAACCTTAGCATTAAAACATTGCATGAAGCAAAGGGTAGCTGGATGTCAGGCCTGGGAAAACAACCCTGCAGATGATGTGGTAAGGTTGGTGCTGTCACATGTCTTAGATTTAGTAGGCAGTATATTTTTCTCAGCCAAAAGTCTAAATAAAGAAAATCTAAGCGTTTCTCTTTAGTCCTCTGATGGATTGGTGGCCTATCAGAGGTGTGCCGCATCTCCTGTCATAGTGTTAGCGCAAATAAGACTCACATCTTCACAACATAGCAATTACAAGACGGGGAATGGTTTAATAAAGAAAAGGCAACATTTGTTTCACAACTTTAAATGATCAATTATCAATTTGTAAAGATGGAAAAGGATTCTTAGTTAGATTTATGTCTGGAATTTGATTTGTTCATTTTAACACATTAATGAGCTTTGATGATGCTTTGCTCTGGTTACATGTTTAATGTTGTTGTCCAGCTGGAAGGTGAACCTCCACCTCAATCTGAAAGTCTTTCAGATTCTAACAGGTCTTCTTCCAGGAATGCCCTCTGTTTACATCCATCTTCCCATTAACCCAACAACACTGACCAACTTCCCTGTCCCCGCCAAGAAAAACCATCCCCACAGTATTGATGGTTTATAGGTTTGTCATTGATAATGTGCAAAGGGGGCAGATTTGTGGAGTGCATGACTAATAGTGGTCCTGTTAGCAGATTATCCCATTCAAGCAGAGCATCTCTGCAGCTCCTCCAGACTTACCATAGGCCTCTTTGCTACTTTTCTTGTTAATACGTGGATGCCCCTGTTTTAGCATGTTTTGCCATCCTCTTTGCATTTTTGAATGATGGATTTAACAGTGCTCTGTGGGATGTTTAAAAATTGAGATATTCTTGTATAACCTAACGCTGCTTTAAACATCTCCAAAATTTCTTACAGACCCATTTGCTCTGTGCCCACGTCTTCACGAGGCTGTTTGTTAACTGATGTTCATTATCAAACCTGAGGCCTTCACAGAACATCCGGATTTACTTCTGAAGACAGATGGTTTCACTGGATTTTATTTCGGAATATGGAAGTAAAGGAGGCTTCACACTTCTTAGATTTTCACTTGCAGACAAAAAACTGCAAACTATATATTATTTTTGTGTTGTTCTATAATTGTAATTTGCCATTAGATAAGGAATGGATACACATGCGCAAAAGGAGTTAAGAAAATGTGAATGCAGCTGTAAGGGTTGGTACGTGCATGTGACTGGTACCAGAATCCAACCTTGGAGCGGGCTGGGGGCATGTCCCTATAATTTAAGACACTGATTTTCCTCTGGTACCTGAAGCTCATTGTACATGAGGCTCTACACACACAGCTTATGCTAAGTCTGAGAAAAACAGCTGTAATGAATGAATGAATGAATGAATGAATTAATTAATTAATTAATTCCATACTGGAATACATGTTTTAACTCCATGTTTATAACTGCTCCAATGGGAATTTTGCTGATGTCTGGCTATTATACATAATTCAAAGAGCAGACCGAAAATATCTGGCTTGGATAAAAATAACCATCCTGTCTCCGTCACACACACCCGCCCCCCCCCCCCTCGTTCTCTCTCTCCATCTCTCACTCACTCACTCACTCACGCACATTCAAACACAGACATCCCACCCAAAGACAATCCACCAACCTTTAAAGCTGGTTAAATATCCAAACACAAAAAGTTACCTTCTCCCTCCACACTGTCAGTAATCTTCATCTCCTGATTTACTGTGAAAGACTCTGGCTCTGTGGGGGTCTTGGCTTGCTGCTGCTGCTGTTGGTGGTTGGTGAAGCCATCCGCGGCGCACTGGCCGTTCCGCACTGTGGCCGGCCAGGGATCCACAACCGTCGGCTCCGGGACGGGGCAGGACTCCTGGGTCACCTGGTCTTCCATTGCTTCTACCTCCTGTTTTGTGCTCTGCTTCTTAGAGTCAGAGGGAAATAACGATGATGCTCGATGGGGGAACTGAATAAAGAAAAATATATTCACACCGGTTCGTTAGGTGCAGCGGCCATCCAGCGCGTCCAAAATGCCACCGGTGTCGACTCGGTTCTGCAGAGAGGTTGATAGAAAAGATGGTGATCAAAGAAGATAAAAGGTAAAAGAAAACTTTATCTTTGAAGCATCAGGAGAGAAGTAACTCCTTCCTTGAGATGTTAGCCGTATGGGCTCAGTGAAGACCCCTGTCTCACTGAAGCATTAATTTATGGTTAGATGCGATGATGCGATAAGCTCAGATCTGCTGTGAGTCTGGCAGGCGGTGCCAGCAAGTTGGTTCTCCTCCTCCCCTTCCTCCTTCTCTCCTCCTCTTATAACTCAGCATCAGATCCCCATACTGAGGCAGGACGCAAGCCTGACAATTATCTATTCCCGAGTCATTAGCTGTTTTACGCAAAACATGACATAATAGCATTTACGATGGAAGATCAGAGTATTAGGATGTTATTTGGTTTATTATTTCTAGCTGCAAGTCTGGAGCTTTCAGTAGGCTACACGAATTACCTGCAAATTGTGAGTCAGATGGGACTGTTTTATCTGCCAGCACAAACATGAGCCTTAACCAAACTATGATGATGAAATACAGAGTCAGCATTAAGTACAGCCAACCAAGATTGCTGCTTTTTCCTTGTACTTTATAAACAGGGTGGTGCTCATCATTTGAGCATGTAATAAATTAAAAATAAAATCAACTGTTAAATTTCAAAAAATGAAACCCATATTACTGTATATATATTAATTACACAATCAATCAGTCATTTATTTATGTTAATTTAGATTTTTAATTCTGAAACGTAATTATGTTATAGCCATGTTTTGGCCAGCACAATCACCAGGGGTGACTGCTGACTTTAAAATTGTCCATCAGTCACTGACACCCTCCACAGGAAAGGCAAGCACATTTACTAAAATAAATAACTGTCTATTCACAGAGTGCTGCCCCCAAGCAAACTAATCAACAATTTAGTGGAAGGAAAAAGTGTGTTAAAAAAAAAAGCACAAGCAACATGCATACCTGCAGCTTTGAGCGGACTGTGAAGCAATGCCTATTTAAGCGTTTGAGGTGATTCACCAAGGCTACAAACGTAGCATTCCTTGAAAGCTACTCCTTAAGTGGAGACACTGTCGGAAGCATTATACATCTATGGAGATAAAGGATTGGACCATTCCTCAGTGGTGTAAAGTCCTCTTTTCAGGTGAAAGTAAATTAAGAATGTCAGTTGGATATCAAGGGTCCCAGATTTTGGAGGAAGATAGTAGATGCACAGGAGCTAAGTAGCTTAAGGTCTAGTGATCTGCTGATGCACAGGTCTTTTTTTTATCATGTCCAAAGTCAGTACAGTCATCTACATTTGTTAGAGTACCTCATACTTTCCTTTTCTTACAAGCTTAATTTGAGATGCTGATTTCATTTTTCTGCAGGACCCAGCACCTGCCCACACTACCTAAAGTGCCAACACATGCTTTAATGACCAAGGTTTCACTGGCCTGACCTAAAACCCACAAAGAAACTATAGAGCATTGTCAAGAGGAAGACGAGAGACACCAAAGGTAACAATGCAGGCAAGCTAAAGGACACTATTAAAGTAACCTGAAGCCACAGGCTGATCTGCATGCCATGGCATTTGAATGCAATAATAAGTGCAAAAGGATCTTTATCTGATTGCATATATAGTAAAGTACATGGTGATCCTTGCTTAATAAACCCACATTGCTATCTAAAAATCCTTTTTTTATTTATCATATATATTGTTAAACTTTTCTGAGAAATAAATGTAGGGGTTTCATTAGCTGTAAGAAATCATCTTTTAAATTAAGTTTAAAGTAAGTGGAATAATGGTCATAAATTCCAAAAATCGTTTTGTTTATATTTGAGTTTCACTTTTTAAAATATATTTTTGATAACTTTTTACTTTTTGACAATATTCTATGTAATGAGATACGCCTATGTAAAAACCACAACTACATTTGAAAAAAATTAATCCATCATTCAAATTTTAAATCCTGAGTTTGAATTGTTTTAATGTAGTTAAAATGATATTTTTGTTGTCTCCAAAAACAGTTTCAAGGGGACAACATGAAAAACTCCCGTTGTTCTCAATAGGAATATGTTTTCTAGTCTATAGTTGGAAAGAGATCTGCATCAAACTTGACTTCCAAATAATATATAATATAAATTTAAAGGACCAAATCAAACAAATTAAACAGATAAAAAAAATACAAGTTGTGAACTGATATCAATAAATAACAATACAATGCATGCACTGTTTTAGGATGTGACATTCTTTAACTGTGATATTTTTTAAGGTGTTGTAAGGAACTTTACTTTTCTCTGATAGAAAACAAGAAAAAACTAAAGAAGTTTGCATACTTTCGTTACAGGCATAAACATCATTAATTTTGAGCTTTCAAAGACATATTAAACCATTATGCTTTCAGTTTTATATTATGAAACAACTAAGAACGTCAATGAATTTCAAAACTTTATGTCCAGATATTCCTAAACAAAGTTTACTGCGTGTTTGAGATTACTGACCTTTAGGAACCTCAAATTATGTCTACGTTTTAACCATCTCATCGAAAATGTACCAAGAAAATTGGTTTGAATAATCAGAAAGAATCCTGCAAACACCAAGACACAGCCATCATAAACTGGAAGCTGCTGGAACACCAGTTGCTGTACCTGAAACCAGTTTGGACTATGGACTAAAAGGATGCGGACCACGAAAGACAGTCCTCTCCGATTGTCATATCTTCATATCTTCTTCGTCTAAATTTTTTAGCTGCCCACATGCATAAGTCGAATGCCTTCTGGAGAAAAAAGGTTTTACATTTAGATGACACAAATCTTAAGCTAATCGGTTACAGCAACAAAGTACGCCTAAAAGATTTGAGGTGTATTCTGTTCCAGCTATCCTGGTGACTCTCAACTTCATCAGGTGAGACTCCTCAACATCACCTCAGATCAAAGCTAGATGGTTGAAACTTGGAGACAGTATGTATTCCAACTGGACAATGATCCAAACACACACCCAAACTGGTTTTGGAATGGGCAAAGCAGGCTAATGTTAAGCTTCTAGAGTAGCCCAGACTTCAACTTGTCACGGTTTGAGTTTCTGATGGACCAAAGCGGCAGGAGGACATCGTCAGACGCATTGTGATTAACAGTTTTTTAATGTAATGAATGATGAACTGAACAGAGGTAACAGAGAAACCCACAAACAAGGAACAGAAGCCAGGAACCTAAATACAAGTGGGATGAAAAGAACTTTACAGAAAACAGGTGGGTGTTGTAGTTAATAAAAACACAAATAGATCATGACATAATTCAATTCAATTCAGTTTTATTTATATAGTGCCATTTCACAACACATGTCGTCTCAAGGCACTTCACAAAAGTCAAGTACATACACACACATTCCAATTAGTCCTAATCATTGAACAGTGCAGTCAGAGTTAGTTATTTATTCAAATTGGATAAAAAGTTTTTCTGTCTAAGGAAACCCAGCAGATTGCATCCAGTCAGTGACTTGCAGCAGTCACGCCTCCCGGATGAGCATGTAGAGACAGTGGACAGTCACTGGCGTTGACTTTGCAGCAATCCCTCATACTGAGCATGCATGTTGCGACAGTGGAGAGGAAAAACTCCCTTTTAACAGGAAGAAACCTCCAGCAGAACCAGGCTCAGTGTGAGCGGCCATCTGCCACGACCGACTGGGGGTTAGAGAGAACAGAGCAGAGACATAAAGAGAACGAAGCACTGATCCAGGAGTACTTTCTATGGGAAGGAAAAGTAAATGTTAATGGATGTAGCTCCTTTAGTCTTTTCATCTAGAAAGAAAGAACAGATAAACTCTGAGCCAGTTTTTAAGGTTAGAGTCTGAAACAAGCACATATAATTAGTTACAGTAAAATCTCAGTCAATAGCCATGTCTAGGAGAGAGAAAGGGTTAAACACTAAAAGACAGGGCCATGTGGATCATCGGTAGAGAGTGAGCATTAAGTTGTTGCCAGCAGAAGCTTGGACGATGCCCCTCTCCAGAAAGGTGTCACAGGTAGACACAGAGCCAGGCCAGGTGTAGCTTCTAGAAAGAGAAAAGAGAGAGAACAAAGTTAAAAGCTGAAATAACAGCAAATAATGCTAAATTGGAGAGTAGTGTGAGAATGTAGCGAAGAGGGTGAAAGTGGTCATTATGTCCTCCAGCAGCCTAAGCCTATAGCAGCATAACTACACAGATAGTTTCAGTTCAGATTATTTAGTTAAACGGCGCTTATTTTCAACAATGTCATCTCAAGGCACCCCACAAAGGGTCCCACTGATGGTCATTGTTGTAGCAGAAATGGAGGGTGTGTTTGCACCTCAACCATAACTGAGCCGGTTTAGGCTAAACCTGACTCCCCCTTACTCCATCCAACAAGGGGAGAAGAAGACGGAGGTAAAATAAGGAAGATAGCTCAGGATAACCTAAGCCACTCTAACTATAAGCTTTATCAAAAAGGAAAGTTTTAAGCCTAGCCTTAAAAGTAGACAGGGTGTCCGCCTCACGGACCACAACCGGGAGCTGGTTTCCAAAGGAGAGGAGCCTGATAACTAAAGGATCTGCCTCCCATTCTACTTCTAGAGACTCTAGGAACCACCAGTAAACCTGCAGTCTGAGAACAATGTGCCCTGTTAGGAACATATGGAACAATCAGATCTCTGATGTATGATGGAGCTAGATCATTAAGGGCTTTATATGTGAGGAGGAGAATTTTAAATTCTATTCTGGATTTAATAGGGAGCCAATGAAGGGAAGTTAAAATAGGAGAAATATGATCTCTCTTTTTAATTTTCATCAGAACTCTTGCTGCAGCATTTTGAATCAGCTGAAGGCTTTTAACTGCATTTTGTGGACATCCTGATAGTAAAGAATTACAATAGTCCAGCCTTGAAGTAACAAATCCATGGACTAGTTTTTCAGCGTCACTTCTGGACAGGATATTTCTAATTTTGGCAATGTTCCGGAGATGAAAGAAGGAAATCCTAGAAACCTGTTTATTATGGGATTTAAATGAGATATCCTGGTCAAAAATAACACCAAGGTTTTTTACTTTATTACCGGAGGTCAATTTAATGCCATCCAGGTTAAGTGATTGACTAAGCAGTTTCTTTTTTAAAGACTCCGGTCCAAAGACGACAACTTCTGTCTTGTCTGAATTTAGAAGCAGAAAATTTAAAGTCATCCAAGGTTTTATGTCTTCAAGACATGCTTGTATTCTGTCTAACTGGTTGGGCTCATCAGGATTTATGGATAAGTAAAGCTGAGTGTCATCAGCGTAACAGTGAAAATGTATTCTACTGTATGCTGCCTGATAATTTTACCTATTGGAAGCATATATATATAGTAAAGAGAATTGGCCCAAGTACTGAACCCTGTGGTACTCCACAATTAACCCTGGAGTTTAAAGATGATTTATCATTTACATGAACAAAGTGGAATTGGTCAGACAGATAAGATTTAAACCAGCCTAGCGCTGTTTCCCTGATCCCTACAGCATATTCCAGCCTTTCTAAGAGAATATTATGATCGACTGTATCAAATGCAGCACTGAGATCTAACAGAACCAATACAGACACACCATTATCTGAGGCAATAAGAATATCATTAGTGACTTTCAGCAGAGCTGTTTCAGTGCTATGATGAGCTCTGAAGCTTGACTGAAACTCTTCAAACAGGTCATTGCTGTGTAAATGCTCACACACTTGATTAGCAACTATTTTCTCAAGGATTTTAGATAAGAATGGAAGATTGGATATAGGTCTGTAATTTTTCAAGTCATCTCGATCAAGCAAAGGTTTCTTAAGTAAAGGTTTAATTACAGCTACCTTAAAAGCCTGTGGTACATATCCATTTACTAAAGATAGATTAATCATATCTAAAAGGGGGCTGGTAATCAGAGGGAGCACTCCCTTAAATAATTTGGTTGGGATTGGGTCTAACATACAAGTTGAAGTAACTAACTTTAAAACTTTTCTTAAAGCTCCAGTCCTTCCACAGAAACCAACCATTTGAAATAAACTGTATCATTTCTGATATGAAGACTTTTAAATTGCCCAACCTCAATTATGCCAGATGTGTGTACGATTTTAAAATGGTGTGGTTTCTCTAAAACTTGCTAAATGACTTTTAACCGGATATGGTGGGTGGAAGAATCATGAATTAAACCCTTTGTTAAAAACCTAGATGATTGTCTAATTTTCTTTAATATTTTGAGATAAGAAAAACAAGTAAAATTTTTTCATCACATACTTGGACTTTAGACACAATACATGGTGAAATGTTGTGTTCCTCGGCGCTAATACTATTTGTTGAACATAAATGGGATTCATAATTTGAACATTTGCACATGATAAATTACTGGATGGTTTTATTTCTTGGCAAGTTCATTTGCCTTTGCACATTAATTCAAGTTCTCTGCAAAGGTAATGCCAGCAGCAACTACAACTAATTTGCATTTTGGTTATTTCACAACAACAATAAAAGCTAACTGGCAATGAAACACAAAAAGATAAATCCACTTTAAAAAAGAGGAAAAATACTAATTTGTGTTATGTGTGACTCATGCAAATTAAATATAGGGCTTATCCATTAAATTGGCTCATTTACCCAACGCACCTTACAATAAGGTCACAAATACATGGAAGCATATAGAATTCAGTTAGGTCCAAATTCGTTTCAAATCAATTTGTTTTATAATGATTAAAACTATGATACACTTATTTACAGTGTAGTCCAGTAATTCAAGTAATTCATTGTAGTCCACTAATTATAATACAGCGCAATCGAAGTTAGTTGATCTTATATTGCCTTTATTACACATTGATTTCAAAGAACGTCAGTAAAAAAGTTCCAATATAATAAACAAATCACCCAGAGACAGAAACTGGTGCACAGGAGAGGTTTGTTAACTCCCAAAGTGATAGAAACTTAAAAACACTTAATTCTACATTCAGTGAAGAGTAATTTGACACAAAATGATGATTCTACTGTTTTCTATTTTCTAGTAGACAAAAGCCTGCACCCTTGATGAGTTTATGTACCATTATAATTTGGGGATTCATCAGTCTCACAATTTAAGATAATGACTGGAAACCGTCTATTAGTGAACTGGATCTTTTCCTGTGCTTACTGATGTAAAAGTCACTGCAGGTCCCAGCACAGAGCCTACCATGACCATATCAAATGGCAGAGCAATAATACCTGATGATCTCAATCACACAACTGCAGACAGATAGGACTGGAGTGCAAATAGAAGCCTTCCTCACTTACATTTAACAGCAGCCTTGATGGGCTCACTCCAGGTTGATAGCTCTGTTATTTCTCCAGTTGATTCAGGTATATAAAAGATGTGAACCACAGGATAATGATCTCTTAAACAGAGCTGAACTTGTCAAATAACAAATGTATCAATTTCCCTTTGCTTGATTATAGTCCATTGAAGATAGAATTCATTCATATGTAGTTGATGGTTCATTTACTTTAACATATTCATCTACCCAGAAGAACATTACAAGGAGCTTCATCAGTCATGTGGGCTTCTGTCTAAAGTACTTTCACCCTAACACTTAAATCCGAGACCCAGATCTGTTTTGGCTGTTTTTCTAAACCATTGCTAGTGCAACAACTAAGTTACTGAAGAATAGTTAAATAGAGGATACGTTCATTCTTGCTCTGCCAATAAAATATATACACTCTTGAAAAAAGGAGGAAACCCCATTAAATATTCAGAATTAAAAGAAAGGTTGATAGATCGATGTATAATCTTTTTTTAATTTATCACTGGAAAAGAATGACATTTCATGGCCCCTAAGCAACAAACACAAGACTTTGTTTCACTCATCTAACAAAAGACATTAACAAACTACCTCCAGAATTTAGGACTTCCATCTGGCTAGTCTCACCTCCTTCAGCCGAAATACCTTTAGCAAGATGCACTTTGTGGCCATCTACCAGTCTCTAAAATCAGTCTGAGGAAGGTTTTTCCAACTTCGCACTCCCATTCAGCTGTGAGATATTTGAGGGGTTTTTCGCATGTACAACCCATTTCAAGACACCCCACAGCATCTCAGTAAGATCGATATCTCAGCTTTGACTCCATTCCAAAACCCATATTTTCGAATCCTCAGCCAGTCCTTTGTGGATTTACTGATATGTTTTGGGTCACTGTCATGCTGCAGACCCCAGTTCTGTTACAGCTTCGTCTCACTGTTTTCCCAAGCACCCTTTCATAAAAAGTAGAATTCACAGTGGATTATCTGATGGTAAGATGGACAGGTCCTGCTTAAGCAAAGCATCTCTAAACCAGTACACTTCCACCTCCATGCTTCACAGTTGGTGTGTTTTTTGATGTCTGTATGTCTGTATCTGGTTCATTTTAAACATCTTTGACTTTTATACTTATCTGTATATATAACAGTATTCAAGAAGTCTTCGTCTTTGTCTTCCCTCTCTCGGACAAAATTTACTTTCTATGGGAAGGAAAAGGTAAATGTTAATGGATGTAGCTCCTTCAGTCGTTTCACCTAGAAAGAAGGAACAGATAAACTCTGAGCAAGTTTTCAAGTTTAGAGTCTGAAAAGAGCACATAGAGTTAGTTTTCAGTAAAAGTCAGTCCGTAGCTATGTCTAGGAGAGAGAAAGGGCTAAAACTGAAAGACAGGGCCCTGGGTCATCGGGAAGGGGGGCATTAAGTTGTTTGCGCAGAAGCTTGGAGGATTCCCCCCTCCAAAAGGTGTTACAGGTAGACACAGAGTCAGGGCCAGGTGTAGCTTCTAGGAAGAGAAAAAAATGAGAACAAAGTTAAAGCTGAATAATAAATTTGAAGAGTAGTGTGGGAATGTAGCGAAGAGGGGGAAAGTGGTCATTATGTCCCCCAGCAGCCTAAGCCTATAGCAGCATAACTACAGAGATAGTTCAGGATAAACTAAGCCACTCTAACTATAAGCTTTATCAAAAAGGAAGTTTTAAGCCTAGCCTTAAAATAGAAAGGGTGTCCGCCTCACGGACTAAAAATGGGAGCTGGGTTCCACAGGAGAGGAGTCTGATAAAAAAAGGATCTGCCTCCCCATTCTACTTCTAGAGACTCTAGGAACCCCCAGTAAACCTGCAGTCTGAGAACGAAGTGCTCTGTTAGGAAAGTATGGAAAATCAGATCTCTGATGCATGATGGAGCTAAATCATTAAGGGCTTTATATTTGAGGAGGAGAATTTTTTAAATTCTATTCTGATTTAACAGGGAGCCAATGAAGGGGAAGTTAAAATGGAGAAATATGATCTCTCTTTTTAATTTTCATCAGAACTCTTGCTGCAGCATTTTGAATCAGCTGGCTTTTAAACTGCTTTTTGGACATCCTGATAGTAAAAGAATTACAATAGTCCCCCTTGAAGTAACAAATGCATGGACTAGTTTTTTCAGCGTCACTTCTGGACAGGATATTTCTAATTTTGGCAATGTTCCGGAGATGAAAGAAGGAAATCCTAGAAACCTTTTATTATGGGATTTTTAAAGAGATATCCTGGTCAAAATAACACCAGGTTTTTTACTTTATTACCGGAGGTCAATTTAATGCCATCCAGGTTAAGTGATTGACTAAGCAGTTTCTTTTTTAAGACTCCGTCCAAAGACGACAACTTCTGTCTTGTCCTGAATTTTTAGAAGCAGAAAATTTAAAGTCATCCAAGGTTTTATGTCTTCAAGACATGCTTGTATTCTGTCTAACTGGTTGGGCTCATCAGGATGTTATGGATAAGTAAAGCTGAGTGTCATCAGCGTAACAGTGAAATGTATTCTACTGTATGCTGCCTGATAATTTTACCTATTGGAAGCATATATATAAGTAAAGAGAATTGGCCCAAGTACTGAACCCTGTGGTACTCCACAATTAACCCTGGAGTTTAAAGATGATTTATCATTTACATGACAAAGTGGAATTGGTCAGACAGATAAGATTTAAAACCAGCCTAGCGCTGTTTCCCTGATCCCTACAGCATATTCCAGCCTTTCTAAGAGAATATTATGATCGACTGTATCAAATGCAGCACTGAGATCTAACAGAACCAGTACAGACACATTATCTGAGGCAATAAGAATATCATTAGTGACTTTCAGCAGAGCTGTTTCAGTGCTATGATGAGCTCTGAAGCCTCACTGAAACTCTTCAAACAGGTCATTGCTGTGTAAATGCTCACACATTTGATTAGCAACTATTTTCTCAAGAATTTTAGATAAGAATTGAAGATTGGATATCAGTCTGTAATTTATTAAGTCATCTCGATCAAGCGAAGGTTTCTTAAGCAAAGGTTTTAATTACAGCTACCTTAAAAGCCTGTGGTACATACCCATTTACTAAAGATAATTAATCATATCTAAAATGGGGCTGGTAATCAGAGGGAACACTTCCTTAAATAATTTGGTTGGGATTGGGTCTAACATACAAGTTGAAGGTTTAGATGAAGCTAATATTTCTGATAACTCAGGAAGCTCCACAGGATCAAAACGTCCAAACACAAATCAGGTTCTAGAGTTATTTCCAATGTTGTCTCACTTGTTGAGGATGAAGTAATCATCTTCGGGAGTATGTCAAAGATTTTCTTCTTAATAGAATCAATTTTTTTTTGGAAGAATCCATAAGTCATGACTGCTGAGAAGCTAAGGGAATGGATGGCTCAACAGAGCTATGACTCTGTGTAAGTTTTAGCAACTGTACTAAAGAGAAACCTAGGATTATTCTTGTTTCTCTTCTATTAAGGATGAGAAATAAAGCTGTTCTAGCTTGGTGAAAAGTCTTTTTATACAACAGTAGGCTATTTTCCAGATTAAGTAGGAATCCTCTAGTTGTGTAGAGCACCATTTTCGCCCCAAATTTCTAACATTGTGCTTTAAACTACGCAGCTCTGAATTAAACCAGGGAGCTAGCCTCCTATGAATAATTACCTTCTTTTTCAAGGGGGCTGCATTGTCTAATGCACCACGCAATGATGAAGTAACGCTCTGAACAAGAGAATCATTTGTGAAGGGAAGAAACAAAATTATTGCCCCACACTGTGTTTTTCTGTGATAATGAGGAAATTAAAAGTGGAACAGATTCTTTAAAGGTTGTTACAGCATCGTCTGATAATGATCTACTATAATGAAATTTTCTTTCAGGTGTGGAGTACTCTGTTAAATTAAACTCAAAGGTGGGTAGCAGTACAGAAGCTGCAGAGAGGAGTGTTAAACTACGACCCTGCTTCCTGGTCTGAACCCTGGGTTGTCAGAGTTTTGGAGAACTAATCAATTCGGCCAGATTCCTAGAAAGAAGAGCTGCTCCATCCAAAGTTGGATGGATGCCGTGTCTCCGGATCAGACCAGGTTTTCCCCAAAATGTTCGCCAATTATCAATGTAGCCCACATTGTTTTCTGGACACCACCTAGACAGCCAGCGGTTGAATGACAGCATGCGGCTAAACATGTCGTCACTGGTCAGATCGGGGTTGGCATTGTGTCATCTCTTTCTGATTGCACAGAATTTCACTTTAAAGTCAACATTAGCTAGAACCTGCTGTTGGCCCAGTGATGACATTTTAGATAATTTGGAGATTTAGTTTAGCATTTTGCAGTTAGCTCTAAAGGGTAAATTTGCTCGGATAGCGGGACCTTGGCAAGTTGGAAGTTGTAGATATTCTGCACAGTGCAATGACTGATTTCAAATTCTTTTGAGATCTCTTTGAATCCCTCACCAGACTCATGTGCACCTGGTGTAATACAGATCAGTGTAATTTTATCCATTTTAAGTAGTTTTATATGTGGGGTGTTCTTATTTAGTCCTCACCAGAAATTGTATTAATTTTAATTATATTTTACAAAATGGTCTTTATTGTATATTTATATACTTGAATGTGTCTATATTTTTTTTAATTGATATGAAACATCCATATATCCAAATATTTTAGAGAAATAGACAGGTTTTCACAGGGAGTCTTATTAGTCAACCTTGCTTGTTGTTCATCTACAAAACTGCAAAAAGCGTTTTGCCAAGTTTTACAAAATGTGGACTAAATGGGAACCTTAATAACATAGACAGCTGCCACTGATGATGCAGAACAGCAAATACACCGAGTCCCTGTCTAATTTAGTTTTACATCCTTGAAAAGGTTGTTTTAAAGCGCTCTAATGATCTCCTCTGTGACAGAGCAGAATGTCCTTCCACCCAAAATAAAGTGAGGATTGTTTTTATCCTTTGGTTTTAGCTTCTTAAAGTTGATGACTATCTCTGATGAGATGGTGGCATCAGGCACATGAAGTAACCACTAAGTGGCTGAACAGCATGTGAGTTGCAACCAAACACAACTGCGTCAGCAAGCAGCCGTGTAAAGTGCTGTTAAGGGCGTTAAATCACAGATTCATTAGTGACAAGGTTTCATTTTGTCGTCTTTTTACAGATCAAGGATTAATAATGTTATTAAATGGAGAAGATTTACCATAAATAACCATAACAATATGTAGATTCATGTAACAAGAACAGAGGGAGATACATATGAACCCCTAGACCATATGTACAAGTTTATAATCAATTTTATGGGAAACTACAAATGGAACTATTAATGTTTTTCTACAAAAGGAAAATGCTTCAAAAATGCAACTACTGGATGGATGGGTGGATGGATGGATTCCAAGCTTTGAACAGCTCATAAAACACTGTTCAATCCCAAAAGACAGGAGGGCACAATTATAAATCTGCAGACATGGCTGTCCACCAAAAGCCAGACATATCTTGCCTTTGGGGGCCCATGTCCTGCAAGTTTTAGATATGTCTCTGTTCAAATATCTATATCAAATAATTTAATTATCATCATAGCCTGTCACCAAGCTCATAGGGAAACTAATAATGACCCCGGGCATGTTCAAGAGAGTGCTCACCCCTGAGCTAAACTGTAAGGCCAGGGAAGGGAAAAACTGATCAGAGAAGCAGTCAGAGGAGGCCTAATATAACATGGAGGAGCTGCAGAGATCAACATTTTAGGTGGGAGAGTCTGTCAACAGTACAATTCATATTTGTGGACTTTGAAAATGTAGATTTTATGGAAAGTGGCTAGAAGAAAGCCATTGCTGGAAAAGAACAATAAGACCCATATAAAATTAGCCACAAAACAAGTAGGAGACGCACACCAAACATGTAGAAAAAGGTGCTCTGGTCAGATAAGAACAAAACTTAACTTTTTACCAACAGACAAAAGGATATACACGACAGAAAACTATTGCTGCCGGAACATGTCATTCCTACATAGAAATTGTTTATTTCAGTTGTTCGAGGCTTGACTCTTATTTGGGGGGAAAGACTTGAGACTTGACTTGGACTTGGAAAAAAAGGCATTTGAATGTCTGTCAAAAGCGACACACATACGTCAAAGATCTGACAGGACTTTATATTCCACTAAATGACCATCATTAGATCCATGTAACACGTGTTTTTCTAAACAAAAGTTAACATGGCAAGACAGGAAAGAATGCAAGAGTATATTACTTTTATTACGAGCTTTTTTCAATCAATTATTACTCAACTTTAATCCATTTTGACTAACGTTTTTTAAAAAGATAGTCTAGTTTAGGAGATATCATGATATTAAGTAAATATATGAAATCATCTAATTCTGTTATCGCCATATTCTTGGAAATTTCAAACATTATATTTAGTTAAAAAGTCCATTCATTTCTAATTTTTATTTCAAAGATTGGTTTTTGTTGTTTTTATATCTTTCTCTTTATTTCTTTTTCGTTAAAACAAGGGAACATTTAGGTATGTAAATCTTAAAACTATATATTGGATTACACAAATTAGGCCCTGCAGAAAAGTGAATGTTCCTTTTACAACAGTGAAATAGATTTTTGCTCCTATGCAAATAATTTTCCCAGGTTAAAGCAAAGATACACATTTATGACAATGCATATGAAATTACAGTACAGTCATACAAGTGCTTCGACTTTAAGTAGATTAGGTAATAAATGACCAGCCTGTTCCCGCAGTCATTCACCTGCTGGTCACTGATTTTCAGCTGAGGGTAGGAAGTGAGATTTTAGCACAGTTTTTGAAGGTAGATTGAGTTGCAGACCGTCACATCAACATGGCAAAAAACATACGGATGAAAGTTGATATTCACAATCATATTTTGCCAAAGGATTGGCCCGACTTGAAGCAGGTAGGCGCTCTGGCACACGAGCTCATAAGGAATCAAAGAGTATTTTACAGCCTGAAGCCTCGGCGTGAGTAAATCCACAAATATGTTATTGAAATCTCATTCTGAGCATTTTGAGACCCAATTTGTTTACATATTTCTGTATCTGTATCACCTCTGTAGTAGGCAAAGGTCAAAGTAGGTAGAAGGAACATGGAATTGATGTAGTTTTGTCAGCAAGGAGATTAACAACTCCCGCCATAAATCTGTGCTCTCTATAGACAGTTAAACTTTAATCTATAAGCACTGGCCTTGGTTTATCTGTTGCAGCTCTTATGTCTTTGTTACTGTGTCTGCCAGCCTTAGCTAATGATTCCCTACATCAATTGCAGGCCATAGACCACGATCTGAGGCTTTATCTAAAACTTCCACAACAATAATCCTTACTGTTCTGCCATTCAATGTATTTTCTAACTATTATTTCAAATGCTTAGTCTTAAATTCACTTAATTTACCTACTTAATCCATTACACAATTAAATGCCAACAGAAGCATACATTACATTCAAATTAGAAGTAGAACCTTATGGCTGTACAGCATAACTGTAATCCTCTTTTAAATATTTTTTAAACTAACTATCTAGTACATGCATTTATAGGTTTTGCAAAAATAAAAAACTACTAAAAATTATTAATAAATATCCATTTGAGCTTTTAAGAGTTGCCTGTCCTATAAACATCATGCTGTGCTTACTACTATATCAATTTGAATTGCATAGGCAGAGATTTATTCTACACATTAACACAAGGGAATAAACACATATTTAATTTTGAGGATCTTAATTTCCTGTGACGCTTCAGAAAATTGCACAGCTGATCCGCACTGATGTCAAATGACGCTTTATTGGCACCAATACTCACATGGATCACTTGCACGTCCATTTTTATGTAAGAAGCATCAACAATATCCGATGGCATTCACTTGGAGTTATTTTAGGGAGGTGGAGCAGATGCAGGACTTTTGCTGAACCTCCACAGATGGGACTATCAATAAGAGATTCTGGAGTAGTTGTGCAAGTAATACCAAACTTGTTTACACGCTAATCTTTTGTCAAGATAAATTAGATCACCAGTCACGTGGTGTACAGTACAGGTGAGAAATTATATATCACAATGGGCATGGATGACATAATGATTTTGGTGTTTAAAAAATTAATTTGAATCAGCCTTTATTTCAGAGTACAGTGATTGTACAACAAACAATTTCAATCCATTTTAAAAGCAAGAATTAGAACCACACTTCTGGGTTACTGTGGATTTTCTCTTATCTACATACAGGTAAGGTAATACAGACAGGCTCAAATATATACATAGACCCCCAATGAGATTCAGTCAAATGTTCCTTTGAAAGCTGAACCTTGACCACAGGCTTTTTGTACTTAACCATAATCCTGATTGAAAATTTGGCAGAATAGGTTAGGTTGATTTTGATTTGATAGTTTGCTGTTGCAGACCTGACTTTAAAGCTGGTCCACACATTTTAATAGAGGCTGGGGTCAACCAAGAAGCTTAATATTTGCCTTCTTTGTCTAGTCTAAACCAACTTCTGGTATGTGTTTGGGACCATTGAGCTGTTGAAACACCCATTTTTCAGTTTCAATCCTCTAGTTGTTGATTTGAGGTGAAGTTAAACCATTTGAAAGTAGTTGAAATTATTCCACCCTTTGTCAGAAAAACAACCCCACAGCATGATGCTACTAACACCATGTTTGGTGCATTTTTCTTAGGTTTGAAAGCCTCACTTCGTCTCCTTCAGAAACCATTTTTGGCCTAATATCCTAGTCTTTGTCTTGTTTGACTGTAAAACGTTTCTCCGGATGACATTTAACTTGAATGTGCTGGTTCTGGAGCAGGATCTTCTTTCCTATTTTGAATTATCTTACTCCATGGCGATGTAAAAGTAGCTTCACTGTGGGACTGTATGTTCTTAAGTGTTTTACAACTTTGTTTTGTCTTGCAGAGATATGGTTATGATGGGTTTGTCCAGCTACACCATCACTGCCAGGTGAGTCACTCATGTTTCTATGTACAGACCTATGAAATAAGGGCACAGGAACAGTTCTCAAATGCTTACTTTGCTAAGCACCCAGCAGGATCATACTAGCAGCTCCCCACCATAAATACCCCTCATGCTGGCAAGAACGCAGCATGATGCCACTGAATCACTGAATGATTCACTTTGAGCACAACCGAAAACACTGAAACCTGGTGTATGCATAAAAAATGATTATCTAGAAAGAAAAATAAAGATTTAATTTTAATAGTGTAAAATAACAAAGATCTTGGCGATGCAAGTTTGTTTTACTGTTGAAAGAAGATGTAAGATGACTCTAAAGCTCTTTTAACAAGGGTGCAGATCCACCTAGACAGGGTCCATTTCAAGAATGAGCTGACTGCTGCCACCATGTGGTTATACTTTTAGATGTTTTTAAATCCCAAACCTCAATGCAGATATTTAAAACTCTGCACTGCATATTATACTCTGTCACAAATGCACATGAGACACATCATAATATTTCCAGTAAATGTTCTAGGTGATGCTAATGCTGCATTTCAGGGTGAAGCAAAGATGATGAAGGATGGGAAGGTGTTCAGGTTGATTCAAGAAAACTGCTGGGATGTAAACGCGCGCATCCAAGACATGGACAAGCACGGTGTGTGCACAGGGATCAGTGACCCAGCACTTATTGCTGTTTCATCCTTATCTTTCCTGAGCATAATGTTTCTGTTTATGATCTACAGGTGTTTCTGTTCAGGCCCTGTCTACGGTTCCTGTGATGTTCAGTTACTGGGTCAGTTCTTGCTGTTTTCATGTAAACCTTTTGCTTCATTGCTAAGAGAACTGAACACCTCCTTCTTATATTTGTAAGACAACCGGAGCAGATTGTACACCACATAAAACACCTTCCAAAAGTATCCATCCAGTATAGATTGTGTTGCAGTACCACAACCTTGAGTGTAATTTATTTGAATTGTTTGTGATAAATCAACACAAAGAAGTATGATCATAAAGGAAGAAAAATAAATCCAC
This sequence comes from Crenichthys baileyi, assembly GCA_036173005.1. Taxonomy (NCBI): domain Eukaryota; kingdom Metazoa; phylum Chordata; class Actinopteri; order Cyprinodontiformes; family Goodeidae; genus Crenichthys; species Crenichthys baileyi. The sequence continues at coordinate 326,020 of JAHHUM010000373.1, read as the reverse complement.
GGTATAACTTGTTTTGTTTTAATTTTTATTCTCTTCCCGTAAGTCAAAATTTAAAGAACCATGCTTCGCTGCAGTTTCAGTGGCACTTCTTTTGGTGCATGTCTCTACCAGCTTCACATGTCTAGGGGGTAAAATATTTGCTAATTCTCCATCCAAACTTAGGAACTTAGATGCTTAGAAAGAGAGCATTTATGAACAGCCCTTTTAAAGTCTTGGCATAGATTCTTAATTGGATTAAGGTCTAGACTTTGACTAGACCATTCTGATACATGAATATACATTTATATAGACCCATGGTTCTCAGATTGTGGTACAACTACCACTCACCAACAATATCGGTATTAATGTATTTTTTGGTAATGGGGGGTTTCGTGTGATGTAGAAGTAATAAGTACCAACAGACAAAAAAGATGAGTTGTTCGTGATAGCTGAGTTCGTGATACCTTCAAAAACAAAATAGCCAGAACTCCCAATTCAAACTGAAACAGAAAAGAGTGACCAAAGAAGTGCTGATGGATAGTGTCCCATAAATCTTTGAAGTCAGAGCTTGAATCAGGAAGCATCCAACCCAGCTGATTTGTGTTCCAGTACAAAGTTTGAAATTAATTTTTCCACTAACAGACTTGGCAAATTTCATTTCTTTTAAGAAATGTAATGCTTAATTAAATGGCATCCCTCCCTCCACTAATCACGCAGCACCATTGAATGAGACTTTTTTGTTTATGACATAAATAAACTACAGAAGTCTAAGTCCATATCTGATACTGTTTTAAGATACAGTTTAAGATACAGTTTTTTTGTCAAGGACTCCACTAATTTGACCCTTCCATTGTAGCTCTGTCTGTTTTGGTCGTCCTTCTGGAAGGTGAACCTCTGCCCCAATCAGTGTTCTTGCAGTAGGGCTGCACATTAAATCTCAAATATATCATCATCGCAAAATCTCTGTGTGCGCTATCAATATTGCAAAGGATTGTTTGGTGTGCAGTAATTGCTGGCCAATATAGTCCAAGCGTTATGAATTAGCATGTAGGCTAAAACAAGAGTTTTACATGCTAATGTAATATTTAGCTAGTTTGACAGAGTCCTACAGCAACAGATAGTCACACTGGACACAAATGACTTCGCCCACAATGCTAAAGGTCAAAGTGTATAAAGCATAGATGAGAAAAAGAGAAAAAAAGGAAAATAGGGATATATGACATGATTTCCTAATATCATGCAGCCCTATTTTGCAGCCTTTGCCAGGTTTTATTTTGGGATTGTCTTATATTTAGCTCCATCTGTCTTCCAATCAACTCTTACCAGCTTTCTGGACATGCTAAAGCAAAGCATCCACGCAGCATGATGCTGCCACTGACATGTTTGACTATGGATAGAATAATGTGCAGTGTGAGGTTTTTTTGCCACATATGAAATCTTGAAATGTATCGTCTATCAATTTCCTTTCACAACATAGTATCATAATTAGGAATTATTGGGTAATGGTCTATCACAAGAAATTCCAGTAAAATATTTTCAAGGTTGTAATGTGACAATGTGTGAAAAAGTTCGAGGTGTTTCTATACTTTTGTGGGTCACTGTAAAATCCTGTTTAATTTAACTTCTCCCAGTTTTAATGAGATTTTTAATTGTAGGCCAAACCTCATGACACTCTGGATCTCTGTGTCCTTTTAAATGACGATTTGGCCCAGACAGTCAGAGGTTTCCCTAAGAGGTTTGTGGGCCTGGGCACGCTGCCCATGCAAGCCCCTGACTTGGCTGTGCTGGAAATGAGGCGCTGCGTGAAGGAGCTGGGGTTCCCTGGAGTGCAGATTGGATCACACATCAACAAGTGGGACCTCAATGCCTCTGAGCTCCTTCCCTTCTATGCTGTGAGACATTAGGCAACATCTGCACACACTCACATAATAACAATATAATATTAATGATGGTGATTGTTTTATCTAATATATTTTCTGTACAGTTCAATTTTTTTGCCCTCACTGCATCTCTTTTTTTCCAGCATCATTACTGATCTTGCCAAATGTGTTTTGTATACAGGCAGCAGAGGAGATGGGCTGCTCCATATTTGTCCACCCATGGGACATGCAGACAGATGGGAGGATGGCTAAGTATTGGCTACCCTGGCTGGTGGGTGAGGGAGCTGGAGCAGAAACAGGAGATGTTGTTTGATTACCAATGTGAAACAATCCAAAATAAAGCTACAGCTCTATTTCCTGGAATAAATTACAATGGCATTGCAAACCATTATCTCTACATTTCTAAATACTTGGCATCCATAATATGTTGACACAATCTGATTAATGTTTCACTAGAAGTAATGTTTAGCGTGATTTTTAAATATTTTATTTAATCTCCTCTGTCTGAAAGGCATGCCAACTGAGACAACCATGGCTATTTGCTCGATGATATTTGGAGGTATCTTTGAGAGATTTCCAAAACTGAAAGTCTGCTTCGCTCATGGAGGTACAATGCATTTATTTCAAAGCGCCTTTCAAAACACTCAAGCACACTGTGTAAATAAATGAGTAATTAACACAAAATTACAAGACACACAGAACAGAACAATCATAGCATATAAGCAGTTTTGAACCGACGGGTTTTAAGTCTAGACTTAAACAAAGGGAGAGTGTCAGTATTACGAATGTCCAGAGGGAGGGAATTCCAGAGTTTGGGAGCAGAGCAGGAGAAAGCTCTGCTGCCCATGGTGCTGAGGCGGGCAGGAGACTCAATAAGGTGTATGGGGGAGGAAGATCTAAAGGTGCGAGAGGGAGTAGCAATGAGAAGAAGATCAGGGAGATAGGGAGGGACAAGATTGTGGGTGGCCTTGAATGCATACAGAAGGATTTTGAATTGAATTCTGAATTTAACAGGGGGCCAGTGGAGCTGCTGCAAGACTGGGGTGATGCGCTGAAATCGGGGTTTTGGTAATGATACAAGCAGCTGAGTTCTGAACCATTTAAAGTTAATTGAGAGATTTTTGGGGAAGAGCAAAGAGAAGAGAGTTAAAATAATCAATGCGGGAGGTGACAAGGCTGTGGATAGGAATAGAGGCAGAGTGTTGGGAAAGAGAGGGGCGAAGACGATTAATATTGTGTTTAATATTGCCTAGGCTGAAATATGCAGAGGGTAATGTTACAGATGTGAGAGGTGAAAGATAGAGTGCTATAAAGGATGACACCCAGGCTCTTGACCTGAGGTGAGGGAGAGTTGAAATTGTCAACTGAAAGCGAGAAACTGTCAGCTTTGGAAAGTACAGATTTCGTTCATACAAGGAGGATCTCAGTTTTGTCGCTGTTAAGTTTTAGGAAGTTAGAGGTGAACTAGGATTTAATTTCAGAGAGTCAGGAGGTGAGGAAAGAAGGAGGGAGTTTGGTTTGCTAGATATATAGAGCTGGGTGTCATCCGCATAAAAGTGAAAATTTATGTTAAATTTTCTGAACATGTTGGTTAATGACAAAGAGTAGGGGTCCCGGGACATAGCCCTGGGGCACATCAGTTGTGACAGGGGATAGTTGGGAGCTAAAGGACTTGAGTTGTATGAACTGAGTACAGCCAGTGAGTTAAGAGTGAAACCAGTCAAGGGGGATGTGAGAGATGCCAATTGAAGAGAATGGAGTGAGAAAGTTTATCGAAGGCTGCACTTCGTGCAATACCAAATACAGTATTTGCAGTATTACAGTATTAATATTTAATGTATTTCCTTTGTTCTTGGTTTAACATAAAAGGAGCCTCTCTATGCTCTCATTTGATCTTTGTGGCTTTGTCTATTTGCCCATAGGGGGTTCTTTTCCATTCACCGTTGGCAGAATTGAACATGGTCACAAAGTCCGCCCTGACCTGTGTGCAGTTGACAACTCAATCAGTCCACGTAAATACCTCAGCTCTTTCTACACCGACTCGTTGGTTCATGATCCAATCTCCCTGAAGCTGCTTGTGGATGTTATTGGAAAAGTGAGTTTGAACTTTAATTTAATTAATTTATGTGTTAGGTTTTTTTAAAAGGATGACCTTTTTTATTATTGACTAACGTTAAAGTAAAATTGTTGATTTTTAGTGTGCAGTATAAAAATAGTTTAGAAGTTATTAATGTGGAATCACCTTTTCACACATTTCTAAATCACATTTTGAACCTGTTACAATACTTTTGGGTTTATTTACCTGGTATTGAGCTATCCTTTATGTTGAAACACTGTGATATTTTAGACTGGTTATAGGGGAGGATAGCTAAAAATCCTTTCTTGGTATTATTGGATCTCCATTGAAATATAACATTCTGATTACTTGATTGGAAAAGTGAAAAGTGAGTGAGATTCTCTGAGAATGTACTAATATGGTTTAAATCATAGTTGTCATGTCAAGTATATTTTGGCATATATGAATTTAAGCAAACAAACATCACATTTGGAGTCCCTCAGGGCTCCCTATTCAAAAAAATGTCTATCAAAAACTCCCCATGCTCCCTTAGCTCAGAGTATAGTGTTACATCTCTTGCCATGTCTATGTTGATGACACACAGATTTATATTTTTGTGCAACCACATGACTATGCTCCCTTACAGTCATTATGTGTGTCCATAATATTAATGAATAACCTTTGAATTTTCTCCAGGTTAATGCAGAAAGGACAGTAATTATATTTTTTTTAGTCCCACAGGACGCTAGTTTAGAAGTCCCCGTTAAACTCAATGACACTCACTAATTCAAAGCATGGGAAATCTTGGTGTACATATTTGTTCAGACCTAAATTTGGACAAACAAATTAAGCCTGTTACCAATTCTGTAAAACGTAGGAACATTACCAGTATCACCGGATTCCTTGAATGTGTCCACCGGAAATACTGGCTTGTTTCAGTGAGTGAGATGTTGTAAAGGTGTCTTTACTGGTCTCTAAAACATCTGTCACACAGCTGAATAACTGGTGCTAAACAAATATGAAATACATTTTTCTTACCTTGATGGTATAAGCTTTTAACACTTTGACATAAATATTGCAGATATGCCTGTAACTATATTCTAAAAAAACTGATTGTACTGGTTTTCCAGGATAGAGTGATGTTGGGAACAGATTATCCATTCCCACTCGGCGAGTTGCAACCTGGGTCACTCATTGAGTCAATGGATGAGTTTGATGGAACACTGAAGGTATTAAAATGTTCCTTCCTTTTATTTATGGCAAACTTCCCATAAATTAGGCACACACAGGAGTTGGTAAAACCTTTTCAGAAAAAATCTAACTACAGAGAATACTTAAAGGAAGTTTCCTAATATTTCAAATAAAAGCAGGACGATCCATATAAGAAATCTAAATACTACTTCCATATCATCTTCTGTGTGGATTGATTTCGCTTTGTTTTGCAGGACAAGTTGCTTGCTGGAAATGCGCTGGAATTTTTGGGACTGAAGCGAGAACAGTTTGTGTAATATGATACTGGACAGCAACAGATCCAACTGCCAGTGATTGATTGCAAAATAAGCTTTATTTCCATTTTCCTATTTTAATTTTTTGAAATTGGTTTTACAAACATGTTAGGAGGGTCAAACAAAAACAATACTTTTGTTAGTGTGAAAAAGTGTCTTCAATATCATTTTGGTAATTGTCATATTGACCTAATATATGAACCATGTGCAAGAAAGAATAGCATCACCCCAGTTATTCTTGCTGTGATTTATATTGCGATTGTACATACGTTTTGTGGTTGTTTTCTACCCTAATAACGGTTAGTGCTTAAACCAAAGACGGTTATCCCTATCTTATATAATGTAAATGTGCGATGATGAAAATGCTACTAGAGCCCTTGACTTGTACAGGGCCACCGTGTTTTTTTTTTTTTTAAACAGGAATCTTGGAAATTAAAAACTTTATTCTTTGTTTAACATCCCCTGACTTCTTTGTTTAAGGTACAGTATTTCTTTGGTGTTAATTGCATTTTAGAGGGACCATTCCATAATAATGCTTGTTGCCTTTTATATTTGTTTTTGGATACCTGGAAAACTATGATAGATGATAAAGAGAAGCGTTTTTTTCTCCGCTCAGCTTCAGTTCAGCTTTGCAAAAGTTTTTTCTGGAAAATGTTTCCAAATGATCCTCTTTTTTAATATCTGCTGAAAACAGATTTAAAAAACTGTATTGCAAAAACTCATGGTTCTATTCTGTGAAATAAAATGATCTTTTCTGATTTCATAAGTTAATATGAATTATCCATAAAACTTTACTTTGTATGCCAAAGTGCTGTCCAGGAGTGACGCTGAAAAACTAGTCCATGCATTTGTTACTTCAAGGCTGGACTATTGTAATTCTTTATTATCAGGATGTCCACAAAATGCAGTTAAAAGCCTTCAGCTGATTCAAAAATGCTGCAGCAAGAGTTCTGATGAAATTAAAAAGAGAGATCATATTTCCCCTACTTTAGCTTCCCTTCATTGGCTCCCTGTTAAATCCAGAATAGAATTTAAAATTCTCCTCCTCACATATAAAGCCCTTAATGATTTAGACTCATCATACATCAGAGATCTGATTGTTCCATACGTTCCTAACAGAGCACTTCGTTCTCAGACTGCAGGTTTACTGGTGGTTCCTAGAGTCTCTAGAAGTAGAATGGGAGGCAGATCCTTTAGTTATCAGGCTCCTCTCCTGTGGAACCAGCTCCCAGTTTTACTCCGTAAGGCGGACACCCTGTCTACTTTTAAGGCTAGGCTTAAAACTTTCCTTTTGATAAAGCTTATAGTTTAGAGTGGCTTAGGTTATCCTGAGCTATCTTCCTTATTTTAGCTCCGTCTTCTTCTCCCCTTGTTGGATGGAGTAAGGGGGAGTCAGGTTTAGCCTAAACCGGCTCAGTTATGGTTGAGGTGCAAAACACACCCTCCATTTCTGCTACCTGTATGACCCCCTCTCTTTTCCAATGGTTATGGTCAATCTGACAGAGAGAGGTATCCCAATCGTTGTGGTTTTTTAGTATAAACAATGGCCATCAGTGGGCTCTAGATGGACAAACTGTCTACTTTTAAGGCTAGGTTTTAAAACTTTTCCTTTTTGATAAAGCTTATAGTTAGAGTGGCTTAGGTTATCCTGAGCTATCTCTGTAGTTATGCTGCTATAGGCTTAGGCTGCTGGAGGACATAATGACCACTTTCACCCTCTTCGCTACTTTCTCACGCTACTCTTCAATTTTGTATTATTTGCTGTTATCTCAGCTTTTAACTTTGTTCTCTCTCTTTTCTCTTCCTAGAAGCTACACCTGGCCTGACTCTGTGGTCTACCTGTAACACCTGTCTGGAGAGGGGAATCCTCCGAGCTTCTGCTGGCAACAGCTTGGTGCTCACCCTCTGCTGATGATCCACATGGCCCTGTCTTTCAGTGTTTAACCCTTTCTCTCTCCTAGACATAGCTACTGACTGAGCTTTTACTGTAACTAACTCTCTGTGCTCTCTTCAGACTCTAAACTTGAAAACTGGCTCAGAGTTTATCTGTTTTCCTTTTTTCTAGTTGAAACGACTAAAGGAGCTACATCCATTAACTTTTCCTTTTCCTTCCCATAGAAAGTACTCCTGGTTCAGTGCTTCTTTGTTCTCTTTGTGTTCTCTGCTCTGTTCTTTCTAACCCCCAGTCGGTCGGGGCAGATGGGCCGCTTCACAATGAGCCGGGTTCTGCTGGAGTTTCTTCCCTTTTTAAAAGGGGAGTTTTTTTCCTCTCCACTGTCGCTACATGCATGCTCAGTATGAGGGATTGCTGCAAAGTCAACCCCCAGTGACTGTCCACTGTCTCTACATGTTCATCGGGGAGGGGGGAATGCTGCAAGGGCACTGACTGAATGCAATCTGCTGGGTTTTCCCTTTTCCTTAGATAGAAAAACTTTTTTACCAATTTGAATAAAAACAGAATCTGGCTGGCCTGTTTCAATGATTAAAAGATTAATTGGAATGTATGTACCTGACTTTTGTGAAGTGCCTTGAGACGACATGTGTTGTGAATTGGCGCTATATAAATAAACTGAATTGAATTGAATTGCCAGTGAATTGAAATAAATCTTCCAATGTAGCGTTACCAAAAAAACAAAAAAGAAGCATTTCTAATGCTTTCTTGGAATCATGACCCCTTAGCAAAATAAGAAAGGGGGGGGGGGGGGGGTGGGGGGGGGGCAAGAAGTTTATAGGCTTTTCAAACCTGGGGAAAAATTTTATTCCAAAAAATTGATTCTGGATGCTTTGAAACAGAGTATATGATTTATGTAACCTATACTTTGAGGAAAATTGAATGGACTTTAGGTTAAATGCCAATAAAAAATTCATGGTCAAGCCAAAGTGCAGTCTTCCCAGCTCAACATCGAGCGGTTTACACTCTTTACCTCATAGGCTGGTCGGCTTTTAGCCAGTAGGAGGCAGCAAAGCACGAAACCGCGCCTAGTTTTCGGTCAGACACGACGTCATATCCGCTTTCTCGATGCCGAAGTGAACGTTCCAGAGTAATGGCGGCATGCCGGGGTTCTTCGTCAAAATGGTTTTTCACTCGCGAGCAGCTGGAAAACACGCCGTCCCGCCGATTTGGAGTAGAATCAGACCGGGAGCTCTCATACCGACAACAAGCGGCGAATCTGATCCAAGACATGGGTCAAAGGCTCAACGTGTATCCTTTAAACGAGCAAACCGGAGGCTAACCGTTTCTGTGGGGCCTTAGCTGCCGTAACCCGAGGATGGGTTTACAGAGTTAAACTCTGAACTTCTTTAGCTCAGTTTATTTGTTCTCGTTGTAGTGCAACGTTTCATGATATTTTACCTCTTCTAGGTCGAAACTCCGCGTTATTGTTCGTTATATTCTCTGCGTTGGTTTAGCATGCTAACTGTATGTCAGGCCATTAGGCGGGTTAGTTGGTTTCGATGGATACATTGAAACTAAAATGCGTTTTTTGGTTGGAAATTCCTAAGAATAGCAATGATTCGCGTGTAACAGCTATTAAGTTTTGATATAAATGTTACATAAATATCGTATTTAACGTATGAGTATAGTTAAGGAATGTCTCGGACTTTCTGTACCTTTGGCTCAGCTGTAAACGTTTCACCACTTATCTACTTCTGTCTGAGACGGCTGCCCAGCTCTGCGCACGTGCTTAGGTTACGTAATACTGGGTCCATAAAATCCGTTTTTACGCCTTATTTTTAATATTTGGTTTGTTACCATAAATCATAAATCTGAACATGAAAGTCATTCATGTTCATGTTTGTAAACACGTCTCTAAATGTCTCTTTTCAAAAAACAAATCTATTAATTTATATTTATGGTAAAGAAACAGGATTTCTGAAGGTTTTAAGTCAAGACAAACGATTACATCTAAAACATCATTAAAAGAATTTTGAAATGATACCAAAATAAAGCGAGTAGGTTTAACAATAAGACAGCAGCTGCGTTTTACAAGATGAGATTCTGGATTAATCCATAGTCCTTACTTCATGTTGAAACATGTTGAAAAGTTGTCACCCCAAATCTCACAAAAGGCAGAATATTTTCAGATATTGTCTTGAAATGTTCAGTAAACAACGTATTTTGGCTTTTTAATGGTTAAAGTGAATAAAAGTCTGATTTCTTACTGCAAAATACAATATTTCTAAGCTTACAAATGGAGAACATTATGCTTAAAAAAAATATTAGCTTGTATTATTTTCGGAAGAAAACAACGTAGTTCAATCTGAAATTAAGATGAGAATTATTTTGGACATTGCCATGGCTAACAATGCATGTTCTCACTTATAAAATTAGTTGGTTTTTAGTTTAAAGACAGCTAAAATATTGACAGACTATTGTGTTTGTTAAAAATCTTCTCAGTTAAATCAAATAGTTTTGTTGGACCAAAACTTCAGCAAGACCTGACAGTCGTTAACATTAATGGAAAAAAAAACAGACAACCAGGAATATTCAGGCTATGCTCACTCTACATTACCCTCACTCTACATTACCTAACAGCCTCTTGCAGTGACCCATAATATCAAATACATTTGTTTTTAAGGGACAGTGCAGGCAGTCGTGTGATCATCAATCAAGAGCAAAAACAGCAACCGTAGTAACATGCTTAAAGAAAAGAAAATTGATCACAGCCAGTATTTTATTAATGGTCAATACTAATATTTAAAGGTTAGGGCAGTCGATAAGTTATTCAGATTGTTTTATTTGGCTGATGTGTTGTTTTATTTTTGACAGTTTTAGTTTTCAGCCATAAAATAGTTTGTGCATCATTTCGAACGTCACGTCGCCATAAGTGCCCTGTTCATATCCGACATTCACCTTAAACACATGACTGAAAATAAAATTTGTGTTCTGTTGTGCCAAGATAATTGGCAGAATATTACAGATTCCAGGCTGTTTATGAACCAGCTTCACTAATTGGACTTGTTGGTTCACATTTATGTTGTCTGTGGCTGAACAGGTCATAAACTCAGACTGGTTTACATTTGTTAAGCAAGAAGTTAAAAAAGTGAGTCGTTTGTAAATGTAAAAAGTATTGGTAACTTCCTCAGCTAGATGGAACTATTAGGGGGGTTATAGTGGTTAAAAGAAACTTTTTACACTTCAAAGTAATGCCATGCAGAAACCAAAGAAATATGTTTTCTTAATAACTGATTATTTCAGTCTTGAGAGCTTGTACAGACCAGCCTTACATTGGGGCCTGAACAGTTGTGATATTGAGCATTGTAGTGATGATACTGGTTTCTGTTAACACATATTTTCCCAATATTCTCTTTCTTTGCTGTTATAACATTTTTCTTTTACCGCTGTCACGAGCTTCAACATCTCAGTGGCTAAGCTGCATCAGATGTGGGCCCAAAGGGCAGTGAGACTCCATCCAACTGGCCAAATATACTACTGGCTTGTAGAGCATGTCGATTACACTGTTATATCCTAGCAAATATTGCATCCAGTACTTTGTGAATGTCATATTGCATTTGATTGTGATTCAGTATATTTTACACCTCTACTTAACTTCATGCTCCAACATGAAGCAAAATAAGCTCTCATAATGCTTCCCTTAATCCATGAATAGCTTTAGAAGTTTTTCTGCAGGAGTTACCATGTTCATTACACAGGCTTCACAGTTGTCGATAGATTTGTCTTTTTTTCTGCTGTGTATGTGTAACAATCTGCTAAAGTTGGAAGACTCATGTTGACTTGCTTCCTCTGGTTTGTATCTGGATCATATAATCTTTGGGAGGCTGTACTGCTCTAAATTTATTTGTTTCTTGTTGGGATTTTTTGGCACATTTAGCAACTTTTTAGGGACTCTGCTGACATTCTGGACATGATGTTCCTGTGTGGTGGGATTCTTCACATCATGTAGAGATGGGTCAGCAGTTTCTAAAAAATAATGGAATATTACCTAAAAGCTCATGCTGAACATGAACTGTGATCTAAGGTTAACATTGGGAATCTTTTATTCAGTTAATCATTCATTACTCTGCTTAGTGGTTTACTTTAAGTTACAGAACTTTCCTTGACATAATCTCCAGCTCTCAACTGACAATAAACACAGCAATCGTTTACATGCATAGATTTTATATGCAACATTCTTTCACCAAATTCCATAGAAATGTAAGTATTCAGCGTTAAGACAATGTACTTGAACTGTTTCTGCTTGTTGAACAGAGACATGGTACATTCTTCACATTTTTCTGTTGTCTTGTTTTGCAGATAATATCTCCAACCACCTTGTTTTTGGCTGCAAAAGTGGAAGAGCAACCCCGGAAGCTAGAGCATGTAATTAAAGTAGCACATGCTTGCTTAAATCCACAGGAACCTCCTCTAGACACGAAAAGTAACGTAAGTGCTGGTATTTTGGGTTACTGTAAGGTTGAAAGTTGGCTTTTTTCCCCATTGGTTTTCCTCTGTGGTCATGGTTTCACCTTTGTATAACTGGCTGTGCCACTTTCTGCGGCCCTATTTAAGGGGTCTTATTTTCCCTGGCCCTGACTTGCAGTTGGTGTGTACCAAGCACCCACTGATTACCACCCCTCCGTTTATTAGTAAACCGAGCCATTTGGCCATTTTAAATCACTTGTTAGGAGAATAAATTAATAGACTCATTACAATTGTGTTGTAATGATTGTCTATCAAACTTCAGGCATACCTCCAGCAAGCTCAAGAGCTGGTGATACTTGAATCCATTGTGCTGCAGACCCTGGGTAAGTAACGGTGACTGGATTGGATGACTTGAGAGATTTTTCTATGACTGATGATCATTGGTAATAGTAACAAGTAAGGGTCTAATTATCTATTTTTCAGTGTATCAACTTTTCGATTTGAAATGTTATATCATCTACTCTGTGGTTACCATTTTAATATTGTCATATTGTAAATGCCTTGTGTAAAGGTGATATGTCATTTTCTAGAAGTCCACATTAGTCAAGAAATGTCTTTATGAGAATCTTTACACAATTTTTTGGTCTTTACTGAAGAATTGAAACATTTTATTACATGGAGCTAGAACTATGTGGGCTCTGTTCTGCTACATTTGATGAAGCATTTAGTCCTCCACTGTGGATGTGGTTGATGCAGCTAAACTTTTGATTCGTTAAAACATTTCTCCCACTATTCAAAAATGTTTGTATCCATAAGAGAGCCTAAGTGGGCGGCTTATAGAAAGAGGTAAATGACATGTCACCTCCCAACTGTGTATGTGTTGATCTCACCTGTTATGTATTTTGTTCCAGGGTTTGAAATTACTATTGATCACCCACACACTGATGTGGTGAAATGTACCCAGCTAGTGCGAGGTAGAGGCTTCCTTCTTTGCTTTTGTTTGTCCCACCACAGATGTGGGTGGGGGTGAAAACCTTGCTGATTTAATGGTTAAATGACCACAATTGTTTTTCGTCACCTGAGTTTGTTGTGTTTATGTATTGTACCTTACAAGGTTTGCCAGTGCCTGTTGGGTCAAGACTGAGACTGAACTGCTTTTAAAACAATTTAGCTTTTATAACTACAAGCTCTTTCAGTTGTTTTCCAAATCAGGATACATATAAAAAAAAGTATGTGGTCTTTACCAGATCTGCCCCCAAGTGTATAGAAAAAACGAATTAGTTTCCACATGGTAATTATTTATTCATCAATTAAACCAGAAATTAGGACGCTGAGACAAAAACTAAGTACACCCAAATATCCCTTTGAGCTTGAACAACCACGTCTTAATGGAATAAACTTGTGGACAATTTATATATAACTTTATCAGTCCGTCACGTTGCTGTAGAGGCATTTTGGCCCATTCTTCCTTACTGCATTGCTTCAGGTCATTGAGGTTTGCAGACATTCACATCTGCACAGCTCTCTTGAAGTCCCTCATCAGCATTTGAAGCAGATTAAGGTTTAGACATTAACTGTACCATTTCAACACCTTGATTCTTTTTTAGACATTCTGTTGTAGATTTACTGTGGTGTTTGAGGATCATTGTCCTGTTGGTGACCCAGTTTAGGCCACCGTTAACTGTTGTCAGATGGCTTCACATTTGACTCTAGAACACTTTGTTGTACAGAGGAGTTCATGGTCAGCTCAGCGACTTCAAGGTGCAAGCTCACATCACCCCTCCACATTGTGGTGTTTGGGTTTCTCAAGCATTGCATTGTACAGCAGCTGCTGGTCATTTTCCTTGCTGCCATTATTTAGTCTGTTTTGTGCGCAGGAATCTCTGTGGTTTAGCTCTTCCACAAAACAGGAAAAAAGTACAAACTACAACAAACAATTAACTCTGCAGAGAGGATCATTGGGGCTGACTTTTCCTTCATCCAGTAATTGTACCGGTCTAGGGTCAGGAAAGAGCACCTAACATCTCTGCAGACCCCACATATCCTGGACACAAACTGTGTAGAATTTACCTTCAGGTCGGTGCAACAGAATGCTATTTGCAAAAACCAGACGCCACCCGAGACCTGGGCTGTCTCTCTGAAGAACACTTAACAGTCAAAACGCCTAGATCAATAACATGCATATTTGCACAATTCAACCTTGTCTTTCTTTCTTCTAAACATTAATTTTTACCAATATATTTTTATTTCTCTTTTCTAGTTCTGAAAAAGTGCGTTCAGGTGTAGCTTGTTAGATACTGCATTTGTTAAACAGAAGAGGCTTTCTCTCTGAGGCCTTTGTAGAACAGCTGCATTTATACTGAGGTTAAATTACATGCAGGTGGAGTCTGTTTACTCTGTAAGGTAAATTCATTAAGGCTGGATTTTATGTCAATAACATAACGTCCTAATAAAATACACTGACGCTCGTCGTAATGTCACAGGGTGTGCATAGCTTTGCAAGGCACAGCATAGGCTGTACTAAAATCTATAAATAGTTCTGGCTTAGGATTTGCAACGCTAACTACAACAAAACTGTTATTTTTTATGGACAAAGTCATTCAGGAAAAACATTTATTACCAGTCTGGATCTTGGCTCAATATGTGCACTGGAAATTAGGATAAGAATGGTAAACATTTAGTCAAATCACTTTGGTTCTGCAAAGATTCTATTAATTTTTTCTATTTTTGTCTGTTTCCTTTTTGTCTGTCTTCTGCAGCAAGCAAGGATCTGGCACAGACTTCCTATTTCATGGCTACCAACAGGTTGTTATCCTGCCCCTCCTTTGTTGCACTTTGACTGCACACCATAGCTTCCTGTAATGCAGGGTACCCTTTCAGTGTCCAACGGGCCCTACTTGCACTGGTGGTTGTTGGGACGCTTGCCTCCCTCCCCTCAGCTCCCCTCCCTTTCCCAGAGGTAGCGGGACATGGTGGCTTGTAGCGTTACCGGCCCCAGTCGCAGTGCGGTGTATTGTACAAGGGACCACGTGTTGGCACAGATGGGTTGAATGCAAAATGTGAAGTATAGTGGTGCGCTTGAGAACCACATGTTTTGTTCGGTTGCGAAAAAGTGCATAATTCTAAAAGAAAGACACTCTGGTAGCCTGAATATCAGCTAAAGATTTCACAGATGTAAACATTTCTCGTAGAGGTCCTTCCGGTAAGTACTGCAGATGAATTTTTAAAGTTTTTCTTTTTTTGTTCTTGCATTATTGCCCAAAAATACTGTTAAACTTTAATTGTGCCACTAAACACATTTTTTCCTAGCTATGCATTATTTATATATTACGCACCATAAATTTAAGAAAACAAGAAATACTGACTCATTAAGGACTCAGTAAAATTATAAAGCTTTTTCATCCTTAGCAGGGGTTGGTCAGTTCTAGCCACGCTGTGCCAAGTCGAGTAGAGAAAACATGCATTTTCCTTAGAGCCTTGAGGCAGATGAGGGGGTAAGGATGGGGAATAGCATGTTCTATTCTGTAAAGATTGGATTCAAATGTTTAGTTTCATGATGCCAGATTTTAAAAGCTATCAATCTGACTGTGAGGGAAACGGCAGGTATCAGATCTGGCTGAGCAACTGACATGCTATATTCTAACATTTTGACTCTGCAACCTGCATAGGTCCATGCTAGCATCATTTGCGCATTAATAATCACACAGTTGGAGTATGAGCTCATATAAAACAGCATCACCAATCATCAATTATGTAAAAGTCTGATTTTAGTCAGTTATGATTTTCTTTTAACAGCTGTCATTACAACAGAATACGATTTCTTTTCGTTTCTGGATGAATTCATAATTCAACATTTACATTTTCTCTTCAAAATAAAATGTTAATAGTAATAGTCAAAAGGCCCCTAAAGTTGTTGAACTGTCTTCTCTTCATTGAAAATCTATAAATAGAGTAAAATTCTGCACGTTTTTGGAACATGGGTGTTTATGCGGATAAACCCAAATAAATGTAACATTCCAGCGTATCTCCTTCACTTAATCAGACAGATTAAAGCTCACTAACGTTTTCTTGCACACCTCAAGATTACCTCATTGCATCTCAGCACAATTTATTTTCTAGAAGATCCACTCAGTTATAATCCAGCATGTTGTAGGGCAGCAGTAGAAGCGTTAGTTTCATTTGGTCAAGTGATACCAGGTTCCTAAACTGCTGATTACCAAAATGATGAACATGGTTAACATTATTTTGTTGCTCATGTTAAGAAGCGTTGCATGAGTTTTTTTTATAAACAGTAAAAGTACTTATAGCATCATAAACTACATGGTACAGCATGGCACAGTTATACCCCTGCTACAGGTAATGAAGACCTCTAGCTGTAGGCTGAGCATCAGGTGCTGATCCAAATATCTGGTTAAGTTTTCCCAAAGCAGAAATAATGTTTCCATTAGTCCATCTTTGAACAAAAACTGGGTCCTTAAAGGGTTGGTTTAAAGTAGGTGGTGAAAAGGCACTTATAAATGACCATAATTACCAGTTGGATGAAAACTGGTCGGTGCTTGCTGCTCACTAATTTAGCCGAGGACTGGTAGCCAACATTGATGTTTGCTGTTTTCTTCCATGCAGACTCAGTCTGTTATCCCAACATGTAAAAGCACAAACCAGATAACTTTAAACAAATATTAACAGGAGCAGTTTTTATTATCCCTGTACAAGGTTTCCAATCAAACTGGTACAAGGATGTGGGTGTTTCTACAGAGCCATACTGAGAGTTATATGAAAGATATTTTTACCAAAATTGTTATGCATTAAAGCTGTTTGTACAGCACGTGCCTATTTTACCCCCTACTTTATTGTTCAGGCTGTCATAAATGATGGAAGCAGAGATTTCTGGTTGATCATTACTGCCATGTTTTATACTAGGGTTTTCTTTTGTTGTTTTTATAGCCAGTTTAGGTGTCAATATGAGTTCAGCTTAAATTTGTATATGCTTGGACGTTAAAACAGTTGGTGTTTTAAAATAAATCCTAGCTAGCTATCTGCAGTTGATATAGGGACCCTTACCCCGCTAACAACAAACCAGGTGTTGGTATTTTTAAGTCTTTGCCTTCTGCTTTGCTGTTAGTATTTGTTGGTAGTTTCTGTTATTGTTGTGAAGTGATACACTGACATTAAGCTTCTGTTTACGTGACTCACTAGCTCCATTCAGCTCCACTTTTTACAAAACTGATTAAATTGGATTTCAGTGGATTTACGATTTTCTTGAAGATTTCTGTTGTGGGTGTACACAGTAAATATGTTTCCTACAGCAGATTATCCTGGTTAATTTAACTTTGTGAAAACAGATTCATTTTCTAGCCAACATCTTTGTAGTATGGCCAAAAATAGGATTCTGACACGTGAAAATAATTGTTGCAGTCCAAGAGTGTTTACAGTGCGGTCATTTGCACCCCAAAATTCCTGACCACAATTCAAGAATAGTACAAATTTTGGGCCCTACCAGCACAGGTTTTTGCTGTGAAGAGAAACACTTCTTAAAAGAGAAATATAGGAAGAGAGTTTTTTGTTTTGTTTAAAGGACTCTGTCAAATTCAAATCTGCCGAAGATGATAAAGCTTACATACAGCACAGTTATTTGTGTTTTATTAAGCAGAATCTGCATTAACAACCGGTGGTGGTGGGTCAAATTTGTACCATTCTTTAATTGCCATTAGGTGCAGCTGGGGGGCAATTGAACTGCCAGTGGTCCCCCAGCTGCACTTTGGACACCCCTGACCTTTGGCAAAACAGAACATCTTGGGCGCCTCTGCCCAGAGTTACTATCTGAAGGAAAATTAAGGCAGTGGAAAAATGAAAGCAAATGTTCCCCACAACTGAAACACTATATATCTTCAACTTTTATTTTACTAGGTTACTATGTCAGGTTTTGCTTGACATGCTCTGGTTATTGTGACCTGGCGATATGAACTATACCTTTAACATGCTGTCATTTCACTTGTATTTTCATTTGTTCAATATGCTGAAGTAAGTAAAGCCATCTTGAGCCCACACCAACAGTATATTAAATCTGGCTGCTCCCTCTTGTGTTCTTTCTCTCTTCTCCACATGTTGGATGGATATGATCCCCCCCCTGGCTTGATTTACTCCCTCATATGCCCTTACCCATGCTGCAGTTTGCACCTCACTACCTTCTGCCTCCAGTACAAGCCCACAGTGATCGCATGTGTATGCATACATCTGGCCTGCAAGTGGTCCAACTGGGAGATTCCAGTTTCCACTGATGGGAAACATTGGTGGGAGTACGTGGACAGCACTGTCACTCTGGAGCTGCTCGATGGTGAAGTCATAGTATTAACTTCATCTAAGATTTACTATGTTTGTTTTTAAGCACATTTAGGAATCAAAAATAGATTTTATGAGTGTAGTAAATGTTAAAGTGTTTATACTTTGAACTTTCAGAGCTGACCCATGAGTTTCTGCAGATTCTGGAGAAAACTCCGAGCAGGCTGAAGAGAATACGGAACTGGAGGGTAAGATATCACAGCGCTAGACATTTATCAGATTGCATTACCTTGTAAAAGTATTCACACCTGTTGAACCTTTCACTGTCAAACACGAACTGCAGGGCGTGTCACTGAGGTTTCACATGATAGACCAACACAAAGCACACAACTGTGAAATGGAAGAAAGCAATTACATAAATGATCTTTTTATGAACAAAAATCTGCAGAGTATCTAGCAAATATATTTGCCCTCCTTTACTCTGATACCTCCAGATATATCCACTGCAGCAAATTGATTTCAGGAGTCCCCTTAATAGTCTGCCTGTTTATGTACATCTCAGTATGAATCTCTTTGTTGTGTGAAGGCTTCAGAGGGTTATCAGAGAACATTAGTGAACACACAGCATCATGAAGACCGAGGAACACAGCAGCAAGGTCACGGAGAAAGCCAAGGAAAAGTTTAAAGCAAAGTTAGGTTATAAAACAGTATCCTAAGCTTTGAACATAGCTCTGTTCAATCCATTATCTAAAAGTGGAAAAAGCATGGCGCACCAGCAGAAGTACCAAGAAATGGCCGTCTATCTACGCTGACAAGCCAGACAAGGAGGGTGTTAATCAGAGAAGCAGCCAAGAGGCTCGTGGCAACTCTAAAGAAGTTGCAATGATCCTCACCTTAGGTGGAAGACTCTGTTACCAGGGCAACTATTACCCATGCACTCAACAAATTTGGCCATTTTGGCATAGTGGTAAAAACAAAAAGCAATAAGATCTCCTGTTTAAGGTTTCCCACTAACCATATAGAGGATGGTCAGATGAGGGTTAAATGCAGAAGGTATGCCTGACAGAAAGTTCAAAGCATCACCCTAAACGGGCCATTCCCATGTTAAGACATGGTGGTGGCAGCATCATTCTATGTAGGTGCTTTTTCTCATGTGTTTCTGCATAAAAATCAAGCTTTTGAAAAGCATGCATCATACTTTTCTGCTTCATGATTACGCTGTGTTGGTCTGTCACATAAAATCCCAGAAGTACATTTCAGGTTCTGGTTGTAACATAACAATGTGGAAAAACTCAACTTGCTGCAGAAGTCATAGCCGTGCCATCTTTTCTGTTTTAAAAGCACCCATCTAAAACAAAAACCTTTACAGCTTTCCTAATCTTTGTCTTCCAGGCAACACAAGCTGCCAAAAAGCCCAAAACTGAAAACACGCAGTCAACAGAAAACACATTTGCTGGGCCTTCGTTGCTTCAGGACCATGGTGATGCAGCACTTCCTGGAGTTTCCTCTTCCAACCCAAGTTTTTCCAAACTGGGTGCTGCCTTTTCTGTACCCATACCCGGGCATTCCAGAGGAGTCCCCTTGTCCCTGGACACCATGGCTGACGCATACAATCCAGCCAGCCACAGCGAATGGCCTCAGGTTAACCAGAGCCATACAGGGTACCCTTCCACCTATGTAAAACAGGAACCGCTCAGCATCCCTATCCATGAATCCATGCTGTCTTACCAGACTTCCTCTTCCTTATTGCTCCAGCACCCACCGCCTTACAAGACTGAAAAAACAGTAGATTTAAGCCTTGTTAAACAGGAGAAAGGAAGTGGTGGCAGTGGAGCAGGCAAACATCACCCAGCACTTCAGGCTGCCTACCCTCCTTCCACTCAGCCTCCTCCAGCACAGCCTCCAGTTCAGAAACTGTCTCTAGATAAATACAGAGAGAAACATTCTACAGAGTATACTGTCCAGAAGCGTAGGCAAGAGCACCATGGAGGAGTAAGGGACTGTGATGTAAAAAGTGATTTGACTTCCTCTTCTACCTATGCACCACCAAACATTACCCACATAGAGCATAGAAAACATGCACAGCCCCATCAAGCCTCCCACAACAGCAGCACTACAGTCTCCCCACTGAAAATGAAAATTCCCTCCTCAGCTTCAGGGCAAGACAGACGCCATCATGGAGACAAATGGGACAAAGGCTTGCTTAAACTTCGCCTGCCTGTTCCCGGGTCCAGTGGCAACTTTCAGCCAGAAAAAAGCGGACAACCAATCAAAGATGAGCTCAAGACGAAGATCAAAGTGTCATCCTCAGAGCGACACAGCTCATCAGATGAAGGCATTTCCGCCAGCAAGAGCAAACATTCCAGCCCGCTGGTAAGCAAAGAAAAGCACCGCGGGGCAGAGCATAACCCCCATCGCTCCCACAAGCACAGTGGCAACGGGCGGGGGGGTGTAGAGGGTCCGGGGCTAGTCCCGGGTATGTTGCGTGTTCCTCCAGGACTGGTCGTGATGGAAGGAACAGCGCTCAGTCATCCTGCATCCAACCCTTTGACATCCTCATCACGAAAGAGCGCCTACGCTGAGGGCAGCCACAACCACCACCCCTCATCCTCGAGTTCGTGCTCCAAAGTGAGCAAAATGTCCAAGAGTGGCACTAGTGCTGCAGGTACTCCATCTTTTTCTTCCCCCTTTTCTCCTGCTCCTCCTCGCTCCTCTCCTGTACTGCAGTGTGTCTCATCTGGCTCGCAGCTCTGTGGCTAACTTCCCTCCCTCCCCTCCTCCTCCTCTTCCTCCTTATTCTTGTCTCTCCTCCTCCTCCCCTCCTGTCATACCCAGGTGGGCTACGGACCACTCAGCAGTTCCTTCCTCCTAGCGAATCGCCACATGAAGTGGGAGAGCAGAGACACTGAGTCCACCGCTCTGCAGCCATGGCCAGCATATGGAAATGGCACCAAAGTACCGACCACTGAGACTTTGAAGACTATGCTGACCTCTTTGTCAAGTGCCCTAAGAAAATAACGCTTTGTGAATATAAACCCTTTACTGAGAGGCAGAAAACATTACTGCAAATAAGTATTGTTGGACTTCTGTTTCCGAGAGATAAGATGAATAATTATGCTTCCTGTCACACCTCGGTGCTGTGACGTTCAGTCCTGTTTTTGGTAGTGTGGAATTGCTGCTCGGTAATCACTTTTCTCTTCAGTTGGGTCGAAGAAAAAATGTGCAAATGTAGATGCGAGAGGTGGGAGAAGGTTGAGTGAGGCTTCCATCTTCTCTTTGGAAGACCTCCGCATTGGAAGATGAGTATTACAAGTTCTAGAAAAGCATGGAAGGTGCACTTCATTGTCATGTTGGTTTTTTTTTTTTTTTTGGTAGTAATTTAATGAAATCCATTACGTGATTATATGGAAGAAGTTGACGGCCAGCTGGAGATGAGTAAGTTTATGTTTGCTGGAATTCCACTTGATATTGTTGATGGATGCAATATTTTTTTTTAGGTGTAAAGTTCCATCTCCAACATTATTTTCTGGTCTGCGTTTCTTTTTATACTGCATTTGATTTGCATGTTTCAATCAAAGGGATATGAGAGGAGCGCTTACTTGGCTGTTTACAAAAAATGGAGATAAATGTTTCTTTTGTATGTTTAAAGAGAAAGCTATACCATGACAACTCAGGTTTGGAGCTGCTTGAAGATTATAATACATATAAAAGTTTTATTTCACTGATCAGTGGATTGGGGTCATCGACTGAATGATTGCAGCATTCCAGGGGTTACAGACTCTCTGTAGACGGTGATGTACTGTAGGGTTCCATAACATTTGATTCCTGCTGAGACATCAATCATTGATGCATTTTGTACCAAAAACCTTGACTTCCAAGTAGACCTTAAGCTGGATGCCAAAGGTTGTGCCTCACTAAAAGGGAAGCTAATAATATGCTACTGCAGTTTACATCAAGTGGATCAACATTACACAGTTACCTAAACATTTAATCGCACATTTAGGTCATATTAGATCTAAGAATATGTCTTTTGCCTCGTTCTCTTTCTTCAGGCAATGTCCGAGGGATTCTCTTATGTATCTGCTAGGACATGGCTTTAATGTTTAAAACATTACTTCCAGTATACATTTCTCTAAAGAGCCTGTACCCTCTAATGCCCTATATGTTGTAGAGCATCCGACATGCTATGTTGGGCCAAGAATGGTGTTGTTTGTACGTAATAAAGGATTTACAGTTGAGCCAAAAAACCTGAAATTGTTAAAGAAAAATATGAACCACTCATCACGTCTTTCCAATTCTCATTTTAATATAATGAATAAACTTCATTGCCACCACCTTGACACTGTACAAAATCTGGTTGTGTTATTAATGTGCCTGTTAAAAGAACCATCAAGTTGACATTTGAATAGTACACACAGTGATTTGAAGAAGTATTTGCCCTCTTAGATTTCCTGTCTTTGGTTTTCTGGCACTTTTAATGTTTCGATTAGCATTAAAATTTCGTATCATACAGAGATAACTCGAGTGAATAAAAAATGCGGTTTTCAAGTCTGTTTCATCTATAATTGTGAAACCCCTGATAGCTGGTGCTGGACATGCTGGTGTGAACGATCATTTTCCTGATGCTGAACCCAAGTTCACTTGAACTTTAGTTCATGATGATTGCTGGACATTCTCCGTCTGGATGTTTTTTTAATTTTTTTTATTAAAGGGTAGAATTCATGGCTCCATCAGTTGCTGCAAGTCATCCAGGTCCTGAAGCAGCAAAGCCACCTCAGACCATCACACTACCAATGAGATTCTGTTATTTGTTTGCCTGATGTAAATGGCAAGTATTGATCTAGCACATTTCAGCAAGACAGTTCAAAGTGCTTTATATTGGGATATTTATATGATGAGAAAAAGTAAATTGAAGTTTATGATACAGGAAGGTAAAAGTTGGACTACAGACTGAAATTAATGAATGAACTCAATGCTTCTAGGCCCATATTTTCTTAACACAAAATCAAAACGTCTCTCCTTGGGGACGAAGCAACTTAGAACTGTTCTGACCCGCTATGCGTCTCAATAGTGGGGGATATTTAAAGCTGGTCCACGCCTAGACCAAGAGTGAGAGACGTCTTGGTGCTCTGTACTTTCCTCCTACCTTCTAGGAGAGCTCAGCTAAACCAGTCGGTCGAGGAGGGTTTTTTTAACAGTGAACTGCTTCTCACAGTGGACAGTGAGATCCTTTACGCTGTCTGTTCAAAGGTGGAAAATCCTGAATTAGCCTTTATCTCCAGTAGAAACGTCTACCAATATGTTTTAGTTAATGGTTTAAATAGAAGAATCAAAAGCAACTTTAAACAAATAGGCTTTTAAACTTGGTTCTCAGACGTTCCTCGATTTCATTTAGATTGCGACATGTTTGTGATCAAACATGTTGCCAGGTGGGTTACGTTTAAGTTATTTTAATTTCCACAGGTCTGGCAGCATTCAGACTTGGGTAGGCTACTGAAATCAACCTTGGATTTCCAAACAAATGTGGTGACTTGGTCATTTTGTGATGTAACAACAGGGATGATTTAGGCTTTCTTCTACAAAGAACAAGGTTGGGTTTTTTTTTTTAGCTTTTCTACCTTTATAAATGAAATCATATTTTGAAAACAGCCTTTAATATTTTCTCACGTAGTCTTTATATATTTCTTAAATGATCTAAAATATACAAGTGTGGAAAATGAGTAATCAGGTTTCCTGACAATTTGACAAAGTTTATGCTAAAACGACCACAAAACTTTTAGGACTAGTTACACTTAGATTTGATATTTAGAAAATTGGTGCAGTACATTTATTGGAACATAAAGACCAAAGTTAAATATCAGAGGATGGTAATCTGAATCAATTTACATAATAAAAAATGTTCTATTACTAATTAGTATCTGTTGAAAAGGCCTCTTTTTATTCTTTAGTTTGAAACATTTAGAAATCCAGTTACCACAGTACCGTTACTTCAGGTAAGTGCATCTCGATAAACTAGTATATATTCAGAAAGTTTCAGTAGTTCAACAAATTGAACTGATTTAGATTCAATGCACAGTAATATATTTCAAGTGTTTGTTTTGTGACTTACATCTAATAAAATCCTGATATTACATTTCTCTAAAAATTAGAAAACTGCATAATTGAGCTATACAACCATCAGGGAGAACAGCTGTTTAGCAGACAGTCACTGACTTACTGAGGGTAACTTACTAAAGGTCAAAATCATTTTTTTATTTTTCCTATTTAATTTTTAGAGAAACAGAATTTTGCCTTTTTATTAGCTGTAGGCCATTTTAATCAAAATTGACAGAAATAAAACGGTGGAAATAACTATGTATTCAATTTATAATAGTTTTACTTTTTGAATAAACACACTGAATTAAGTGACATTTTGGATTATATTCCAATTTGAGATGTACCTTTATGTCAAAACGACCATATAATTGACTTTTGAATGGCCATAATTTACAAAATATTTACAAAATAATTTTCTTTATAATCTATGATTTTTATTACACTTTTGCAATGTTTTTTTAATTGCTTTGACGTTTATTCTAAACAGACCACATAATTTCATTACTAAATACACTTTACACATGTCATATATAAAACTGGCACATAAAATTTGTTCAACATAAGCTCTAAAGCATACAGTAGTCATAATATATGAGTTATATGCAATGTGTTCATAGTGCTTTTGAATAATTTTCTTTACAATATTAATAAAAGTTACCATAATATCCTTATTTCTGTAGGTTTGAGACTAATGTGCATACTGAGCTGTCCACTTAAAAGAATGAAGTTTTGAACCAGAATTATTGAGATTATTAAATGCCTTTGGATTTAAGAACACCAATTATACTAATTTAAACACTCATTTTAGGACCACAGCAGTTCTTTTTCTGTGCTTCCCAGTATTTGATGTTTGTCCGCTCTTTAGGAATGAAGGAATGTCTCAGAAGCTGGTCAGCTGATGGCCGTAGACTCTGGTCACTAGGGTTGGAAAAAGACATTAAGCCATAGTCTAAATATCCCAGTAAGAGGTTCCTAACTTTATGAGAGCCGGATACTGAAAGTAGACCCTCATTTTAAATTATCTTAATCACCTACCATGTCAGACAGATTTTTACAAAGTCCTTGGAATTCTCTGAGAATCCATCTGGCAGTGCTGGCATTAACCCTCTACTAGAACCAATGTAGAACAAGGCAGCCATTTTATCCATATGTGCGAGTGGTGGTTTTCCTGTGGCCATTTCATACACTGTGCAACCAACACTCCAAATATCTGACTTTCTGCCATATCCAGACTCATTGATAACCTGAGTAGGGAAAAAATAGGAAAATGGTAAGAAATGACAGCAATTAACATAAATTGATGCTTTTTTTTGTGCGGTAGAAACTTTTGGAGGTGCATAAAAACCACCATGTAGGATTAAGAAGTAAGGGATGATGAGAAACCGCAGACCTCAGTTAATCTTCCAACCCCAAAGGGAATTTGGGTTAAATTTCCATCTTAAAACTCACAAATTTAAATTTCCAAATGGACTACATGTTCAAAACCCACCAAAAAAACCACTGACTTACCTCTGGTGCCATCCAATAAGGCGTGCCGTGAACGGATTTGAGCAGCTCTCCGCTGTTTGGAGCTGTTTGGTTTAAGAAGCTGAGGCGTCGTGCACAACCAAAATCTATGAGCTTGATGACACCAGTTGGCATCAACATGACATTGTTTCCTTTCAAGTCTCGATGAATCACTCTGTTCTGATGAAGGAAAGCCACTCCTTCAAGGATCTGATGGGTGTACAGAGCCAACACTCGCTCTGGCAGTGGACCAAATCTAAGGGGGAAATGGAAGGACCCTTGTTACTTTGGTAACTAAGCTTTTGCAAGAAATTTTGAAGCAAGCAATTTATCATTTCAACCTGTGAAGTATGCTGGCAATAGATCCGCCAGGGATATACTCCATGAAGATGGAAACAACATGTTGGTAAAAGGATGTCCCCAGAAAGCCAACAATATTGCTGTGTCGAAGGGTTTTAAGTAACTCCACCTCACCCTGGAGACGATTGTATTCCTTCTTTGCAGCATCAGGGTCAGATGAATCCAGGCAAACCTGCTTTACAGCTATCAACTGGCCCTGACTGGTCAGACCACAGTACACCTGATAAGAGGACGATTTCAGTCAATGTTTGAAAACTTGCTGCTGAAATAATCTATATTGAATAGTAAAGCTAACTTCTGATGTAAGATTATTTTTTACCCAGTCAGAGCACCGCCAGAAGTTTGTAATTTTAAATACTTTGTAAGAGCGTCACTATTTCATTAGCAACTTACTACTTTACTTAGTTGCAGAGTTATTTGAATACGTACTGTTCCATAGGCACCCTTCCCAAGCACTTCACCCTTAGCCCATGTTATGGTGTCATTTGTAACCAGCTCTGAGCCAAGGTAAGTGTTACTTTCAGTTTGAGCAACCTGCAATGAAATGCATACAAACATAACATTCAAATTAAAACAAGGGAAGACAACAGTGATGCAAGAAACAGCCAAATGGAACTCATTTTAACGTATCCTATAAATCCAAAAATGTGATGGAAGCTGATAGGTACCCTGAGTGTCTAACATATTTAAGGATATGGTTTGGTCATATTTGATCTTCAGGCCAAGATTTTTTATTTAAAAAGACATACTACAGGACAGACGGAGATCCTGGGGAAACATGGCTACGTTGGATATGAAGCAGAGCGCCTTTTATTTGGTATTTATTTGTCAAGAAAGACTGTAGAAAAATACCAAATAGGACAAGAGAAAATAGTATTAAATTCAATGCAGCAATTAAGAAAATACTCTCACTTTATTACTTTTACTATTCTATGATTAGGGCTGCAAGGTGGTAAGAAGATACTGGTTTCAGAACTGGACGATTCTGCATTGAGTTTGCTTCTTTTCCACATAAATACATAGGTATTCTCCGTTTGCTCTCACAGTCCAAAAGCATGTACAGACCCATTCAATAAATTTGAATATTGCTGATTAGTTAATTTAACTAAACTCAATAACTCAATTCACAAAGTGAAACACATTATATAGATTAATAACACACAGACTGCTGTTTTGAGGGATTTCTATCTGTTAATTCTGACGATTTTCTGTTTACATCTATGAAAACACGACATTTAAGATGACAATATTATATCAGACTAATAGAAAACATTTTTAATACAGAAACGTGGGCTTAAAGGTTGTTATTTTCAAAAGGTATTTTTAATCTGACAAACGAGCCTCATCCAAACGCATATTGTAATCTATTAAATATGACTATGTCAGGTTATCTGGTCTCTAAATTAACCTAGGTGTGTATGTAGGGTTATTATGGTTGTTTGACTCTGTGATGAACTGGTAACCTGTCTAGGGGGTGTCTTGCCTATTTACCACTTGAGTTAGGAACCGGCACCAGACAGACCAAGTGCATAGAAAATGGATTAAATCGAACACTTTATCATTTTAGGGCTTAAAATATTACCTCAGGAAATGTATTTTGTCCTGATACAAGCTCTTCTTCCCCATGGAACTCCTTTTTTCCCTGTTCTGAGTTTTCAGGCGGCGTAGAAATATCCCTCTCATCCAGTGAGATCAGCTCCTCTGCCAGACATTGCAGCAGGTCATCAGTTAGTGGACCCTCCCCGACCTCATCCAGAAACTTCTTGTAAACTGGTGACATAAGGGTGTGGCAGCTGCTGCCTGAAGAGGTCCGTGTGTTCATCTTTGGCCGCTGAGGGTTTAGTGATTGGGTCAACGCTGGATCTTGTTTAGCTGAGTCAACGCCATAAATGGGGGTTGTTGGTCCACTCAGAGTTTTGTCGTCTGGTTGTAATGTTTCCAATCCATCTTTAGAAAGAGCTTCCACTATGGTTGATAAAATGTGATCTTCACATTCATCTTTAGAGGATTTATGACTACACTCCTTAGAAGTAACTACTTCAGCTTTTAGTTTAGAACTGCTTTCTTTTCTGCAGCTATTAGTGGTAGACTGAGGTTTCGTTCTAGATGACATTGGTTTTCCTTTGCTTTTAGTGAAAGTAGCTGTACTCTCCACTGAGTTTATCTTCGGTTTATTCTGTACTGGTTTGTGTTTGGCTTTGTGGCTTTGTTTTGTCTTTCTAGTTGACATGGACTGTAGTTGTCTTTCTTTAAGTTTCTCACACGAGTTGGAGACCCGAAGATTTTCAAATAATGGCCCAGCAAACATCTCATACATGGCTGGTCCTCCATCACCACCCTGTATCTGCTGAAACATCTCTCTGTAAGTGATGAGGTCCACAGCAGATTTAGATCTTGGGTTTTTCCCTCCTAAGTATGGTTTCTTAAACTGCTGGGCGCTTTTTAGCTCTCTCATTGATGTCTGTTGATGTGTTTTGTAGCTGTGTGAAGGTTCACAAACCTTACGTAGGGTTAGAGTACGAGTATTGAAAGCAGCATTACCAGATTTAATTTTTAACTTTACTTTGGCCAGGTTGGCATCTCTGGCAATACTTTGCTCAGGGCTTTTCTTGCTTTTGTCTTTGACCACTGCGGAAACTGCAGAATACTTCAGATTAATTTTGGAGTGGTTATCACCTAAGATACCTGGATCGTAGTTGAGAGAATGAATAGTTGAATTATTTGCCTTCAAGTGACAGTTCATCCTTGTTTTACTCTCCTTATTCCGGGCTTTAAACATCTTCTCATATTTCTTAGGATCCACAGGAAAGAAGCCGGTTTTCTCCACAGCAGTACCCGCACAACAAGCTCGTATTTGTTTTGCCTTGTTTTCCTGATCACCGCAAACATTTCTCGTTGGCTCTGTGTGTTCTGAATTTATCTGTTCATTTTCATAATTTTCTTCAAAGCAACCAGTAGCATCATCTTGAAGATCCCTTACATCGTTTGTAATTTTGTTGCTTATTCCGGCTTTGGATTCATTCGTGCTGCTCATATTGCTCTTGTCGTCACTAAACGTAGATGCATCTGATTTCTCATTACTCTCAAAATCTGTCAGACCTAAAGGCTCTACTTTTTGAGAGTAGTTAAATCCCTTTAAAGACTCACTCTTAATAGCGTCCTTTGGATGGTTTGTGTTGTTTGCTTCATACTGAAAGCACTCAGCTTTTTCTACTCTTAGATGATTAGTACATTTGACACGGTCTCTTTCTCTGTCATGTATTGATCTGTTGACCAGTGAGCACATTCTAGCTTTAACATTAGCATGAAGCGTTGTCTCTGCAGAAAAATTTGCCTCAGATGCAATTCTTTCATTTGAATGCTGCACTGTTCCATCTTTTGCAAACAGATTTCTGTCCTTAAAAGACGTTGCTTGGATTTGTCCATCATCATCATCCTCAATCTCCGAGTTGATGGAACTCTGGCTGCTGCTGCTGGTCCCACTTTCCTCACTGCCAGCCTTAGAAGGGCCATTGCATGGGCTCCCCCAGGACAGCCTCTCTTTTCTTAGCTTGGTCCTGGTGCTAAGGGGGGTCCGGCTTATAGGCTTTAGGGGAACATGGGGTTGTAGCGATGGCAGAGCTTTCCGATCTCTGGGTCGGCCATCTAGGGGCACCAAAAGCTTGGGAGTGCGGCAGTTTAAAGCTTGCAAAGAACCCTGGAAAAACAGCAAACAGTTCAGTGGTGTAGGCTGCATGAATGTAAAACAATTTACATATGCACTTTCATTCACAACTTTCATTTGGCTGGAGACAGTTGAATCATCAATAAAAGTGAGAGATTCAGTGCATGCCAAAAAGGAGGAAAATTCCAGTTAAAAAATCAAGAAGGTCAAAAGTCTGGAGACAAAGATTTTGGTGAAAAATGGAAACAAATCGATATACACTCACTGGGCACTTTATTAAAGACACTTGTTCCATTGCATGTTAACACAAATATCGAATAAGATAATCACATGCCAGCATACCATTTCTGAATATACAACACATTGAGCCTTGAAGCAAATATGTTACAAAAGCAGAAGACCACACCAGGTACCACTTCTGTCAGCTAAGATCAGAAAACGAAGGCTACAATTTGTACAAGCTTACCCAAATTGGACAATAACCGACTAGAAAAACGTTGCATGGGGCTACTGCTACCAGAGTTAGTTACCATGTTACAAAGTAACCATCATCTCAATCGGATGTCTTGAACATGATTGTAGCATGTTCACTGTAGAGACTAAAGTCTCTAAGAAATGTTTTCAACAATTTGTTAGGTCCATATGAAGAATTAAGTCAGTTCTGATGGCAGATTTGGCCCAACCTGGTACTAGAGAGGTGTACCTATTAAAGTTGCAAGTGAATGTATAATTAATATTGCCCCTTTGCCTTGAATATTAGTCAAGTGGCCAATGTACATCTCTATTAATTTACCTTACCTGGTTAAAGTAGTGCGGACTTGCTTATAACTTTTAATTTTGACTGAAGTACTACTAAAATAAATACATTAATGAAAGGGAGCAGGATGTTTGAGAAAAAACAATGGTTCAAAGCCAAATGTTGAAAAATCTTCAGTAAACCTGGAGAACTATTAATCAAGATCAGTTTGCTTAAACTGAAAAAAAGTGTGGCTCATTGGCAGCAAAGAGTCAAGCGAATGGGAGTAATTTAAACGTGAACACAGTTTTAAACACTCACCTTCTGATCATTTAAAGTATTTTGAGAAGTCAGTCCTGTAAATATGAAGATATTACAGTTTAAAACCCTTCAAGTATCAGAGTTCTGTATTATGATCTCTGTTCATACATACGGGTCTGAATGTGCGCTCTGGCCTGCATCATGGTGTTGGGGCACAGAAGTGGTTCCATTATGCTGGGGGCCGATTGGCTGAGTTGGCTGGACTCTGACACACAAAGCTGATTGTGGGAAGGTGGAGAGGCTTCAACCACACTTCTTGTTCTCTGCCTGTCAGGTACACGTAAATGCTTGATTTTCAATGTTTGTTACAGAAGTGTTTCTTTTCATTTCAGTCGTTATTTTAAGGTACAATATTTGCATCAGTATAACATAAGGAAACTCTGCAGTCAAACAATCCAGTTATTCGTGCTTAATTTGTTAATTGTCTTGGAGTAACTGTCAGTTTATCTACCTTTGTCTGGGGGGTACAGGCTGACATGGGGTCCTGGTATTCAGAAAGCCAGACGACAGTACACCATCTGCATGGCCAATATGTCTGTAACTGTTGGACAAACTGGGTAGACACAAACCTCTGCAAATAAAATGAGAAAAGGAAGTCAGAAAAGACACTTATGTGGTTATCATATGGGATCAGAGTTTAAATGCTGATGGTGCATCTGTAGCAGCATAGGAATGAACAGCCATGATGTTGAGGTTCTTGTGGTGGCCTTTGTAGTTTGAATTATTTCTAATTTGGTTTGCTGAGGTTTTCACTAGCTTTGGTTGTTTTATCTTTCATTATCATTAGATGTCCTCGGTTACCTTATGGTGTGCTCCTACTGTAAACAAAAGTTGTAGTTTTCCAGTTTTAAATCAGTAAAATCAACTGGAAAGTCGGAAATTTGAACTGGAAAGTCAGGGGTTCCTCACCAACTCTGACAGAAAAAGACTGCAGCAAGTTTTAAACCTAGGGACAGGTTTAAATGACCTGTTTATTTGCTCTTAAGATGTTTTTTACCCTATTTAATTGGACACACACATCATAATGCCCAAATCTGGTTTTGAACATGCTGCTGAAGTAAAATTACTAGAATGTGGAGACATACATTGGCTTCTATTGCTGATGGTGTGTTCTGTTTGTACTCAGAAGTTGGAATGTTCCAAGCTGAAAAACTGAAGTGGGAGACCGCTGAGTTCAGAATTTTGACTCAGAAAGTTGGAGGTTCTTCAGTTCATATGCAATATAGCACCCTGACATTTTAAATATAGTGAGGGCTGCAGAAAAAAAATTTTTTGTATTCATTTCCTATGGTTTGTATTTTCTTTAATCAGTCCAATGCATAATACTGTGCAATCTGTTTGTGTGATTTCATCCAATTTAAATGTGAAACAAGGTTGGGGTGTCACAATTTATTCCTCACTAGGTTTCAACAACACACAACTCTTTAAAGAAACCTGTGTCATATGAGTTACAGCATTTAATTTTCCTTTGGGATTCATAAAGTACTTTTGAATTTAAATTTGAAATTGCATTTTTTAAATTACATTCATTATATTACATATAAAAGAAATGTATCTTCTTTAGTTTTAATTGTTTTGTTATTTTACCTGATTTTGTTTAAGTAAATATCTAAAGCCTGACCTTTGAGCACTACAAATTGCAAATGCCTCTGGTTTTCTGACTTGCAACTAAAACAAGTTCAGCTTGGGTACGCAGTGACTCCCAGATCCATGTTCTGAGGCAAACTGAATTGAGCATAATATTCCTGCTTCACCCTGTAATTTCTGCTGTAATCAGTGCATCTGTCTTCATTTAGTAATCACTCTTTAGAGTACTTACACTCCTTGGTTTTCAAAGCTCATTATCAGATTGTCCTTTTCTCTTCCTGTCTATTTCTGCTCTGTATTATGAATCCTAGTTTATCAGTTTGGATTCCTGAAACAAAGCTAAACCTGTACTCTAGTCGCATGAGAGAAAACCACATTCAATAAAAATCATAGTGGAAGAGTTAAATTATGAATATAATTTACTTTCCTTGGACCAAACCACCCATCCATTTTCTATACCTGCTTCTTCCATATAGGGTCGCGGGGAAACTGGTGCTCTCAGGTGGTCTACATGCAAGAGGCACACTACACCCTGGACAGGTCATGAGTCCATCACAGGGCAAACAGAGAGACACAGGACAAACAAACATGCACACACCCATTCACACCTAAGGGCAATTTAGAGAGACCAATTAACCTTACAGTCATGTTTTTGGATTGTGCGAAGAAGCCGGAGTACCCGGAGAGAACCCAGGCATGCACGGGGGGAGAACATGCAAACTCCATGCAGAAAGCCCCCCGAACTGAGGACCTTCTTGCTGCAAAGCAACAGTGCTACCAACTGCCCCAGCGTGCAGCCCTGTACCATACCAAACTTGCTGAATCTCACACTATTTCTGGCAGCTATTCTTTGAAACTAGAGCAGCTCAAAGAGTTTTATTCTCCTCTCAGAACTTGGACTTGATTCAGATGTGAGTGCTGATCATAACAGACAATGAGCCAATTCACCAAAGTTCTCTGTCCCTGTCTGTGTGTATCCAACCTGTTTGGGTAGAACAGATTGTCCTCTGGACACAGTGACAGGTGCCTGCGCACAGGTCTGCAAATGTAACCAGATAGGCCTCTTTTCTAGTGCTGGTGTCAAAGTAAGAGGCAAATGCTGACCAACCCAGGAGGAAGTGTACAGTGTATACAAGAGATTGCTTGTTAGGGGTGGAAATAAGAAAAGAGTGATAACTGTACGCGCATAAACTGTTTATGTGTTATATATGAACAGATGGTACTTTTCTTCATTACTAAATACACAGATTAATTCACTTAAAAATGTGGTTGTGAGAGAACGATGGTGAATTTTTCATACCCACCTACTTCCCCTCCTTACATCCTGATTGAGTCGACGAGTGTTTTTCAGAGTTTCCATGGCGTTTCGGAAACAGGGAATCCCCTTGTCTGCTGTAGAAAAACAAATACTCACTCATCAACCCTAGTTAAGGTCTGTTCTTCCATTTCCCAGAGTAAAGGAAAATTAATAAACTTCAGCATATATTTTAAACCCCAGGAGAAAGGAAACAATGATTAAGTCACTAAGAAACAGAACAAATGTGACTACAGTAATGTTAAAACGTTTATTTGAGAATTTTAGGTTCTTTGAAATTAAACCATGCTATTAGTGTCAGTGAGAACGTTTCTACCCATTCAGCACATTCACGCCACACACTATTGCTTATTATAAAAGGATAGCTTGCTTTACCTGTGTTTAAGCTCATTGATCCAGTCTGCTTAGATGTCCAGATTTATAATTTCTCCATTTATGAGTGAGACCCTAATAGTTACATTTATACTCTTTCACTTCACATAATCTTTTGTTCAAGTCTGAAGTTTTCCGGTTGTGTTTCTGGAGCTGAAACTCCGCTGTCGAGGATGGAGAGGTGAAAGATGTTCTGGAAGGTTTATCAGAGGAGAGCTTTGTATCGTGTGGAAGACCCCCTCCCATCCTGGACAGCCTCCCTCTTCTTAGTCTCCATTGGATCCCCTCCCCTTTGTGAAGGTGATTTGATCTCGTGGCCCATCTGGGATGCACACCAGTATGTTTCACTCTCAGTGTACTGTACTAGCCTGTTTCTATGCGAAGCCCCTTTTCCATTCCTTGTGGAAAGTCCTGGCCTGTTTCATATCAGAGTAATTTCACTTTCCCAAGGCATTTACAGGTAAAAGGTCCTGATCTGAGGTAGCACTTTTCAGGAATTGTTAAAGGGGGTGGGGTTGTGTTCAGTGAGGCACTGCGGTACCAGCAGCAGTAATGGTGGTGATAAGTATACAAATGTATTGTATTTTTACCATTAATTTGACACAAAAGGTACTTTTAAGATGTTTTTAAGCAAGAAAGTAGACCTCCAAGCTAAGCTTACCGGGCAGCTGGACTGGGACTTCCCTACTAACTGCTGTCTGATCTCACCGGCACTCTGGGATTTCCAGCTACCTGTTATTTGTTTCTGGTGGCTAAAAGCAAATATAAAGCATTTAGTAGGTATGTGGTAAATAACTACCATAAGTACTAGAATATACAATTTAATATTTTTCACCAGAAATGTTTGACATTTCAAGTTAATGTAGGCATTAATTATGAACTGTTTCACCACAGTTCTGTAAGAAAATTATTCTAATGGAGTACTGATGATCAAACAGAGCACTTTAAATTTATCTTCTAAATGAAAAATACAAATTTCCATTTTTATGTAAACCTAACTTAGTGTAGTGTGAAGACTTTATTATTTTTCATTTTTCATAGTTTTATGTAGGAGGAGAGACACCAGTTCCAGGTTTGGGTGCAGTTTCCCAGAAGCTCCCAGGGATCCTCTTCACCCTCATGCCATCATCTTCTCTACTGTCTTTGCATCTTCTACTTTATATCTACTTTTTGAAGCACTTAAACATGCAATCATTTTTTTTGTTATTTATGTTTTCATTATATTTTAGGCATCCATTTATACTCTGGGACCAAGAACAATACCTGATTTTCTAAAATATGCAGACACAAATATTTTAGTTTATTTTGTCGCTGAAGAAGCCCTTACCTTGGCTGAACTCTTCTTTATCAAATTGAGGAGAACTCCCTGGAAATGCCTGGAAAGAGCAAAGGTGTTGTCATATTTTAATTCCAGTTTCCAGAACTTTATTCCCATTCTCACTGTTTTTAAGATATGGTAAAAAGACATCTTGTTTTTCTTGGATATTGCAATAAAAACATGTGGGACCCAATTAAAATACACAAAGGAAAAACTAAAAAATGCCTGAGTAGAATTTTTTAAGTGTTCATAAGAAATAAAATTGTTATACCTTGTAGGTGAAATAACTGCATCTCATTTGTTTGTGGGGATGTTATGTGCAGTAAGTAACTAATGTTAAAATATAAATATAGACAATGGATAATGTTTAGTTTTTGGCAGCACATAGCATTTTGCATGTAGGTCAAAAAGTTTAATCTTGCTCTCATCTAACCAGAGCAACTTCTCCCACATGTTTGCTGTGTCCCCATAATGGTCTGTGGTACTTTAAATGTGACTTTTTATAATTGTCTCTCAACAGTGGCTTTCTTTTGCCATGTTTCCATGAAGTCCATTTTTGTGTAGTATAGACATAGTTAGTTGTCCTCTCAACAGGTTCTTCCACTTGAGCACAAGCAACAGCTCCTCCAAAGTCACCAAAGACCTCTTGGGCGTTTCTGTGATTCATGCTTTCCTTGTCAAGTTGCCAATTTGTGTATGGCCATGTGGTGGTAGGTTTGAACATGTCCTTTTCTTTCTATTTTCAGCCCATGTAATTGAACAGTGCTCTGTAAAAGACCTGTAAGAAACCTAACCTTTCTTTTTCCTCAACTTCATCTGCTGTGTTCCTTGGTCCTCACATTGCTGTTTTTTCACTAATGTTTCCTAACAAAGTCTTCACAGAACAGCTGGACTTCTACTGAGATTAAGTAGCACATTAGTGGACTCTATTACTGATTAGATGACTCCTAAAGGCAGCTGGCTGCATTAGACTTATTTAGGGGTATTGAACCAAAGGGGCTGAACACAAATGTGTGTGACACCTTTCAGATTTTTCTTTGTTAAAAACAACTGAAATGCTTTATCATTATCTTTCTACTTCACTGCTACTTTCAAAAAATAATGTTTGGGGTTGTAATATGACATAATGTGCAGATGTTCAAGGGATGGGGATTCGTTTTCAAGGGACTGTAAACAGTCTTGAATTGCTCACAGTATTAACATCCTTGTTTTATTTCTATTATTTTGTTAAAGTAAAAACAGAAATAGGTGACTGTTCAATAGGTGCTACAACCGTAAATGTTTTGCTCACACATTACAGGTGAGATCTCTAGAGTAGGTCTGGGATGTACATAAACTGCATCATGTCTCCATCAACCAGCTGCTTCGTCTTTCTGCTTTCCATCTGCGGGGTCGTCTCCTTCCTATATGAGGCATGGTGGCAACACACAACACCCTAAGTTCTTTACAGGACATGCATATGTTCTGTGCTATTGCTTACTCATATTCTTCCTCTGTGTTTGATAATTATGGTTACCTGAGAGCAGCAGCCAAACTCAGGCTATTGGTGATCTTTATGCAACAGAATACAGTTATACACCTTTTTACATAAAACTATGTTGGCCACATTGTGGATTTCCTGCAGATCTGAATGAGATGCCATTTTCAGCTAAAATTCTATGGCAAACTCATAAACAAGATATTTGTGTTTCCTTAATATATTACTGCTGGCAGAACTTCTTTCCTAGCTCTGAAAACAAATGACAGGAGCTTTAATAACTTTGTAAAAACTTGTTCCACATCTCTGTTTTTATTTCTTACCCGTGTTTGGTGGTGAGAATGGTCGCTCTGTTGATAGCTTCTTGCTTGATGATGAGTAAAAAGGCTCCCAGCATCCTGCTCTGCGTCTGAATCTCCAAACCCCAAATCCTGGAACGAGTATTTCTCAAGTGTTGACGAGGACGTGGGATCAACCTCTGCGCAAAATTGACAAGGAATAAAAATAAAGGACACGAAATGTCCTATTTTCTGCCTTCAAATCAACTAAAGTGGGCAAATAAAAAGAAAGCTAGTCAATCCTGATCTCTACATGTTCATTCAGTTTATAAAGAATCATTTAAATTGTTAGATTATTAATAAATAAACAAAACGAAAACATGTTTTTCATTGCAGATCATGTCACTTGTTGAAATTAATTTAAGCATGACTGAAATATATTTATTTGGCAGTTTGCAACCAAGTATGACGCGGCCGGGCTGAGTCAGTTCCCATAGTCTGAATCTCGGTAGAGAACCATTGAAATCGTACAGACAGATTCCAAGTCAGTTATCCACATTCCAAATTAATTGTAGTTATTAAACAGTGCAGTCAAATTCAGTTTATTACGGAAACTAGTGAAAAGGTTTTCTATCTAAGGAAATCCAGCAGATTGCATCGAGTCTCTAAATCGCAGCTTTCATTTTTCTTGGATGAGTATATACTAACAGTAGACTGTCTTTTGCATTGTGTCGTTGATCTGGCAGCAATCCCTCATACTGAGCATGCATGTAGTGACAGTAGAATGGAAAACGCCCCTATAACAGGAAGAAACCTCGAGCAGAACCAGGCCCAATGTAACTGGTCATCTGCCATGAGTTGGGTTGGGTTTAAGAAGACAGAGCAGAAAACAAAAGAAAAGACAGACACACTGATTCAGGAGTATTTTCTATGTTAAAGAAAAAGACAGTTTTTGAGTCTATAAGATGTAAGACTAACCAGTACATTCTTTTTCTATCTATTCAAAAACGTTTTCACTCTATTGGTGGTCCAATAGCACAACACACATTTTGTGCTAACCATAATGATTCGTTCTACAAATTTAAATGGATTTTGTAAAAACATATATATTTTTATTTGTGTGTGTTAGTGTGTTTGTGTATACCTCTCTCTCTCAGAGCCTCTATCAGAATCGGGATGATCTCTTCCATCAGTGTGCTGCTGAGGTTAGCTGCGTAGTGAAGGGCAGAACAGCTGTTGCGGTCCCGACCTCGCAGTTCACTAATTGATTAATAAAAAACAAATGATGCAACTAAAACAGAGGCCAAGGATAGCATGAATAGCATGATAAATAAAATACGGTGGTATGGTGTGGGCTGAAAGTCAGATTATTTGTTGGTTTGGTTTTTGTATAATTTTTTGGTTAGTTTTTCTATGCTTTTGTTAAGATAACAACAAGATAACTACATTACTGCTGAAATAAA
This sequence comes from Crenichthys baileyi, assembly GCA_036173005.1. Taxonomy (NCBI): domain Eukaryota; kingdom Metazoa; phylum Chordata; class Actinopteri; order Cyprinodontiformes; family Goodeidae; genus Crenichthys; species Crenichthys baileyi. Next base: position 287,467 of record JAHHUM010000373.1, on the reverse strand, counting down.
TAAATAGATGTTTTTAATAAATAAATTAAAGTTTGATAAGTCAATTAACATTCATTAAGTTAATTTGTAGTTAGTTTGCTTGGATTTTTGACTCTTGTGAGTGTCAGACTTACAAACCCGATCCTTATATTTTTTTACTTTGTCCCCACCTTCCTGTCCCTTTTGCTTCTTGGTACCTTATTTTTAGGAGGGATCCTAAACCCTGACAAATAAATCAATCTGAGATCTAAGGTTCCTATTTTAGTCCAGTGCAGTGTCAGAGCAAAAGACACGAATATTGTAACAGTTATGTCTTTAAGAAAGAGGAAAAAATTCAGCTTAGATCTGAGAAACATTCTAATAGATACATCATCACTAATTTTTCAGCTCATAGCTCTGTGGAAATCACTTTGTTGGAGCTATAATTGTATTCTCTGTCAAACAGTTTTGATAGAGAATATAGAGGTAGAGAAGATCCAACTCTTATCAAATCTTAGCAAAGCTGTCTGTGATGTGTCAAGTACAACCCTGGGTCATCCCATAGGTTTAAGAGCCTTTTTATGCCTAAATGTTTATTACATCAGAGCTAGCTGGCTTCACAAACAAAAAGAAAAATGTTAAAATGGCCAAGTAATGCACAGAGAAAGACTCAAATAAATGTAATAGAAAAAGTTTGGAAAACTTCCAAAAGCTTAAAAAACATTTGATCAAAACTATTTTACAAGATTAACAGAAACTCTGGTGTCTTGGAAGGAAAATATAAAGGATTAGGAACTGACTCAATAATTTTGCACAGTAAATGCAACAGTTGTCCGCTCGACTGTAATTCAGGCATCAGTATTTGCATGAATATATTCTTCCTTACGCTGAGAATTTCAGCAGCTCCTTGACCACCTCCACAGGGTTATATTCCCATGGCAACCATGTTGCCATGCCCTCAAACATGTCAACGTCCCTGATGGCGAGCATCACTGCTGTTGCGCCATCACTGTTGGCAATGTTCACATCCACACTGTCTGTCTGAGACTAACACACAGAAACACAGAGACATGATTAATCCTTCAGCATGCTATACACAAAGGCTGAAAACATATATGTTTGAAGGGTTTTAAATAAATCTGCAGCCACTAATAGAAAAAATGCCATAACATCCTTTAATATTAAAAAAAAAAAAAATCAAGCTTGCAGGGTATCCAGACTCCTTGTCCACTCCTTGTCGTACTGCAACCACAAACTTCAATACATTTTATGCATCTAGAAAGTGTTTCAGGGTTCTTAAAAAGATTTTTTGAATAAAATCTTATCCAAGCTACTGGCGTCAGAAGGCCCCTAATTAGGGAAGAGTCAAACTGTGTGCAGTTTGATGTCAGTATAAATCCAGCTGTTCTTTGAAGGCCAGAGTAGTTTGTTAGAGAACTATGATGAACATACAGCATCATAAAGAACAAGGAACACAGCAGATGGGTCAGAAAATGTATGTAAAAAGGCCCAGGGTTAAAACAGGACTGTGCTCTAATATAATACGGCCAAGTGCTCCACCATGTCAGGCTTTTAAAGCGTTGTGCATGCGGAGGCAAGTTGATCTTCATCTGAGCAGACAGAGTGGCTGCATAGCACAGCATGAGATAATAACATTAAGAAATGTTATTATCAGATCATTGCTGCAACATTTGTGTAGCACTTATCTAAACTTTGTAGCATTGGCTTATTTGTATGGTATATATGGAAAAATTTATAGCGGAAATATAACACTGCATACTGAACATATCATCCCCACTGTGAAGCATTGCAGTGGCAGCATCATTCTGTGGGGATACTTTTTTTCAACAGGGACAGGGTAGCTGAATAGAGCTGGAAGGAGCTAACTACAGTTAAATACTAATAAATTAGAGGTTCCAAGAGATTTGAGACTGGGGCGGACTGCCCAGACTGTCAAGGCTAAGTTCCGTCATAAATCCAGATCCAAATTTATATAACCCCACCACAGACCCCTGTCTAATTAAAGTTATCCATTTAGGCAGCAGAGGAAAAACACTGTTCCACCTTGTGACATGCCTGTTGTTGACTTGTTTTTAAAGAGACCCCGAGGTTTACGTATCATATTTCCAGCAAAACAAAGCCCCACATTATGTCTGTGCAACTGGCAAATCTGTTTGTTGGTGTGACAGGAATTACAAAAAAACTTTCCCTTTTAATTGTGTAAAAGATATTCAAATCTATAGGTTCTGTAAAATTTAGCAGGAATATTCAGGAAAAACATGTTTCATCTTGAATAAATCGGACCGAAGTCTGACAACTAGCTTTTACTATAAACACTGATAAGAAAGAGTTATTGCTGTCCCTGCTGAGTAGCTAATCTGGAAACCCTGACACTGGGATCAGAGACTCACCAACAGTTGCCTCACAGAGCCCAAGTCTCCCTGCCAGGCGGCCTGCAGCAGCTGTGCCTGTGGGGACAGGTGGGGCCTCGTCATCCACCACACCATTTTCTCCTGGAGCTCAGGTGGGCTGATGTAGAGCGCTGTCTGCTCTCTGTGGTTACACAGTGTCAGGTCAGCATCGGCCCTTAGCAGCCCCTGCACCGCCTGTTGAGCACACCAATAAAATTGACCAATGAGTTAAAATAAAGTGGTAACATGTCAACTAGAAGAAGTTTAGTATGTAAATCTGTGATTTTGCTATTAGACAATATGTCAGAATGAAGGTGTGCAACTTTAAAAAAATCACTAAAAATGAAAAGAATCACAAAGAGGAGGAATGCATTGGACCCTGAATTTTGCTTTGCTTTTCTTGCTATTTTAGCAGAGACACATTTTACTTAATCAGATTAGGTAGTAATAATCCGCTATTTTCAAAAGTTTAAATGCTGGATAGGCTCAGTATTTGAATGTGTGCTCCTCATCATTAAAAACAGTTCAGGAAGGATAAAAGGAGATGAACAATTAAAAAAAATAATTTAAGATTTGTAAAATATAACCTGTAGAAGCAAGAGTTCATAAAGCTACTCTTACACTCGGGGACAGGATGAGGGGAGCAGATGTACAGGAGGCCGTGCTGCTCTTCTGTTTGACAAGGAGGCCTCCTATTGGTAGGTGTTATGGATACGACCTGGGAGGATGGATGGATGGATGGATGGATGGATGGATGGATGGATGGATGGATGATCTCAGAAGAGCTACATCCTCTTGAAGGACTAAAAGGGCGAATGCTGTTTGACATGGCCCTGTCTTTCAGTGTTTAACCCTTTCTCTCTCCTAGACATGGCGATTGACTGAGCTTTTACTGTAACTAATTATATGTGCTCTCTTTCAGACTCTAACCTTGAAAACTGGCTCAAAGTTTATCTGTTCTTTCTTTCAAGGTGAAATGACTAAAGGAGCTACATCCATTAACATTTACTTTTCCTTCCCATAGAAAGTACTCCTGGATCAGTGCTTCTTTGTTCTCTTTGTGTCTCTGCTCTGTTCTCTCTAACCCCCAGTCAGTCGTGGCAGATGGCCGCTCACACTGAGCCTGGTTCTGCTGGAGGTTTCTTCCTGTTAAAAGGGAGTTTTTCCTCTCCACTGTCGCTACATACATGCTCAGTATGAGGGATTGCTTTAAAGTCAACGCCAGTGACTGTCCACTGTCTCTACATGTTCATCCGGGAGGAGTGAATGCTGCAAGTCACTGACTGGATGCAATCTGCTGGGTTTCCTTAGACAGAAAAACTTTTTATCCAATTTGAATGAATAACTGAATCTGACTGCACTGTTCAATGGTTAGGATTTTGTGAAGTGCCTTGAGACAACACGTGTTGTGAATTGGTGCTATATAAATAAAACTGAATTTAATTGAATTTAATTGAATAGTGACTTTCAGTATTTTATCAAACTACAGTAGATCTCAAATGTTGACCTCATGAAACTGTTTCACCATGCCTTTTAATGTCTCCTTCATGATGCAGACTCATATATAAGATGTTAGTAACTCATTTCTGTTAAGAGGAGAGACCCTCTCTTGGGGAAGTCATTTTCAGCATGACTCCCAAAGGATGGGATGCAGAGGTGGAGCTTATAGAGGAGCATTTAGATCATGTGACACACATGCATGAACATAAACAGGTGTAGTTGTTAAGACGAAAATTACTGTCATGTCACCACACAGTTTCTTCCTCCAAAACTTCTAATAAACCCAAACTTTTAATGTAACACGTCTGTTTATGCCTAAATCACACATATAAACACGTATGTCTCCAACTCACCTCTGACTTATTGTTTCGACAAGCAGCAAAAAGGGCAACACGTCTCTGTTCTTCTTTATCTTCAGTGTCAGAGACCTCCACCACATCCAGGATCTCCATCTGTTGTCCGATAACCACCTGATCATTTTCTTCCAGCAGCACTCCTCCCTGCATCACAGCATCATCATCATCTTGCCCATCATTAGTGTCTCTTCTCTTCTGCGCCTCCATAGCCCATATGCTCCGAGTCAAACCAGCGTGAGCAAAGGTCAGACAAGAAGAGCTACCTCTGAGCTCTGGAAAGAATAAGAATGTTTTGTTGAACTCAGCGTTTGGCAGACAGTGTGTTTGTGTGACGATTGCATGTGATGCCAGTCTCTAATGATTCACTGGTGCCCACAGGGACCAGACAGAAGGCGTGACTGGAAATTTATCCCTCATTACGACTGCTGTGGAGTCACCGTAAACACGTCATTGGCCCTGAAAATTAGTTTATCTAAAGATGACAGGATAAATGTGTGAACAGAGTAAAGTTCACACATTTACAGTAAAGTCTCTTTTAATTTTAGACTAATCATCATAATATCAACATACAAGGGCTGTAGTATTCAGCATTGGGTAAATGTCTGGGGCTTTTAGGTTTACAGGCTTTTTTCCCCGCGGTGTTGGTCATTGATTCAGTTTGCTGTGAATGAGATCTGCATGCAGATTAGAAACATGTCCTTAGTGACTAAATCTCTGCTGGTTTGATGTTTATCAAAACCTAAGCGCAAAACTCACAAAATTGCTTTAATAGATAATAAAGCAATGTAAAACTTTATCACACTTTATCAGAATATTATTTTACTTAGTACCCCTACACATAGCCCATTCTAAAATGGCCAAACTCTAACACTCAGTAGTTTAATCTAACCTCCCCAACAGCCCTGCACCATTCCAAATGCTTTGTGAAGTGCCTTGAGACGACGTGTGTTGTGAATTGGCGCTATATAAATAAAACTGAATTGAATTGAATTGACCTATAACTTTTTATAAATCAGACAAGTGCTGGAAATTATATAAGTATCTGTTACTCCTCAGGAGTAATTGTCAGCAGCTTGAAATAGTGGCCGACGGTAAAATATCTCAATAAATTGTTGAATTTTTACTTACACTCGTCTTTGTTGCATCAACTCGTAACTAATCCAAGCGTGTGTCTCATCTGAGCTTCTGTAGGCATTCGTCAAACGAAGCTTTGATCTCTTTTCACCAGACTGTCCACTCGAGCAATTCCTCTTTTCTTGTTTGTCATTCCGCGTGCCTTCTGTCATCCGTTTACACTTGGTTGCCTGGAGACAGCTGGACAGACAGCCGTTAACATGGCTGGTTTTTAATTACTCAGAGTCTGTTTGTTACCTGACACATTAAGACTGAATAAAACCAGGAATATTTCTTAAGGTTCCTGACCTAAAAGCTTTATTTGCTTCCTTTTTGTTGAAATTAAACACATAAATATAATCGAACAAGCAACAATTTTTTCTGCTTTATTACTTCTCACCATGCAGCTTGGTTCCTGGAAGACAATGTGAAAGAGTTTGTCAAGTGCATGATGTTTCTTGCAACAAGCAAAGGTTTGCTGTTCTGATATTTGTGAATAATTCTATCTAAAACAACTCTATGATTTGAATTTGTTCATTAACATGATGATGAATATGATGACTGTCTTTTTAAAATAAACAAAATATTCCCATTCTGCAGACATATTACTAAGCAGAACCTCAGTTTTATTAATCAGGTTATGGTGTCTGAAAAGTGTCTTGGAACTGTGCTCAGTAAAGGTCATATTGGTACATCCCAGTAAATCAGAATACCAGTTAAGAGTTTAGTTAATTTTCATAATTCAAAATTCCAACTCATATTATGGATTCATAACACACATTAATTTTGATGAATTTATAGCTTATGAAAACCACATATTTAGTTAAAATTTGAGTGTTACACAAGACCAGTAAAAATGACTTCAATAAAGAAATGTTCTCTTACAGTCTCCAAAATCATGGGGCAAACTGCTGACTTTACAGTTGTCCAGCAAATGGTCTCTGATTCCCTCTACTAGGAGGGTAAGCCATAAAAGGTCATGGAAAAAGAAGCTGACTTTTCACAGGGTGCTGTGTCTGAGCATACTGATGGAAAGTTAAAAGGAAGGAAAAAATGCAGTAGCAAAAGGTGCACAAACAACAGGGATAATTGCTAGTGCTCCAACAGAAATAGCAGAGCCATGTCATCTGCTGGTGTTGGTCCTTTGTGTTTTCTGAAGTCCACAGTCAACACAGCACTCTACCAGGAAATTCTGCTGACAAGCTTTAAGGAAATGCTGATTTCATTTTCATGCAGGACTTGGCAGCTGGCATACTGCCAAAACTACCAACACCTGCTTCAATGACCATGGTATCACTGTGCTTGATTGCCCAACATATTGGCCTGAACTTAACCCCATAAGAACCTAAAAAGCATTGATTATATGGAGAAAGATCAGACACACAAGAGCCAACAATGCAGACAAGTTAAAGGTCACTATTTATTTATTTAATTTTTATTTGATAGGGACAGATACAATTAACAGATAATTATCCCCAAAACAATCTGATGCCTGCATCACAGTGTTAATAGCCATGGCCCTAGAAGGGCCTTTAACAATTAAATTCAGTCAGTCATTTTCTACTGCTTATTCTATAGTGGGTCGCGGGGGAGCTGGTGCCTATTTCCAGCAGTCTATGGGCAAGAGGCAGGGTAGACCCTGGACAGGTCACCAATGCATCTAAGGGCAACACACAAACAACCATGCACACACTCATTCATACACCTAAGGGCAATTTAGAGTGACCAATTAACCTAACAGGCATGTCTTTTGACTGTGGAAGGAATCCGGAGTACCCGATGAGAACCCACACATGCACGGGGAGAACATGCAAACTCCATGCAGAAAGACCCCCGGCCAGGAATCGAACCCAGGACCTTCTTGCTGCAATGCAACAGTGCTACCAACCGCGCCACCATGCAGCCAACAATTAAATTCAATTAAATAGAAAGTAATACTTAACAATAAATACAATAAAATTCCAGAAGGTGACATAAAACAATGTCTTTAGAACCTTTCCTACTTAAAACAATATTTAAACATGAGCACATTTCTGATTCGTCTTTAGCCAAAACCTAGGCCTCGAAGTGAACCTTTTAACATCAGAACAGGTCTTAAAGTAAGATGGTTTTGAGTTCCAGAGCTCCAGAGTTCCAAAGCATACAACTCTTAACAGAGAACGCAGTTTTTGCAAGGGAGGTCCTGCAGTATGGTATTTTACTATCCTGATTTATGTTGCTTCTGGTGTCTCTATTACTGTTCAGTCTCAGGTGCTAAATGATTGATGCATTTGGGAATTAATTAAAGAAAACAGAAATTACTAAAGCTATCGAAGCTCATTAGATTATATTTCTTAACAATGGTACAATGATGACAGCGGATTGGCTTTTTATCCATGATTTTTTAAGCTCGATTGCATAAATAGGCAATGCGTTTGGTTATCGTATTAACTATAAAAACAACCTGGGCAGGGCCAGATTCACCTCCATGCCACACTGTACTGATGCAGTAATTGATGCAATAAATCATGTTTCAAGAAAGTCTGTGTTTCTGACACTGACTGGGAGACGATTTTCAGCATGAAAGCTTGAAAACTAAAGGCTCTGTCCCCAATTCTAGACAGAGAAAGTTTGATAACAGAATTAACACTTGGTACTTTAAGTTGCTTGTTACATAACACTGGACTTTCCTTCAAATTCAGGAACATTTTTATGCCTGAGGGATTCATAGACAAGTGGTTTAATAAACAGAAAAAAATGGACTATAAATAAGTGAGAATTCAGCCAAAGAAAAACGTTACAAAACTTTGGAAAAACGTTCATTATGAACACTTCAAGACTAGAAGGAAGTTGAATGAAAGAAAGCTGTTTTTAATCAGTATTGAAGATTTAAAGCATTGATGAAAGCTGTGATAGGTACAGTCACCTTCTTCAAATCTTTCACAAATCTCAAATCTTTCTTCATTAAACTGAATCTGTTACAAGAAACACAAGAAAAGCATAATCACCTAAGTCTTGGTGATTGATCACTAAAACATTTTCTTACATCTCAAAAGTTTCTTTTAGCCTGGTATTTTCTTGCATTCCTAGTACTGTTTAAAGGGCTTGTAACAGCAAGAGGACAATTTAAATTGTCCTGAATATTTAAAAAATATATATCTGTGAATCTCACGTCCATTTAGTTCCTTTCTAAATATGTTTTCGTCCTTCTGACAGATCTGCGAGACCCAAAAAAGCAGAATTACTGTCCTACCCAGTCAGGAGAGTTTCTTATTTAGTTAATTCAGACTGAGGTCTTGTTGCCTGTCAGATTCTTGTGTAGTTCTGATATTGTGGCACAATATGAAGCCACACAAAGGTGTGTGGGAAAGAATAATATAAGACCTTGTAGATAAGTCATCATTGAACTAATTCAGATGAAAGTGACTTTGACATTGAGCTCAAAGCAAACTGCAGTCAAAGCGAGGCAGTTTTTACACACTTTGAAAAGGCAGTACAAAACCCTGTCATTTCAGCTGAGGTTAAAAGGTCTTAAAAGTGTTTTAGGAACCGTGTTTATGACAATAGAACAGCAGTCAGTCTCTTTATGCTTCCATGCAATAATTGTATAGACAATAGATTCCAAACTTGTTTATTAAAGACCAACAAACCAGAGTTTAAGAAGCTGCCTGTGGAAAACTCAGCACTTTGATACCATGTCACATATTAGATTGAAATACAACAAGCAAGGTATTTTTTGTCTTTTAAACCTTTGTGTTTCCATAAAACCTCAGCAGATGTGGGGGCATTTATCTTTTGCTATTAACAATACAGTCTATGCAAATCAATATTAGTGTAAATATTAAAGTGGCATTAACTAAATGAACTACACCGGAATAACGTCAAGCGGTTTTTATTTAACAAAATATTGAAATATACACATCAGAGCCTGCCTCACATGGGCACAAGATGGCAGTGTTTGACCATTATAAATATTTCAATCCCGGAGGAAAGGAAAACCAAACCAAACGCTGGACCAACACCAGACATACACCACATACAGGTGCATCACCAATTACAAAATCAGAAACAGTCAGTCAGTCATTTTCTACCACTTATTCCATAGTGGGTCGCGGGGAAGCTGGTGCCTATCTCCAGCAGTCTATGGGCGAGGCGCGGAGTACACCCTGGACAGGTAAATCAGAAACAAATTACCTTATTTCAGTAATTCAATTCAAAAGTTAAACTCATATATTATATAGACTCAATACACACAGTGTTATTTTGGAATTAGTTTTAATGATTAGAATTCAGAGATAATGAAAGCCTTAAATTCAGTGTCTCAGAAAATGGAAATATTGTCTAAGGATTTTTCTTTATACAGAAATATTATATTTTTTTACACAATTTATTCTATTCTGATTCATTAAGATGCACCTTTACATACGTTTGGCAGTATACTATAAAGTTTTGCATTTATAAAACATACAAGTTACACACTAATTATGAATAAAACTGTCAAAATGTAGAAGTACTGTATGAAAAACCAAGTCTAAACTTATTGCTTTCTTTGAAAACAGCATCTGTCTCCACTGGGCACAGCTTATCAAATACATTTTACTAACAGAACATGAACCCATTTATAAAATCAGTCTGGAGAGAGAGAGCCCTGGAGCATTCATGTACTAGCACAATGCCAACCAGTGAAGAAATCAGCAATGACTTTATGAAGCATATTCACTGCACATTCAACCTAGAGGAGGGTTTTTGTGCCATTTTCAAACATTCAAGTCAGCTTTCAATTTTAAACAAGCCTTGAAATATACTCCAGCAATCTTCAGATGAGCTGCAAACTAAAAACTAAGCAGATGTAAGAAAATTAAGAAGAAACAAATTAAGACTGTAATTCATACGTCATGAAAACCCTTAATTCAGTTCAACCAAAAATTACAATATTACATGCATTTTAATAAAGAAATATAGGCCCAGTGATAAATATGTCCCTGTTCTGTGCAGGATATACAATCGATGCTTGGTTGTGGCCCCCTTTTGCACGACTTATTGCATCACTGCAACGTGGCATGGAGGACATCAGCCTGTGGCTCTGGTGAGGTGTTAAGGAAGTCCTGCAGAAGTCCTGCATACTTTAATTGTGTCATTCATATCTTCTGCATCATTGGCTCTGATGTTTTCCATTTGACAATACTCCATATATGGTATTCTCTATGGGGTTTTGGCGAGGCCAATTTGCTGGCCAATCAAGCACAGTGATATCATGGTCATTAAAGCAGGTACTGGTGGGCAGGTGTTAAGTACTGCTAGAAAATTAAATCAGCAACTCCATAAAGCTTGTCAGCAGAGAGACGCATGCCGAAGCATGGCTGTTCTGACTTTGAAATTGATAAAACACAGTGCACCAACACCAGCAGATGACATGTCTCCACAAATCATCACTGGCTACGGAAAATTCATGCTGGACCTCAAGCAATTTGCATTCTGTGCCTCTCCACTCCTTCTCCAGCCTCTGGGACCTTGATTTCTAAAAGAAGCAAAATGTACTTTCTTCTGCAAAGAGGACTTTGGACTACTGAGAACCGGTCCTGTCCTTTCTTCTGCTTATGGTTGTGTAGGCCATTGCATGGCCATAACATAACATTTGTGTATTATAAATACATTTTTCTTTGGTTTATATATTTTTTAGGAAACTGAACTTTGGGTTTTTCTTAGCTTTTAACCATCATAATATATGTGTGTAAAGAGACTGTAACGCAAATATCTCTTTTTGAATTGAAATACTGAAATAAATGAATTACTCGATGATGTTTTAATAAATAGAGATGCACCTTTATACACAGCCTGTTTAAAACGCTGTGATGAGATGGGTGAAAAAGGCAAACCTCATTAAACCAGAGCAAGTTGCCCCATGTTCCTCCATTACAGTGCGTGAGATTTTTTGCGTGATTTGTGACATGATGAATGACATTGTTATGTCAGATGATATTTTTTTCTGATTTTACACGCAGAATCATAGAAATTCTGTGTGTTCCTGTGTTTCCATCAGGTTGCTTCATGCACTCCAACATTTATATCAGATGCCCGGTTGGAGGATATTAGTCCTAGTTCATTGCCTCCACGCTTCCTCGCTCTCCTTCCTTGCGCTCTCTAATTTGTCGGGTCAGGGCTAAGTCCCCGTCGCTTACCCCGGTCTCTCTCCCAGCTCCACTGGTGCCAGGCTGACGCGTCCCGTTGCGCACAGCACTCCTCCAAACACCGCATTACAACACAGTTCCCCCTCCAGATCTCACCATAACCTCGGGGCTTATAGAGAGAAAGCTCCTAACTTAACGACTCGGTACGTTTGACGCCGGCATGAAACACGGTCGGTGACAGGAAGACTCGGGGGGAGTGGACGTGCAGCGGAAGGAACAAGGACAAGTCCGGGCTCTCCCCCGAGCAGTTTGCGCAAGGTGCTTCAGCGCTGGCTCGTGTTGCCGCATTTGATGGATTTCTTTACCAGCAGCTACTTTATATTATGATGTTTGCGCTTCTTCTCTGAGCTTTTGTGGGATTCGCTGGCTGCCTCCTCTGAAACTTCACTCTTGATCATTTCGGGAGCGACAGGATGGAGTCGCACGTTGGCTCAGCTCTGCAGAAACATACGCTGCTGTGGTTCATCATAGGTGAGTCTCACTCAGCCTACCTGCTATGACAAATACATTTAGATCCTGCAGTGTAATAGTTGGACAAGTCCAAAGAATTTACCAAACTGATCAAAGACGCAAAAGATGCACTTCAATCTCTGAAAACTCACTCCATTCCATTTGGGCCAAAAGAGAGGAAGCCTTTAATTTAGTTAAGTATGGAGTTGAGATTTTTTCTATAGCTGTGAAAGTAAACAAGTGTACAGAGCTTTGCTAAATTATTTACATCCCTTTACGTTTTCTACATTTTGTCAGGTAACAACCACAAACGTTAGTATAGGTTAAAGGGGATTGTTGTAAAGTAGGACATAATTGTAAACGTGGAAGGAAAAGAATAATCATTTTTTACAAGTAAAAATCTGATGAGTGTGGCAAGTTTGTGTTGATCTTAACCTATCTGAGCAAATTTTTTCTTTTGAATTGTCCCCTACATGGCTTGTTACAAAATGTCGATTTTACATGAAACTTCTTATGGTCTTCTTTCAACAATGACTTTCTCCTTGCCACTGCTGCATAAAGGCCAAATTTCTGGAGGGCATGGTTAATAGTTGTCAGCAGATTCTCCCACTTGAGCTGTGGCTCCCTGCAGCTTCTCTGATTTAGACTCTTCTAACCCGGCCTGTCAGTCTAGCGGGGCAGACATGTCTTGGTCGGTTTAGAGTTGTCCTATACTCTTTCAGTGTAATATTAGTTTTTATTACCTAACCCTGCTTTAAACTACACTCTGGTGTGTTCTCTGGTCATGATGATGCTGTTCGTTAACTAATGTTATTTAACAAACCTCCAGACCTTCACAGACTACACACAGATGAGGTTTGTGTACTACTTAGGTGCCTTCTGAAGGCGATTAGTTGCACTGGATTTTATTTTTGGGGTGTCAGATAAAAAGGAGCCAAAAACAAATTCACACCACACTTTTCAGATTTTTATTTGTAAAAAGATTATTTAAAACCACATATCTTTTTCCCTCCACTTCACAATTTTGTGCTGCTTGCATTTATTCTATCACATAAAATACAAATAAAATACTTTTATGTTGAAGGGTAAGCAATACTTCAGTGTGTCTATGAAGAAAACACCTCTTACACAGCTTTTATGAGAATAAAATGTCTTTTAACAACTGTATTTGTCATATAAATCTTAAAAACCTACCCAGTGTCTTTATTTCAATAAATACCAAAGCTATGGGTTTGTTATAAGATAAAATAAAATTTAACAGAGGATAGGCAGAGGCACCCGGCACCCTGTTTGCTGCGTAAACACAATAATCTTTGTTTAAACTGGATCATAGCGGGGCTGTTAGGCTACGGTGCTATTTCAGGATGGACTTGCAGTCAGTGAAATGTGTGAAACACACATCTGTTAGAAAACCCTTTTTCATATGTTTTTTTATATATATATATATATATACAGGAGGTAGAGATTCTATTTAGCTCCCTCAACATACAGTGTTTAGCAGATGTGCAGTAAAATAATAGCCTTTATGGACATGTACTTTTGCATTATTATTTGCTGCTTTGTAAACATTTAATTTTAATACCGTATTAAGCAACTGACTGCATCCAAAATATTACGGTTTTATTTTAAAAGCTTATATTATTTTAATAAACATACTGAAAATAAATCTGAGTGACCAAAAACGTACCGTAAACTTTTTAGTTTACTAAATTTACCCCTAACAGGTCCAGATTGTTACCTAATCTATTGTTTAAAAAAACCTTGCATCATTTGGGGCCCAGTTAACCCAGTCCTGCGGTTTTATTCTGTTACAACTGTGTATAAATCAGTTTGACATGTGGGTGTATAAGCTCCATAGATTTTCCTATCGAAGTGCTGCTCTTGTATGGTAGGGTTTAACGAAATCAGTAATTCTTGATGAGATGTAAGGATGCCACAGAAACCTGGAAAAAGTCTTAGAAACATTAGATACTTTAGCAGCAGTGAGAAAATAAAGATAGGTCAAACACATAAAAGCACAAATCACATGAAACCACAGAAAGACGCGTTTCCATTTCATTCAGTCTAGATGGAGATATTTCTGGCATTGAGGATACCAGGGGATTTCAGGCTTTATTTTGCTTCATTCTTCCCTCAAACACATTCCATGACTGTGCAACACTACTGCAACAATGTCACATTTTGAGTGTTAGAAATTCTCCACATGGAGAGTTAGAACAGCAGCCAGAACCACTTAGTACCCGTACCTTCTTCTTCCTGTCTGTTAAAGGGTTGCAGCATGTGAGTTTTGGTTGTTTTATTGAAAAAAATACACCAATTCCTTCATAGAAAGATGTCTGGCTGAAGGAAACATTTGTTTCTCTCCAGAGTCCTCTAAGCCCAGGAAAGTCGCTGGTACCGCACAGTACCTGTAAAGACTGGAGCTGCATTTGTGAATGAATTACTATGCTGCAATGTTTGACAAACCTTTCTAAAATATATTTCTTTTAACCATTATCAACAGATAATGGGTAAATCTGTTGTATCTGTTATCTTAATGCACTGCTGACTGGCAAATCTGGGATTACAGGTGGTCACCTCTGTGCCATTCTCCTCTTTTCCTTTACACATGGAAATTCCCACAGATTCTTTGAGTTGTTTAATTATACACTCTTAAAAGGTTTTGATTCGGTGAACTACTTTTGCTGGACAGCTTACGAGACTAAATTCTTCCTGAGACTTGCCTGACTTGGTTCAAAAGCTTTTATTCTGGTCGACTACAATCAGGGAGCGTTGAGGGTCTACTTCCAAACCTGCAGCACTGTACTATATACAGAAATATACACATGCTGACAACACTAATATCACTAATATCTATACTTTTAGTTCTTATCTGACTGTTTGTCAGATAAAATGTTATCTTTGGATTGTGCTGAAATTGATTATGTCAGATACCACCTCCATCCATCTGGCTTGCCAGTACATTGTAATTTGACACATAAATGTCTCATTGACACATTCTGTAAAACAATTTCATGGTTAAAATGTCATAATAATTTTAAATTTTGTGATATACTTTACTTGTCTGCCTCAAAAACTCTCCGTCACTAATTGGGTATCATTAATGCTGCCATCCGCTTTATGACTGGGGCTCCATTCTCACCACTGCTGCCTATATTCCCTGGTGAACTAGTTGGCATTACATTTTGTTGACAAAGTCATTGGTTCTCTTCTTTTATAAAACTATTATTGGTAAAACTTTATATCTAAAGTCCCTACCCAATATTAATAACCCTATTTGAACAAGCACCTCCAATAATCTCTAGATCCTCCTTTGGTTGCTTGTTGTTTTAAATTTTTTTGCTGCTAGTGACTGCAATCATTTGCAACCAGCTTATTTATTTTACTCATCGATTTTAAAAATCAATCACAAACAATAGCCTGCTGTGTTGCTTTTAGCCACTGACTTTAATATATAACTCCCTAGGCACATTAGTCTCTTCTAGATTGCTATGATGTAAAACGATCCAGTCTGTTTAATCAACTGGATTGGGTTGGTTGTTGTTTTCAGCTGGCATATTGGGTTAGTTTTCTAACCTAAAAGAAGTGTCTAATGTCTAACATTAAGGCTACCAGAGATGGTGTTGAGAAGAATAACCAATAGTTTGGATTATTAAATAAGTAAAATTTAGATTAAGTTGGATGAGTTTAATTTTTAGTTTAATTCTTAATTAATGCATAAAAATGATGGGTGCACGGTGGCGGAGTTGGTAGCACTGTTGCCCTGCAGCAAAAGGTCCTGGGTTTGACTCCCGGCTGGGGGTCTTTCTGCATTGAGTTTGCATGTTCTCCCCGTGCACGCATGGGTTCTCTCTGGGTACTCCGGCTTCCTCCCACAGTCCAAAAGGTTAATTGGTTTCTCTAATTTGTGAATGGGTCTGTGTGTGGTTGTTTGTCCTGTGTGTGTCTGTGTTGCCCTGCAATGGACTGGCGACCAGTCCAGTGTGTACCCCGCCTCCCGCCCACGGAATGTTGGAGGTAGGCACCAGCTTCCCTGTGACCCACTATGGAAGATGCGGTAGAAAATGACTGACTGCATAAAAATTATCCGATCAAAAATGGCAACAACCTCATATGTCTAATACCACTTTTACAGACAAATAATTATGTCAAATATTCCCTGGTTATGCTGGCTTGATGACCAGTTCTTGTATCAGAGTTTGAATGATGAACATAACTTTCATTAACTACTTAGCAGGAAAAGGGTTAACAGGACTACTCAACATGTATCCCAACAACCTTAACCAGCATGTGGGTTAAAGAAATTACCCAACAAATTACCCAACAAAGTCAATAGCCATAGACTTCCAAACTTCCATCCAAACTTTCTATCACTGAGTGCAACGCAAAGGTTCAGATGCAGTGGTATAAAGCAAGCCACCACTGCACTCCAGAGCAGTGGAGATGTAATATCTGGAGTTATGCCTCTCTGGCAAACCAATCAATGAATATTTTATTAAATAATAATGTGGTCTGTTAAGTGTTGTCCTGTGAATACCAGCCCAATAAGGCAGTGGTATTGGGACAACAGTAAAAGGTGTGAGCCAAGCTCTGACATTACTGAACAGCAAAACTCTGCACACACATGGAATAAATTCACACAATTTCTTAAAATACAAGAAGTTAATAACAAAAATAAGACAACTCAAAGTCAAACATATTTCAATCAACAAACACTTTACTATACTAGAACAATCCAATTAAAAGTACCAAGCAAAATGAAAGAAAAAGGAAGACCAACTATATGCAATGTGAACAAGTGAATCAAAGATAGTTAAAAACCATGGCCAATAAAATGATGCAACATTACCATTCAATGTTATTTATTTTTTAGAACCAAGGACTATCTTGAGGAATCTGGAAATGAAGTTAAGTTAGTCTCAACTAAGACAAGAATTTGTATACCTTTAAACAACCATTCACAATACAAGATCAGATAAAACATTATTTTAATAAAATAATATTTCAAAGAATGACTCGTACTCGTACCCATACCTGTACTCGTACTCGTACCCGTACCCGTACCGGTACTCGTCCTCGTCCTCTTCCGCTTCATCCGGGACCGGGTCGCGGGGGCAGCAGACTCAGTAGAGACACCCAGACGTCCCTCTCCCTAGACACCTCCTCCAGCTCCTCCATGGGGAGCCCAAGGCGTTTGCAGGCAAGCCGAGAGACATAGTCCCTCCAGTGTGTCCTGGGCCGTCCCCTGGGCCTCCTCCCGGTGGGACATGCCTGGAACACCAGCCGAGGAAGGCGTCCAGGAGGCATCCGGTACAGATGCCCAAGCCACCTCAACTTGCTCTTATCGATGTGGAGGAGCAGCGGCTCTACTTCAAGCTCCTGGATGACCGAGCTCCTCACCCTATCTCTAAGGGATAGGGTAAAAGAATGATAAGTTGAGGAAAACCAACCTGACTAATTCTCAATGGTGTTTAATTAGCTGCCTTTATTTAGTACAATAATATTTAAGGAAATATTATTAAGGAAATATTAGAATAATATTTAAGGAAATATTAGTTTGAATAAAATCAACAACCTTCCTGGAGAAATGTTTCTTAGGTGGTGTTTAATTAGATAGCACATAAAATAATATTTAGGGAAACCATTCTGGATAAATGACTGTTAATAGACTCATAAGATGGCGGTCATAAGTCACTTGTTACCTTAGCGGTTAAAGCTACGAAATAAAGCTTATAGCTTGTTACCATTCCTTTAAAATCAAACATGAACCTTTAAAATACAATTAAAAAAAGGATTAAAATGCATAAGCTTTCACTGCGCTTAAGGCCAATCTGTGTTTAAAACCACCCTTTAAATAAAGATTGTCTTAACTTTAAAAACACACAGAACACATGATTAGCTGTGCAGCCAGTCTGCTAGCACTTAGCTGACTTTTCTCAACACAAACAAAAACCAGGCGTCATGAAACGAACATTATTTAGATCATTTCATTCTAAACTAATTTTCTCTGGTCAGACGCTACCTCTTACGTGAACCATGCTGAAGAAAGGATGTCCTAGGGCAACGAATTGAGGATCGAAGTTGTCCCGATCCAATCCATGTGGGGCAAAAACACGTTGCGGCTGGTTTAGCCGCTATGCGGGATAGCTGGTCGGCACGCAGGAAGCGAGCAGAGCTGCGGTTCAGATGCATTTTTCTGCAGGCCGTGGAGAAAATCGCTTTAAATAGAGACAACGTCTCTTCGCGATTTTTCCGTTTCTTTCTGCAAAAACGTAGGAAGGAAGTTGAAGACAAGGTTGTGTTAATTACCTCTTTCGTATGATCACTGGGTGCTAAAGCACGGATCATACTTAACGTTTAGTACTTAGATAGACGGATTTGAACGTCAGATTGTAGTCATCTCTGGATCCAAGGATTCTTTATACTCGCCAGCGTGTTTAAACACCAGCTGATGCGCAGGGGATTATAGTGTTGGGTTGTTTTTCAGGAGTTGGGGTCTGCCTCTTCCAGTAAAAGGCTTTCTTAATGCTCCAGTATGCTAATCCCTCAGCATACTAAGAGAGATTTCATAAGCCCAACTTTGTGGGAACAGTTTGGGGATGGCTTCTTACTGTTTCAACATGACTTCTTACTAGTGCACAAAGCAAGGTTCATAAAAATAAGGACAAGTGAATTTGGTGTGGAAGAATGTGACTGGCCTGCATAGAGTCAGAACTTTATCTCTCACCTCAGCTCTATTCTGACCTCCCAAATGTGCTTTTCAAATACTGGTGAAAAATTTCTATAAATGCTCCTCCACTCCTGGTGGAAAGCCATTATCAGAAGAGCTGAAGCTGTTATAGTTGCAAAGGGTGTTCTGAAATAATATTAAACAGAAGCTAAATAGAATGGGATGCCACATAATTTCATCTGGTGTAAAAGGAGATGGGCGAATTATTTTGGCAATATTGTGTATTGTGGTTTATCTTACGTGTTTGAAGAAATTTCTTTTGGCTTCAACAACTGCTGGGTGTCCATTTTTGATATGTAAACTATGACTTGCTCTTTACTTTTGCATTTAAGTTGTGAATCTTGCAAATATTTTTCAGCCCTAAAACTAAGGAAGTCTTTTCTTTTGATAACATTTAATGTGTAGTAAAATTGATGTATACCAAAAGGTCAATTGAAGAAAATGGTGTATATCAATAAAGCGAAGTATGATCACTCATTAAATACACCCAAAATCCACAAAATGTATACTGGTTCTTAATAAAGGATGTTTCAACATGTTTGGCCTGTTTTGTCCTTGCTTCCAAACTATTGGCCTGTAGTGTATATCTCATGGCAGGCTTGGAAGCACTTCAGTGTTCCCCTGGAAGAGCTGAAAGAGACAGATGGGTACAGGGAGTTCTGGGGGTGTCTGTTCAGACCGTGGCTTCTACAACCTGGCCCAAGATTAGCAGCAGAAGCCAGATGAATGGAAATATAAGAATCATATTTTCTCACCTACCATAGTAGAAGTATATTTTCAAGTAGTGTTTGTAATTCATTACTTCTTCTTGGTAATAACTACAAACAAAATCAAAAATAGGTGCTGTTAAGGTTTGATAATGCATGGAAACAGCTTTACTCCAGCCAGTCGTATCTTTGGGATAAAATCTGCTTACAATATGCTCCTAATGGACTCCCTATTCAAATCAGGAAGGAGTGGCCATGTCCACAGCAACAAATGAACAAATTTGAATGGAGACCAGAGAAACACTGAACAACTACTGAAATGGAGTATTTCCTAGATGCGGCATGAATTTATTTTACTGTTAAACCGCTCTCCCCACTTAGGATTTACTCTTTGGCGAACCAGAGCTGTCAAAGAGCTGGCCGAGAGATTTACCAGTAAACAGCTTAGATCCACTTTGGGATCTGTCATAACTAATTCATGAGATATGATGTCCAGTCCTGTCAGAAATCAAAAGGGTTTTTTCCCCCTAAATTTATTGGTCACACTTAAACAGTAAATGGAAAGCTGATTTTTAAAAACAAATGTTAAATAATCGCACACTCTATGAAAGTGTGCAGTGCAAAGAAACTCACAGAAGGACAAACAAGACCTGCAGACAAAAACAAATCCAGAACTGCATAAACCATTCATAAGCCCCTTGTTCAGCTGCTGTGGTTTGTTTTGCATGTCATACTTGTTTACTTTGTATTCAAGTACAAATGCAGTAAAAGTAGAGTGCTTTTTCTTTTGTTGCGATTTACTTCGAGTGATTTTAAGGACTAAATTATTTCCTTCTGTTTCTATTCAAACGTATGCGTTTTATAGATCAAAATCACGAATAAGTAAACTGCTTGAATTCATTTTATTTAGTTTAGTTTGTAGACTTAAGGGCACCAAGATACTACTCAGTCAGTCATTTTCTACCGCTTATTCCATAGTGGGTCGCGGGGGAGGTGGTGCCTATCTCCAGCAGTCTATGGGCGAGAGGCGGGGTACACCCTGAACAGGTCGCCAGTCCTTCGCAGTGAAACACACAAACAACCATGCACACACTCATTCATACACCTAAGGGCAATTTAAGAGAGACCAATTAACCTAACAGGCATGTCTTTGGACTGTGGGAGGAAGCCGGAGTACCCAGTGAGAACCCACGCACGGGGAGAACATGCAAACTCCATGCAGAAAGACCCCCGGCCGGGAATCGAACTCAGGACCTTCTTGCTGCAAGGCAACAGTGCTACCAACAGCGCCACCATGCAGCCAAGATACTACTCAAATTCCTTAAAATACTGTTAATGGTGGTTGTTAATGAAGCTTTTCAAATTTGCTTACAGAATAATAATAAGGCAACGCATTGCATTGCACTGACTAAATTTGACTGCATCGTAACTGAAGTAAAATCTAGTGGTAACTGAATTTAAATCTGTCTCTTATTCTAATATGACTCGTTGACATAATTGATATCAGCTGCAGTAATTCACCAACATCATCAGTTTTTAGTTGATTATACCTATATTTGAACTGTTAAACGTTTTAAAACAAACAACAAAAATTCTGCATATCATTTTGTCTTGTCGTGTGTGTGTGTGTGTGTGTGTGTTTGTGTTCCCTGCGCCATACTCATTGGTAAGCTTCATGAAATCTCTATTTTAAAAGCAATAATTGTTGATAAAGTATCTGATCAGTTGTGAATTATCCAGTTGATAAAACGTTTTTAAAGTTATTAGGACTGAAGCTTGGGAGTGCTACAAGTTAGGTCATGATGAGTGGACGTTTGGACTTAACCAACATAAAAGACAAAACCACCCTAAGTTTTTGAACTTGCTGAATGCACTCTATGAGGTTAGACACCTGAATAAGCGTTCATGGAAACTTTTAAACTAGAATTTAGGCCCACATCTGACTGATTAACGCTGTCAGCCTGCATTAATGGGCAGGTTTAATGCTGCCAAACGTATCAATTTCCCACCTGCCTGCTTCAATCACAAACAACCGTCTGCATAATCTCAATATCTCAATAATTTTTAAACCAGACAAACTGATAACACATTAAGGTAAAACAAGAGTATATTTGTATATTACATAAAATTGTGAAGTGTCCATTATTACATTTTTATGGGATTTAAAAGGGTTTATACGAAAAATCCTTTGGAGTTACACTTTTATTGCAGTTTATTTTAGTTCAGTCTCATATTTGGAAAGCACACATTGCTTGTTATCTTTAGATAAAAAAAAACAAGGGGTTCATTTCCTTTATTAATTTTCCTTTATTTTTTAAGCCAAAACGGCTTTTATACCAATATTTCATACTTGTATTATTTCTTTTTTTACATATTTTAACAGCAACATTTATTGCATGTATTGCATTTTACAACATGCAATAAAATTCAAATTTGGCTGCAAAATGCTTTTTGAGTAAAATTTGTACTTTGATAATTAACTGATTAATCAAAACATAATGTGGTGGACGAGGTTTGTGGAAGCCCATTGGTTTTAATTACTATTTTATTGTTTTGATTTAATTTATATTTGTATAATAGGGGTGTAAAAATTAACTTACCGAATTAATTTTCTTACCGAAATTATCACTTACAGCCCTGTCGGTTTGGTATACACACATGTACTGAACAAATACACAGCTCTTATGTGTGGGACTAAGTGTGTTCAGCGTTCTTAAGTTTTAAAAAGTGACACCACAATAAAAACAGAGACTCCCAACCATGACTACATTATGCTATTTTGGGATTATTAAGGTTTCTCATGCAGCTACAGTGGAAAAAGAAAGATGGACTGAACTGACTTTATGTCAGCGTACACATTTTTAAGTGATATCATTTTATAATCCATCCATCCATCAATCCATCCATCAATCCAGCCAGTGGCTATACCTGCTTAGCCTTTACTAATAAAAAAAAATCAAATCTCATCCCTAGTCAGTTCTATAGTGGCCACTTTTTATTTGTTTCTCTTGATAAAAGTGAACTGAAAACAAACCGAACCAAAGTACCTACCAAACCGTGACTTTTGCGTACCATATTAACTGATATTTCTTTTCTTGTAAAGTCCCTTCAGATGACACTTGTTGTGAATTGGACCCTGGCAGTGTTATTTGTTTTGTTTTATCTTTAACCTACTGCAGCTTAGACATATAAAGGAGTAATTCTGATTTCCCTTTATTTCTATAATTAATTTAAAACTCTATTAGTCAATCCTCAAATTAATCATGATGCAAAAACAAAACTGTCCTCACTGTAATTTATGCACCATCAATGTATTTTAGACAGGAGTCTGCAACCTGCAGCTTCGAAGCAGCGAGCGGCTCTTTCGGCCTTCCACAATGGCTCTGAATAACTTTCGGTGAGCTGCATGCTCATACTTACTCTGTGATGCTCTTGCTGAGTTGTTCAGGAGAGCTTCCTATGATCCTTGCCCTTTGTTTCCTCTAACAAAAGAACAAAGTGGGTGTTCTGGTTTTACAGAAGCAGTTATGACTCATTACTGCCGCCAGGTTGCCTTGCTACCTTTTTACTGTGTTCCAATCTAAAACTGCAGACCCAAAAAGAGACTTCTCAAAATCCTGAAAAAAAAACCCACAGTAGAATCCTATTTTATACATTTGATTCTGTGTGGCACACTGTTTTTACTCTGTTAGGCTTTGACATATCGGTCAAGCTTGACTTAATACTTTAGTAAGCTAATCAAAAACTAAAACTGATCATTATTAAACCAATTATTTCCCCCCTTTGGTCTTTAGCCTTCTGACATTTTTTTTTAGAACAGAACCGATAAAGAGGAAAAGGACTCAGTTACTCTTTTCAGCGCACAGAAAAGAGACAGGCTCAGAGAGTTGCTTTAATCCTCTTTCTCTCCTCTTTCTTTCAAGAGGCAGTCTGGGATTCAATTTAAATTCATTCAACATATGACACAAACAGCAAGCAACTGGTATAGTAAACGCAGGAAACAGTTTGTGGAATGACTCACAGGAAAACTCTAACAATGCAAGTTTAAGGACTTCAAGCAATTAAAATATTTTACTCTGCCAGCTAAAGTTTGACTCTAACAATGACTCATACACTATATAAATAAATGCATTAACAAACCTATTTTAATTTGGTATATTTAGCTTTTATCTATAGCCAATCAAACCTTTCGAAATCCAGACATATAAGGGACAGTTTTAGTTCACTTTAGCTTACATACTTTAAATTCTTTAATTTGATCTTTAGAAAATAAGCTGATTACTGGATTTACAGTTAGGTCTGATAAACATCTTTGACTTAAAAATACACGGGACTCAACATTTGTTGGGAACATTGATAAAGATGTGTACAAAAATGTCATCTTAATAAAAAAATAGCTGCAGATCTTTGTGAGTTTTGGAGATTTTTTTATTCCATCCTCCTTACCTTCCTCCTCAGTGTTTGTGGTGGAAAAGACAACCTTGGGTCCTCATCCAGTCTTGTTTATCACAATTTGTTTTAAACATCATTGCTCTGACTGTAGGTATGAGCATATTTAGGGGGGTACTTACTTCTCTGTAACCATGTCCTGACTTATAAAGTTCAACAACAACATCTGCCTTACTTCAGTAGCATGTTCTATTGTCCTTCCCATTTTTAAGCGTTGCCAAGAGAAATGGGGCTCTGAGGCAAACAGGAAATTATGGATTACTAGTGAAAAGTTATAGAAATGTACTATTTCTTTACAAGAATATAACGAGTGAGATTATGGTGCTGCAATAAAAGGTGAATTTACCTGAGGGCTTCTTACACACCTTCCCCAGAAGCATCAATTACTATGAAACACACTTTAGTGAAGTCTGACTATTAAATAAGTACAATCATTATCATGTTCATTGTACACAGTTTATTGTAATATGAAGATTCACTTACCTTGGCAGGGCAAATGCTCAAAGTGGCTCCAACTGACAGCAGCCCCACCTACTTTGTGACTAATTCAAACAATAATTATTTAACCCCTTGGAAGCACTCAAAGACTACACAGACAACATTGAACCTTCATTCCCAGATGGTCACGCGATTATTAAGTATGAAGATGAAAAAAGCGGGGCAACAAAAATAAAGTTTAAACTATAGTTGCTATACTTCTACTAATAATAATACTAACTCATGGTTGCATCTTGCATAACCTGGCATGTAAAGTTTAAAAATATTTCTGTCATTTTCTAACTGAAAACAGCTTCTCTCATCACACTGTGGTGGTGAAAAGGCCCATTAATTATTTTTTTGTTGTTTAGCAGTTACAAATACGAAAAATAACCAAGTTGGCATGTCATGTCTTTTCCTCTCTGCTTTTGCAACAATATGGATAACAATTTGCTGCATTATGATAGAGGGGTGACTTAAAGTCAGATTTAGTGGATAGTTGACAGAGATTCTCCATCCACATTTTAAAGATATTTTCTTTAAGGTAATCATGAGACCATATAAGACGTGTAGCATCAGAGAAACAGATGTTTTTCTTGCTGAAAATACCTTGTTGAGCTCTAAACCCTCCGAAAGAGTTGGATAGATTTTTTAAAAGTAGTAGGCTTTTGTTGCATCTCTTGTGGTTGTAAAGGGTACGCAATTCAATGTGAAAGGACTCAAGAGGGCGTTTATAAGAAGCGTCACAAATCAGTGGGGCTGGAGGGCCAGTGGCAACTTGGATGACTTTAAGAAGACAGAAGGAGATAAATGAGGTAGGTGGGACTGGATAGTGAAAGTTTTAATAGTGGTGATATGTAGCTGTGCCCTGCTGTGTGGAGTGGGAGCCGTGTGTGTTTGTGTGCATCCTGCGCGACAGATCCGCCTACAGGACTTCAACTAATTAGAAAGATAGTGAGCAAGGAATAAATGGAGGAAAAGAAAGCTAAGCATAACAGCCTCACCCTGGTTTTGTGCAACTGCTTTTCATACTGTTTTAGAATATTTAAATTGTTATAAATCTTCTGTGAACACTTGAGTGCTCTCTTCATTCTTTACTTCCTTTCTTAGACTTGCCGAGACACGATGTGACTTTTAAAAAAGTAAAGCTTACAGAAAGAAACACTTTATAGTTGGAACTGCTTCTAAAGTTAGTGCTACTACTAGGGTTGGGCATTGAGTCTCGAGACTCGATAGGAACCGGAATCAAAATGAGGAATCGGTATCAGAACTGGAATCATTAAAATCAAACGATACCCAACTCTAGTTACTACACAAAAGCACTTTTTACACTACAGTCGATTGTAGATTTTTGGTTACATTATAGGACTATTTTCTATGTTGTTATGTAATCCTTTTAACTACTCATTTTGTGTGTACAGTTAAGCCTAAAATTATAGATTCAGATTTCAAATTATTTATTTATTTATTTTAAACCAAGGCGTTTGTTTTTGATGGAGACAGACAAGTAAAGGAAGTATCAATTTAGAAAATTTACATTTTTACTTTTATTTTATTTTTAAAATGGTATTTTGAAATTATACACATATATATAATTTCAAAAATTAGTTTCACTCTGGTTTAGAGTAAAACAAAATCATTATTCACATCTTGCCTTGGACCCTATCTCTAGATGTCCTCACTTGCATCTGTTACTAATCGCCAGTCTCCCATTATTAAAAGACTTCCTGTTTTCACTCACAAATCAGTCCTCCCAGTATACCTACGTCTGTCTCTACTCGCATTTAGTGAACCTTAAAACTCTGAAACTAGGGTAGAGTTAATGATTGACTGTATTATAAAGTTGCAAGCAAAGTTCATGGCAAGATTATCACTGGTTAGTGTTGGTTATATTATGCCTTGGATGTATAGAAATCTAGTAATTTCCATTAGCAAGAGATCAGTCTACACAACGGACTCATTTCCAAAGCTAAATTGTGTGTGGAAAAAGGATTTTATAATTAAGCGTTTTCTTATCACCCATTTACAGAAAATGAAAGGCAAAAAAGAAAGAGCTTTTTGATTCATTGGCAACTGTTATGGTAGAAAGCACTAAGTTCTTCCTTAACTACTTACAGTGGTTTTTAAATGTTGTAAAATGAGTTGTAGACACTCCATTATACACCAGTGTACTAGAGAAATATTTGGTTGTTGCATTTAAGCTCAGTTCAAGCATCAACAGTAGAGTGTCCTCTGTGGGAGCCATCTTGTAATTCTGTTAAAGAGGAAGCCCCCCTCAAATGCAGCTCTATACGACGAGAGCTTGCAGAAATTTGATTGGCTGACCAAGTCTACATATTAAAAGTAGTTAGGAGGAGTTTGAAATAAGGTATTCATTATGTGTGTGTATACATCACCTGTTTACTTTGTAATCCATAACTGAAAAAAAAACTCATAACACTTTCATTATTTATGTTCAAGTTTATCTTGTTTTTTAATTTTTTCCTTTCAAAAATGACAGAACAACCTGAATTGAGAAGGCCTAATAAAGTATATAAAGGTGGACTGCTGTGTGTGGCATGGTGTGAGGACATTTAAGGGTTACCATTTTTAAAGCTTTTGTTTTGTGTGGAGACAAGAGGAAAATAAAATGACTTATTTTGCTGTTCAATAAAGTCGGAGTGATGTCTCCTCTTTTCCACAATCTGTGTCTCTATGCAGCACTGTAATTTGCTGTAGTAAAAAAAAAGCCCAGTAAATCTTCCTGCAGCCTAATGGGTTTTAAATAATACATAGTATTTCAGGATGAGAAATCCCAGTTGTATCTCCAACAAGGATCAGAATGAGGTCAGGGATGTGAGCTAGTGACCTTCAATTCCTTTCTTCTGTTTGTAACTGTGGCTTCAAATTTTCTGGATGCAGAAAATCATGATAGTGAGCACTATAACAGATTAAATGTTCAGGGCCAGTTTATCGGTGGAAATTCCCTTTCATAAGCCACATTAAAAAGAACCCATGTAGAAAATTTTAGGAGCTTATGTAAAGATTAAAAGAAAAATGATACCACAGTTTGAATTATACACCAGAGCTTCAATGAATTGCCAGCTATCAGCGCTTCTTTGATTATTCCTTTTCCCGCTGCTTGTGATGTGTAACTTGCCAATTTACTGGAAGGGATTTAGTGTCAAATAGCATGAGGAAGTGCAGAAAATCTCAAATTGAACCTCATTAAAGCAACTGTTTTTGTACACTGTCTTTAAAAATGTAATTTCACCCAATTTTTCTGCAGTGCATTAAATTATATCCAAAATCATATGAGGAAAGTATATTCCTACACCATTATTATTATGAGTTTTACAAGTTATGGTCACCAAAAGAAAAACAAACCTGACTTTATTTTCTGTTACTGTTCATGTTAACACAGATCTGAACAGTAGTTTCGATAACACTCAGCATCCCTTCAGATAATTCGAGGGGAGGTTAATCTCTGCCCTGTGGCCACTGGTAAATGGGGACAAATTGCCCATTGCTCCACAGTAATCACCTCATTTAACAGCTCATCTGTCTGTGACTGCTTGGCTTCGTGCAGCATTTTGACCTCAGGTACCTGAGGCACCTCATCACCCTTGGAGATTTTGTATGGTTGACTGAGCGGAGGATCTGTGTTTTCCTTATAGGGAAAATAAGAGATTAATAATAGCGCTCATCCTCTGCTTCAACCCCTCTCTGACGATTTGTTGTAATTAAATTAGCACCACTTAATGCCTACATATTGAAGATTTTTATTTTCCTCAGCAACATCATTTTCCGTTGTCATTTAGTCTTGCTGTTTAATTATGTCATATACAGTGCTGTGAAAAAGTATCTCCCCCCTTGCAGATTTCTTATGTTGGCTTTTGGTTGGTCACACTTTGAAGTTTCAGATAAATAGTAAATAGACTCACTTTTTGTAGTACTTCGTCAGTCAAACTGGCCACTCACAACACTTCACACTAGAGCCACATTAACCCAATCGCACTCACATTAATACACCGATACCCAGATCGGTATGCAATCCAATCCAACCTATGTGAAAGCATGAATTAGCTGTGATTAACCTCATTGCTTAGAACACTGAGTTCAATTGCACTTACCACACATATGCCTGATTACTTCCAAACCTGGAGTATCAAAAAAATAAAACCTGTCTGACAGTATGAAATACGCTAAAAGATCTCAAAAAGCAACACATCTTGCCTAGATCTAGGGGAATTCAATAGCAGATGAAAACAACTGCCATCTCTTAGTCTGCAAAGATTTCTAAAGTTTGGGGACTCCAGCAAACCACAGTGAGAGTTATGATCCAAAAATGGAGAAATGATGGGACAGAGAACCACTATTGGTTAAAATGAATACAAAGCCTGTCTCACTGTGAGGGACCGGGCCGGTCAAACATGAGGACACAGTAATAATTTCCAAAGAACATGGGTTTTATTTCCCCAAAATAACAAAATCCAAATAACAGTTACAAGGCCCTTAAAAGAGGTCCAAATAAACAAGCTAAACTCAAGACAAAAAAATCAGGGTTTAACATAACAAAACCTCAAACTAACTGCTCAAAGAAACAAACTGACCTCCCACACAACAAACAAAGGGGGACCTAATTTCTGGCTGATCAGACCAGTCTGATACATTGAGGAAGGAAAACATATACAGAAATTTAACTAACAAAAATAACTAAACACAGTTAGCTTAAAAATTTACTTGAATGACTAATAACTAAACAAAATAAGCAAATCACAAAAGCAAAAAGAACTTATGCAAAAATTAGAATAAAGACTCCATGGTCTTCCCCCATGGTGGAACTCCAGATGGTATCACCCAATCAGTCAATCTGGGATTGGAGTGTGCCAGCCAGAGTCCATTGCTTCAGTTCAAGGTACTCCCTCACAGCACCAGCAAAGAAAGCACAAAAAATATTAAATATTTGACAAAATTAAATATACAAAAGTTAACCAAATGTGTGCGCTACAATTAGAACTAATGTATTTCAATATTGTCAAATGAAAATATAAACAGAAACCCATGTATTTATGCTGCAGTGAATGTGTATATGAAAACTCAAAATGAAAAAGTGTTTGTGTGTAAGGTTACCGACTGTGTGGCTGCAGGTGTGGCCATCACACTCACATTTACCAACAAACATCTTGATGATTCCCAATTTTTTTGGAAGTAATCTCTGGACTGAGGAGGAAGTATTTGAACTTTTTGGAAAGTGTGCACCTTGGTACATCTGGCAGAAAACCAACACAGCATTTCAGAAAAATAACATCATACTGAGAGGCAAGCATGGTGGTGGTAGTGTGATGGTCTGAGGTTGCTTTGGTGCTTCAGGATCTGGCCATTATGCAATAACTGATTTAACTATTAGTTCTGCCATGTAGCAGAAAATCCTCAATCACAATGCCTGCCCATCAGCTTGTGACCTTAAGCTCAAGCACACTTCTATTATGCATCTGAAGCACAGATCTAATGGCTCAATAGTACAAAAGGAAGTATTTGGAGCAGCCTAGTGAAAGTACAGTCTGAGATCTGATGGCTGAATTAAGACAATGAAAAATACTTGATTGCAGTTGTTTCCCCCAGAGGTGGCTCAACCAGTTATGAGGTCTAGGGGGCAATTACATTTTCAGGTAGGGGCATGATGGTTAGGAAATGTAACTTTTCCCTTTAGCCATGTTCACATTATGGACAAACCCCCCTATGTTTATAAAAAAGAGTTGCAGAATTTTTTTTTGTAGAATTTCACCAGTTCTATAGAATAGTGTAGAAAACCTGTGTCAATTCTTATTATATCCTCTCATTCTTCAGAATTACCAATCTTAGAGGAGAGTGTATACAAATTGAGGCAGGCCCACATAATAAAATTTGTGTGTAGTCTAATTTTGTGCAAAAGGCAAAGGGAAATAGTGAGCAAAACAGATGAGGTCTCAGAGTGATCGCTTTGACATAAATCAAGAGGGAGTGGGTAAAAACCCACCCACAACATGTGGGGGGAAATGAGTAAACATTTGATGATGCTAACATGTGAATACATAACTCCCCTTTGTTTGAATCATTTTTGTCTGTTTAAAGACTGATTGGTGTTTTCTCATGTATTTCTGTGTTCGGGTTTATGTTTGTTGTATTTATGTAGATGTGTGCATTTGCAAAGCAATAACCCAGTTTTCACGGTTACGCCTCAGCAACTAATGAGAAGCACCCAGGCACTGCCAGTTAATGAAGCATATTTTAATCTGCCTGTGTCTGTGAATGGATGTGTGTGCTCATATGTGTGTCTCTGCTGTGCTTCTGTGTGTTAATGCCCTGTCCACAGTGCTAGCTGCTAGCAATTGTCCAGATGGTAAGGAGGCAACACTGGAGCCCTTTATC
Source organism: Crenichthys baileyi (assembly GCA_036173005.1). Taxonomy (NCBI): domain Eukaryota; kingdom Metazoa; phylum Chordata; class Actinopteri; order Cyprinodontiformes; family Goodeidae; genus Crenichthys; species Crenichthys baileyi. The sequence continues at coordinate 256,759 of JAHHUM010000373.1, read as the reverse complement.
CCCACACTTAAACATCATGACTAATTGATTAACCCTTCACCTTACCTTTAAACCTAACTATAAACACGGATTGCTTGTACTGTGATACCTCCAAATAAAATTCATTGCAACCAAATGCCTTCAGACGAGACCAAAAACCTTTTAAGTCTACATGCTAAAAGTTATGTCTGGAAGAAAATAACACCGTACATCTCCCTGGGGTTCATGGGATGGAGGAGGATACCTATGCATGTCATGCTTTCATTTTGTTATTTGTTTTATTTTGAAAAACCATAAATCATCCACTATACAACTATACACTACAATGTGTTGGTCTAGTGCTGGGCGATATGGAAAAAACCATATATCACAATATAGACTATTTTATATCACAATAACGATATATATCACGATATACCCCTAATTTTTTTTCTGTTATTCCGGCGAGGGGGACATTGGGGAGTTTTTTTTTTTGGGGTTTTCCCCCCCCACGCAATACTTTTGCGTTCGCGTCGCCAAAAACTTTTTCCCCGCTCGCAAAATCCCTTTTCCCAAACTCCCCGCTCGCAAAAGTTGTTAATCACCTTTTTGGAAAAAAGCTGGGGCATTTTTGGGACCAGCAGCAAATTTTTAACAACTACTCACAAAACAAACAGCACTGATATGGCTTTGAATATGGTTTATTTTTCATATGCAGGTTTCCAAATGCAGTCAACAATGCGATTAAATGCTTTGGGTAAGAGGAAAAACCGTTAAATCACGATACAAAAAAAAAGCACTAATGGCGTGCAAAAAAAAAAGTACACATCATGCAGCAGCAATAACGAAAAAAAATGTCACAGATGTGGTTTTCGTGTATTTTTGTGCCCAGAGTTCAGTAGTCTGACAGCTTGTGGATAATAAATTTAACGCCCCTGATTTCAAAATAAAAGTCAATAAATCTCACAAAAACCGGTGTAGTTTTTGGGTTTCCATTTTTGCAGTTATCTGGTTTGGGAAAACCTTCTCCCCTAAAGTATTGCGAAGATACCGCAAAGACTATTGCGAGCAAACAAAAAAGGATAATTTCCCGGGGAAAAGAAAAAGTAATGCAAAGTGAAGGGCAAAAGTAATGCGTTGGGGACGCAAAAGTGAAAAAATTTCCCCCCGTTGCCCCCCCCGGGGCTCCGTAACATTTAAAACTAAAAACTGTCACAAATGAAAAAATACATTTAGTGGGGGCATTAAATATTTTTTAAAACGACAAAAAAATGAGGCAGAGGTAGAGCTGCAGTAGCAGCTTTTTGAACCCCAAAAATTTTCCAAATCACAGGACGTTTCCCCCCTCGCCCCTCTTTTTGTTGCAACCCCCCGGGTATGACACTTTCCGGCTCTGGGTCCTCTCCAAAAAATCTTTTAGGGGGGCACTCTAAAGTTAAATAACCGAAAAGCATGTCGCAAAAACCGGCGTGTGAGTTCACATAACGTAAAAGCAGTGGGGTCATGTTGCAAAACCACAAAAAACGGAGCTTCTTTGCGAATAAACATTTTTTTTCCTGGTTTACAAAAAAGCTAAGTTTTTATGCAAGTGACAACACTAATACATTTAAATCGCAGCCTACTTTATGAAATATTTGCTTGAATAATTGAAAAATTTTTTGGGAAACGTATAGGGGGGGGGGGGGAAGAGAAGTAGCACAATAGACACTTTTCTATCATCCCCACGATATGTATTGTCTTATCGCCCAGGGCCCCTTTGTTGGTCTGTTTCATAAATCCTAATAAAGTACAGGGAGGTTTGTGTTGGTAACAGACAAAAAGAGGAACAGTTCAATACTCCAAGGCATTGTATTTTGTGTCTTTATGTTCTCTGAACCAGTTAATTTCCCCCTGAGTTACAACTGTTTTAAACTATAGAAGATATTTTTAACAAAGACATAGGCTCCTGATCTTCCCAGTTTATCTCAGCGTCCTTGTTCATATTAGGTGATAAAGGTGGTCATTGTACCAATGTCCACACCACACGGTGGAAACTGATCTAATAATGTTCTACAGGAAACACAAGGTCCGAAATGTATTTTGTTTAGCTGATTTCCTTGTTGATCTCTGGGGAGAGCAATAAACTTTATAACACTTTTCCCCCTTTAAAAATATGGGTCTGTCCCAAAAAACGGGAGCACAAAAGATTCCTGTTTTTACAACATGCAAAATTTTTTTTTAAGTAAGGTGTTTCTGTTTTAACCCGCCCCGAAGGCCATAAAATGTAGGAAACGGTTTTTTTTTAAACTATCAGTGGGGTTGTTCTAAGGTTTCGCAAAACTGTGCTCAGCCTATAAAAGCACAGACATTGCAGTTTTTAATTCTTCTGTTTTTATAGCAATACCATTAAATTTAATTGTTTCATATTCCATTAAGAACATTTATTTTAATTAATTTGTAACTTTATTTCCTTACATTTAAAAAATTTAAAACATTTGCATTTAATGCTTATATAATTAGAGGCAAGACAAAATCATTGTCTTAACGGATTCATATTTCCTGTTAACTCGAGAAAAGTTCTTTTGCAGAGGCTAAATAGGATCGTATTTATCTCTTGATCTGTACAACTATACCCTTCCAGTCAAAGCCAGTGAAGCGGAAACCATGAAAAATTAACAAGCCTTCACTCAGCCTGTCATCCCCAATTGAAATGATTGAATATGTAATCTAAACATCTGTTGAAAGTTTTAAAGTTGATATTTGAGAGTAGGTGAGGAAGAGGGCAGCAGGGTGTATGAATGAGGAAGAAGTTTATTAATGTCCAGAGTCCTTGGTGGAGAGGAGAAAGCCAGAGTCAGGAGAGGTATGACATCATATGCAAAGTTTCAAATTTAGTCACAGTGTGTAAGCCCTGCCTTGGTGAGCAGGATTGAGTTACTGGTCGTTAATACATGACAGCACCTGTCATGAGGGGTTTTGCACTTCACAAATTAACCCGGTGTGTACCTCACCACAGCATGTGTGTGATGAAGGAAAAATGAATCCTATTTAAAAACAAAAGACTGATTTTGTAAAAACAGAAATGCTCAGGCATAACACCGGAAAGGGCTTCTCTGGTGGGATCACAAAAAAGACCCCTCCGAAAAAACTTTTTTAATTTGCTCAATAATGTCACAGAAGTTAAAGATCAGTATTAAATTAAATGCCTATCTTATTGGTAAAAGATAACTCAGTGTAAGTTTAATGAGACCACAACTGCTTAATCACTAGAAAAAAATAAGAAATAGTTAAACTTTGCTTTAGTAAAAGCTACAGTCATGATAAAAAATTGAACCAATGCTGGGCTTTCACATGTCTAGTCTGTGGTGTGGGTTTTTGTACACTTTATTGTAGATTTAAATACTTTTAGAACCTGGCACAGATTACTTTTCTCCAATTCTTCTGACCATCTGTGGAAGAGAATGGATGCTCTGCACTTCTAGTATGATCGCCCACAATAGGCAAAACAACTATTAGCTGAAATAATCAAAAAGTAGGTTTGAATGTTGTCAGTTTGTTCTGCTTTAAACATTACGCTCAGTGCAGACAGGTCCACTGCATACTGCAGCATGGGAAGAATTCATGTTGTTATTGGGTTTTGTGGCAAATATTGCATCTCTCATGCTCATGCCACAAAATTAAAAAAAACACTTTTTACACTAGGCAGCATATGTTCCTATAGCATTGAAAAGTCTCCCTAAAGCTTAACAAAAAAACGTGTTTACCATTTTCATTATAGGAAGCCAAGAACATGTTAAAACCTGTTTTAAAATCTTTTACTGACAATTAGCACAGTAAGTACCATTAGCATCACTGAATCTGACAGCAGCCTCTTTGTGTAATGGCTAAATTGTAAATAATAATACCTTATGTAAGAGTCTTCCAAGAGTATGCTAACATTTCCAAATCCTTTGTGCTCCATGCCAGACAGAGGATACAAGTTCAAGAAGGTTAAATAAAACTTTCTGCATTCTTGTTAAGTTTCCTGTTGTCTGCGGAAGCTTCTTGTAGTTCCTCTGTAAAGCTCTGGAGTTTTCTCCTCGGCTATAGAACATGACTTCCAGCACTCTAAATGTTTGCACAAAACACAAACATTTCTCTCATACTTTCTCCTTTTTAACTTTTTAACTCTTTTTAATTTAAAATATCACAGAAAGTGATGCTGTGCAATAGAATGCCTTCAGAACAACCTGTCCAGATTGATGGATTAAAAGGTGGTCTCAGGCCAAAATCTGATCCAAGAATAACACCAGTTTCAAGTCTGATAGCAATACTGGACTGGATCGGCCCCCATCTCTAACTCAACCACAGATTGCGTTTCTAAATAGTCTAAATAAACGACTGATTGTAGACCTGAGCAGAATATAAAACAAATGCTGTACCAAATTAATTGAAAAATCATTGCAATAAACAACAATAACTTTGAAATTGACAACAACTTTTGCAAAGTTTTTAAGGTTAAGTTTTTAACGTAGTACAGTTTGATTCTTGCTCTGTCCAAATCTTAATATATGTGGAGAATCCCAGTGCAGAGAGGCAGTTTATTTACGCATGTCTGCCTCACTATCAACGATAAATAGTTTAGAAACATTGTTGTAATCAAGACTAAGTGTTTGTGAGTGCTCTTTAAAGGCCAGTTGGCATTTCTGAACTCTAATATTTTGGACCTGATCCATACGAGAAGACACTCTCACATATGTTCTGCATTGTTTTCACAGCTGTTTCCTTTTAACAGTAACACCAACCCTTTAACATGCAAAATTGTTCCTAATATTTTTAACCTAACCTAAGAAGTTTTAAATTTCATACATTACAACCTCATTTATTTGTGATTAGAATTAGACATAATAATCCAGTTTATGTGTAAAGGGTTAACTTTAGTGTAAAGGTTTAAACACCAAAGTGGCTAAAAGGTTGAAACTGAGATCCTTATCTCAGCTGGAGTGTGGCCTTACATAATGTTTTACTTCTCCTCTCTCTCCAGTGCTGAACCAGATACGTTTGCAACACAGCAGAAGGCAGAGGATTTATGCCTTTGTTTGGTTTTAGGGCAGAACAGGAGAAGAAAGAATTCAGAGGAGATGTTTCTCCACCTATCCGCTTTAGTCCTAATCTACAGTTTGTACATTTAACAGCATGTGTAGACAGCCAGAGTTCACAGCAGGAATGTCACACTCCAGTAATCTAAAACATGTGTGTTTTTAAAACTGCAAATTATATAAATTATAGAAAAAGATAACAGTAAACCGGATTAAAAGTAATATTAGTAGCAACCTTTGCACAACTTTGTTCCTCCATTGTAATTACTAGGTGCCTACGGAGTCGTTATGAGTTACTTATTAATTACGTAAAGGGCAACTAGTAACTAGGAGCTACCTATGTGTTAATAGAGGGTAAAAATCAGGTTACATACAGGGTTCATTCAGGGATTCAGCTGTGTTATGGGGTATAAGTACCTGAGTTTCCTCAGACTGAAACATTTGTATAATTTTATGACCTACTGGACTGTGTTGTATTATATTTAGGATTAAACTGGGTTATATGTACAAACTGACTGCATGACTGGATTATATTGGAATAAGCAGGATTGATTTGAACTGAATTTGGACTGAATTAGGTTCTGTTAACTGAATATGAATTGAACCTGTTTGTCTGGTAAGCTTCAGATAATGCTGTAAATCAATGCTATATAAATGAACTGAGTTGAACTTAATTAACTAATAAAACTAAAAATACCTGATAACCTTTCAGTCCATTGTGATCTTATAAGCACCCTAAAGATCCACACATATAACCCATAGGAACCTTTTAAGTACTGCTCTTTTGGGTTCATTCCTTAAAATTCAGAGCCTAAATTCTTTAAAATGCAAATCTAACCAATGCTACTAATGGTTCAATGTATTTTTACAAATTCAGAGATTTAAGATGGTAAAAGTCGGAAAACACCAGAGCAGATTGGTTAAAACAAATTAATATATTGAAAATTGAAGCTACAGCAGCTCTGTGAAGCTTTTTAATAAATGTTGTGTGAAAGCGTGATTGGATGAGTGGTCTTCTGTGTTGGCAGCTGTGAGCGCAGGGCAACACAGTCACCCACCCCCCCTCGGCCCACCAAACCTCACTCCCACCCAAACAACCTCCAAAACAGCCCATGAGCTGGCTGTTGTCCATCAGCAAGTTCGGCACCATAATCCTAAAACTCCTGCTCCGAGGTTTATTGCACACACAGCCAAGAGTGATCACCCTATGGGTGTAAACAGACAGGAAAATGTTTACTGCCTTTAAGCTTATTTGTGACTTTTTCCTCACCTTGCAGTGGTAGTTTTTTCCAATTTGAACAGATATTTCCAAACGGTAAGCACACACAGTATATCAGTGGGCCTGATCATGCATAGTTTCTATCCTCAAGGTGTTTATCAGTTTTGAATCATAAACTAAAGCTCATGTTGCCAAACGCATATCACCTCATCACATGGCCTGGTTTATATAATCAGGTCAGAAACTCCAAATAGAAATATGGAATCTGAATGGTGCTTACTTTGTGGACAAATAAGGACCTATTCACATTTAAATGTTTAAAAATGTATTTGGTAAATTCATAGTTAAATTTTGAACTATTTTATATGTAATAGGAAGTTCCGATACAGCCTCATTTATGATTTGATCATTTTGGATCTCAGTGGAGAAATCAGTGGCTGATCTGTTGGATCATGTCAGTGCTACAGTTTGACTGAAAGCAAATCGATACACGGACATCTTACCTAAGCTTTTTAATGCATTGCAGCTATATTGATTTTTTGGTAATAATATATGCACAGCATATACGTTCTTAACATGAATAACACAACTTCACTAAGATAGGATTTGTACAAAATTTCCACCATATTTTTAAATTTCTCAGGTAGTTGTTTTGGCCATATTTAAAATCAGAACTTAACATTGTAAATCTACAGTGAATATTTGCACATTGGTGGGGTTTTATTTTCTATGTGCTCTAAAAACTATGAACAACTAAAAGTTATACAGGGTGTCTGTGTGCAGCCTGGGGGTTATTTGCTGCCCTCTGGATGATTTTGTGTGGCCCCCCAGCCACAGTTTTTTTTCTTTTACGGCAGCATTTACACAGAAAAATGTAATCTTGAAATAAGAAATGTTTGGTGCAACATAAATTATCTATTGATTAACCAGGTTTCTGCATTCATCTTAATTTTGGAGCAAATTCAGCCACAAACATCCAACAAATTCTACTCAGAAGCAGACTTGTGCTAAGAAAACAATCGATCCAAAAATTTATCAATACGATAGGCCTGACCCTTTTTTTGTTTAGAAAATGTAGTGTTTTTCATTTCAATCTAAAAAAAATCTGGTTCTGCAATATACCAAACCACCTCTGTCACCCAGGGCAAATTAAAAATCAACCAACCAACAATAGTTAAACCATACCCCTGGCAGATGTAGATTTTAAATTATTGTCATTCAACCAAAATTAACAATGTAGAAATATATAATTAAAACGTTATGTTTTTATTTACTCTGAATATAAAATGGCATGTCAAAAATATTAATATAATTCTCAATAATCAGTGGAAATTAGTGTGGACCAGCCCTTTTACATGTTTTCATTGATATTTTGACAATTTATCTTCAGTGATGACCTCCAAGTCATTGAGGTTGGAAGGCCTCCTTCCCATCACACTAATCTTTAGCTTCCACTACAGATTGTCTACTAGATTTAGTTCAGGATTCTGGTCGTGCTGTTTCAGGACGTAAAAGACTACTTTGTATCTAAATCTGCCAGGGGTATGAATAAGTTTGGCCTTAATTGTGGCTGAAATAATATTTTCCTTTAGATTTAGCAGATTAAAGGGCACCAGGGGCGCAGCACCTGACAATTCTTTTAATATACAAACACTTGTCTCAGAAATCCTAGAGACTCCTTGTTCAGCAATGTCTCTCCACCAGCATCCATCCACAGTCTCCATGGTAACTAACTGCTGTACTGGCTGATGGGTGGCAGAGACTCCTCCATGTTGTTTTAGGTATGTCACCAAAGCATCAGGATATAGAGTATCTCTCAGAGGTCTGCACGCTCCTGGTAAAATGCCAGGATTTGGGATGTAAAAAAATTAGACCATGATTATTAATTTCAAACATTTCAGACATTTGTCCTGTACAATTCAACTGAACCTTAAGAAAATGTTAAAAAGAAGTGGAAGTGGAACCATCTGGTTGCGTAAATTTACTCATCTTTAAACTAGAATTTTGTTGTGGCACTTCTTTAGATGTCTGCTAGAAAGCTGAAGATAAAGAGGTAATTGTTCTTATCACCATCACAGTGCTCCCAGGCATGCTGATCATAGACTCAAAGGAGCTTACAAAATGGTCTTGCATGCAGAAAATGGACATCAAGCTCAGAAAATGGAACGGCATGGAACGAGCAGTCAAATAGAAGAATCCAGCAGAGAACAGACAGAAGTCAACAGCATAAATACTGAGGCAGCAGTGGAAGAAGACAAAGAAACCAGATGGGCTAATCAGAGGAAATGTGGAGCAGCTGTTGCAAAGTGAAAGCAGGCAAACTGAAGAAAGGAGACTATTTAACCTGAATGGAGCTGAACAAAAACACAGAGAAACCAACAATCAAACCATGGGGAAAATCTAACAGAAAATGATTACAAATGTACAACAAACAGAACACAATAATAAATTAAGAAACTAAATATAAAGAAATTAAATAATAAGGCAACACCTTTCTAACAATAATTAGCACAGGAAAATGAACTGAAAAACAAGACAAGACATAAAGAACTTAACAGCAAGGAAATGATCAAATACAAACACGAAAGAAAAACACATGAGGATTATGACACATATAACCAAATTAACCAAAGAACGACTGAAAGAGACAAAAAATAAATTCTGGAATGGTGTAGCCAGAGCCCAGAAATAAATTTCACAGAAACTCTTCAGTGACACAAAAAGCCAAGAGATTTCCTCACAATCTAATAGATTTGGAGAACTTTGGAAGGTACAGTGACCAAATATTATTAAGGGTGTGCACACTTAGTTTATAGCAACTTTTTTTGCTTTCTAACCCATTGTTTTTGAGTAGAATTCAATGTTTTGACATTGTTAACCAGTGATTTGTACACTTTTAGAGCCACTGGTGGGTGTTTCAATACACCCACCACTTTGTCTTTTAGACGGAACGATGTTAGCTACCAACACGAATGCTAGGGCACCTCCTGTATGTTTTAAAGCATGCAGGTAAACTGGGGCCACTAGTATTTTTGGGGTGGTACAGCAAAGCCCAAAGCCATAACACAATATCATGCCTTTGGTGAGCGGGTGATTGAAATTTAAAAGAGGATCTTTGATACGGAAAGAGGTTTAATTTGAACATGTTATGTCTTTATCATTTGTTTATTTAAGTCAGTGTTTGAGTTTATTTAATGTGCAGAAATCTAAGAGATACGTTAAATTTAGCCAATCCCTAATTTCACCCAAAAACCCAGCATATTCCTACCCTAACTTTAACCTTCCAAGATTATCCAATGTCTGCCGATGGGTAATATGAACAAGCAAACCCTGAGATCCATTTGTTTGTGTGGGTAGCCAACAAATTTTTGAAAATTATCTTATTGGTTGACTTTTCTGCATGTTTACATGAGTTGACAGTGGAGCAAAAAACTGAATTCCCCTTTCCTCCTCTGTCCCAGACAGCCTACAGCCGTTATCTCCGTCTCATTGGCTCCAGCAGCCCTCTGCTCACTTCTCTTTAGACCTCTGACACTACTCTATGTGGGGTTTTGTTGCCTGCATGGATGCACCCGCTCCATTACAGGGCAATCAAACAAAAGAGGGTTTTTGTGTGTTTATGCAGCTCAGGACCTTTCCCCTCCCTCTGAAGTCGTCCTTATGTGTTGTGTAAGTGTTCTCATACAACACAAGCCCCCTCTGCTTCGTTATTTTAGCTGTTGTAAACACTTTAATCCTCTTGGAGTTTCTTTTCACCCCTCCAAAAACTCATATTCCCACATAAATGTGTTTAATGAAAGCAGCTGGACTGGATGACACATCTTTCTGTTCAAAATTACCTTAAGCAGCTAACCAATGTGTCTTTAATCTTTCAAAGCCTGATACAAGAAAGATAATGAATAATTTCTAATATATTTGATTTATTTTTTAAAACTAAACAGTCTGTCAAAAAACATTTTGAAACATTGTTATTTTTTGTGTCATATTTGAGACATTAGGCTTTTACAGCAATGTATTTAGCTGTCATGATTGGTAGATGAAGGACCCAAGTGCAGATTAAATTGGCAGCAAAGCTAATTAATGAAAACATGGAGAACCTATTGAGGGTCTTAAAGAAGGAGATGAGGACATACAGCATGGGCTGATAAACAGGCAGCAAAACAGAGCACGGAATATGAGGCAGTCCAACAGAGCAAACCAGCAATGACTAATGACAACCAGAGAGCTTATATACAGAGGGAAGTGTGGAGAAAGGCATGGTAAGCAAATGTGAGCAATCAGGAGAGAAAGTGGAACAGCTGAGGCAGAGGAAGGCAGAGAAGCTGAGGAGAGAAGACTTATAAAGACAGAGGAATTATATTGAGATAAAACCCTTGGAACATCTGACAGAGAAAATCTAAATGTACAAAGAACACTAAATTGAATTAAGAAATAAGTATAAAAAGGAATAAAAAAAATCCTAACAGAATATGAACAGTTAAATAAAGAAAACAGACAGGACAGAAACTCAAACACTTAAGAATCATAATATTAGCTTTAAAAAAAATGTATATTATTTGTGCATTATAAAACACTAGGTACATGTAAACATCATTTATCATATTTCCCATTTCAAAATTATATTAGAATTTTTGTATTTTATAGAGCATGCGTACAAATAAAATAAAAATATTTGTATTCAGGGGCGATGTGTGGCAGAGTGGTTGCAACACTCCCACACATGAAAGCTGCTAGTCTTCAGCGCACTACTCTGGGCGTTCAGCTCCTAACTTCAGGGCTGTTGCTGCATGTCATCCCTTCTTCTTTGCCTCTTTCATGCCACAAAGTTTTCAGAAATTAAAGAACCAACAAAAAATATGTGTTTAGCAGTTAAGGCCTAAGTTAGATTTGTGTTATTTTGAAATATTAGAGAAGATTAATCATGGCATTGCTATTACATGGTTACTGTTTTATAGCCTAACCCTGCATAAAGTTCTCTACACCTTTATTCCTCACATTTCTGCCGTGTTCCTTAGTCTTCGTGATGCTGTTTGTTTACTAATGTCATCTGACAAACCTCTGCTAATCTGAAACTGACCATGTAAAATGTACAAGGTCTTCAAAATGTCCCAGTTCATCATAGTAAAGACAAGAGACAAGAATATTACCTTTTTCTTCCTGCTGACTCCCCGCTGAGCTTTTGATAACATTCTCCACTGTGTTGCGCATCGTCCTATTGTTGTGTGGCTCTTTATGCCCTGTAATTGCATGCTATTATCAAACAGAGCCAGTGCGGGCAGACCTTTATCTGTGCTGAAAGCCCTGCTTACAGTAATGATAATCTGCTGATAGATGGAGCTCCACTTGACAGAGATAAAGGTGGCAGGCACACACAAACATACAGACAGAAGCACCGTCTTTGCAGTAATTGTAACAGCACACATTACTTTGGTCTGTGGACACGTCATGCTGGGCACGATATAAAGGTGCATCTGTTTTCAGGGTGTAATAAATGTGTGCAATCTGTCAGAGAGGGTACACTGCTGTTCTAGTTATTAAGGACTGTGAGAAGGATGTGTACAAACCTGTGTGCGCAGAGGTGGATGCTATCTGCGGAAAAACAGAATTGTGACGGTGAGCTGTGAAAAAACAAATCTTGATGTCTCTACAAAAACACTGGCGCAGTAGTAGAGTGTGCGACCCATGTAGAGAGGTTTCAGCCCTCAATGCGTCTGTCCCCTCGTTCGAGTCCCGGCCACTACTTCCTGTGTTGCATGTCTTCCCCCTCTCTTAGGCCCAATTCCTGTCTGCCTGTTTTCATGAAATGACAAAAAATAAAAAATTAAGTTAAATTGTTGCTATTTCTAAAGGAAGAAGCTGAGACTTTCTGACCTGAATTTGACTGTCAAACTGTTCCCAACTCAAAACTCTTTAATTTGAGTGCAAAGTTCCTTCAAGCAGGTGAAGCCTATCTTAATTTATACTGATTTGAATCAAAACAGCATAAACTTGTACTGTACTAAAATATTTTCCCTCTAGAATCTTTAGTTTCATTTTTTTTACTCCTCAGGGGTCCTTTCTATTTCCCAGCATATGTGTAAATGATGCCATATAGATTCTTAAGATGTAGCAGAGCTTTTTGTACAGTTTCAGGAAAATTAGACCAATTCTACTTGGAAAGAAGTCGAGTTGTTATGATTATGAAATAAAATTTGTACTTTGTATTTTGTGTTGCTCAACATGTTAACAGTTGAGCTCAAAATTCTTCATAATCTGACAGATTAAGATTTTAAATAATGGTTATTTAACAAAGATGTTTTTTTTTTTTTGTTTGCAGTAGTATGTAAGCTTACTTCTTGTCTGTACATCAGTAAAGAAATATGAATAAAATTTGATTTTAAAGCCACCGTTCGACCGCTCTGCTTGGCAGAATTGCTGGAGTTCATCACATTAGTTGCGCTCCTTCTGTGGACCAAGCATGTTCACACATTTTCAAAAGGGTTGTGGTCTGGTCTTGTGGGTCATTTCCTGTTTGTACATTTGGTGGTGTCCAGGCAGTCCTATTTCCTGGTTATAATATCCACTTTGTGCAATGCACCAGAACCACCAGCTGTTAAACAATACCACAGCATGATACCACCACCACCATGCTTACACACTTGGTAACATGTTTTAAAGTTTGAAAGCATTACTTAGTCCAAGGAAATGTCTGAGTGTCTGAATTACTGAGTCCAAGGAAAGGTTTTGTCAATGTGGCCACAAACACTGTCAAACACTGTCAAACACTGAACTGTGGCCACACAGTTCAGTGTTTGACACATCTAATCATTGGCTGCACATTTTAGTCGAGGTTAAATGTATCAATTTTTAGGCATGTTTTTTTTTTGTCTTGATCTGCACCTTCTCAGTTAATTTAAATGTAAAACCTGCTTCACCATGGACAGTGACACTGGTGTCCCAACAGTTTCCAGTTCATGGCAGACTTAAGTCTTGGTGGTTCCAAGGTTGTTCCTGAATAGCATACCCAAATTCCCTTTATCTGTAGGTGACAGTTTAGCTCTCTTTTCTTGGCAAAGTGCTGATATATCTGAGTAACTTCCAGCTATGTACAGATGTTTGAACTGATGATCCTGGAATCTGCAATTGTTTACAAATGTATAAATTGTGTATATCTACAATTGTTCTTAGATCTTCATGTACTTTTTTCTTAAAATATCCTATCTGCTTCTGTCAATTCTAATCATTTACTAAAGGTTAACAGGGCTTGGTTTTGTCAAGATAAAACTTTATAGGCCTTCAGCAGCACTTGTTTAAAGATTTAAGTAAATGCATGTTGATGTCTCAGCTGTTGTGCTTAAATGTAATCCTTCATGAATGGGAGGAAATCATAAACAAATTTAAACGTGGATTCTTGGATTTTAAAATCATTGCATTCATATGTGTGCACCTAAGAAAATGCCAACATTTTGTTATTTGCAATGACCTTATGTGATGAAGTAAACCTCAAACATGATAAATCAGCTACAATCAATGAGAGAGATCACTCTGATTTTACAGAGCAGGGCATTAACTTTTCATTTTACTGTTAGCCACTGTATCTTCAGATGAAGATTTGTGTTTGTGTTTGTTTATATGCAAGTTAAAACTGTCTAAACATTAAAACTAACTGCAAAAATATATTGGATATGTATAAGTGCATTAATATTGACCTTATGTATTTTTTCTATGCTGAATAATGCATGGACTCCTGGTCCGTTCCGCCCTGCAGATTAATGTCCTCCTTTTGCAGGTAAAGGTCATTTATGTGGTGTGTTCAAGTGGAGTTTAGTTTCCTGTTGCTGACAGCAAGAGGAGCCACAGCAGTGGGGTAGAGGTCCACTGCTGCTTCTTCATGTTGGTTTGGAATATAAAAGCACTTTTTTTTTTCTTTCACAACAAATAAAGTTTAAAATGTGTTTTGGATTAACTTTGAATTTAATTCTAATAAGGAAGTGAAGTGAATGTGGTCACATTCATAATCAGCATGCATGTTTTATTTCTTTTCAATTAATATAATGTTTTGAACATTTATCAGTAGGGGACTTCTTCCTCAGCTACAGTAAACCAAAACCTTTGCTTAAATATATCTTTATTTCACTAGAGACAAAATAACGTTAGACAGGTTAGGTCTTTATGAACCTTTTTCTTGGACAAACTATTGTTCTAAGGGAGGCGTCCCACTTGAAAAAACCAATTACTCTGCTGCAGCCATCTGTATCCTTATTAAATAACAAATCAATTATAAATGCAATCAATTTGGTTTTATATGGGATCAGTAACAATCCCCAGCTCGTAATCCCTGTGATAAAAATCTCATTTACCTCCACGGATTATGTTCTTATGAGAGAAACCATGCAGTCATTTATTATTGGGCACGATTGCCTGTATGCTGGGCACTTTATGTGGTTTGATAAATCTAGAATGCCGTATTGGTTCAGGTAACAAGGAAAATATGGAAAAAAATCCTATTTTCTCGCCTTGTTTTTAGTTTCTTTAAATGCATTCTCCTGAGTTTTTAGACCACAGGATCTATTATTGTACAGAAAGCCTGTTTTAGGTGGATAACTTATGATTCAAGTAATGTTCATGTATGGACACATCTACTAGAATACACTACCTTAATAATTCCCACATTTGTTCACTTTACAGCCACAGATTTCAGTGTATTTTATTGTAAATTTATGTAAGGGAACAACACAGGGTAACGTGGGATTCTGATGTGAAAGGAAAAGAAAACAAGGCTTTCACATGTGCTTCACTTACTTTATGTAGAAAGCACTTTAAAACAAGCCCAGCTTCAACAAAGCGCTGCACACAAGAAATCAAGAACCATATAAAACATAATACAAGGAAAGAAAAATTATAACAAAAAGTTGAAAACAACAATAAAATCAATAAAACAATTAGAGTAAAATCACAAAAAGTCTCAGGTTGTGCTACAAGCCAAGGAATAAAAGAGCTTTTTAAATGAGCTGAATGGTGAACGGTTAGGGGGCATGTCTGATATGGAAAGAGAGATCATTCCATAACCTGGGAGGCTCTGCTCCCTCTGAGCTTCCATCTAGACCTCGGCACCTCCAGAAGCAGCTGATCAGCTGACCTGAGGCACTGAACAGGAGAATTTGAATGAAGCAGCTCAGAGAGGTAAGACAGGGCAAGACCATGTAAATTAAGAAACAAATAAGATAATCTTAAAATGAACTCTAAAATGCAAAGACAGCCAGTGGAGGGAAGCCAGAGTTGGGGTGATGTGCTCCCTCTTACCAACTCCAGTTAAAAGTCCAACAGCTGCATTCTGGACAAACTGGAGATGTTTCAGGGAGGACTGGCTGAGTCCAAGGTAGACAGCATTACAGTAGTCAAGCCAGGATGTAATGAGAGGATGAATTGCTGTTTCAAGGTTTAGTGTTGAGTGAAAGGATTTTACCTTTGCCAGCTGCCTAAGATGATAAAAACCACCAGTCTTCAACACTGTTCGAACCTGGCCATCTAATTTAAAATCACTGTCCCTTTTAAAACCCAGATTAGAAACTGTCTGCTGTAAGTATGACGCCAAGAAGCCCAAATCAACAGGTGGAGGTTCACAGGAGCCACTGAGACTAAACACCATCACCTCTGTTTTTTTATCGTTGAAATCTATGAAGTTTAAGGCCATCCAGCCTCTGATGTCTTCGAGACACAACAGAAGTGGTTTGACTGAGAGGGCTTCTTTTTTTAGTGGCATATATCTATCTGACTGTCGTCAGCATAACAATGAAAACATAAATACACAAATATAAATCTAAAAAGCATGGCATGCATTTGTATCCAGACCACTTCACTCTAATACTTCTAGATAAAATCCAGTAAAAGTTTTATATTGGAAAACTAACACTCTGTAGATCATCCTAAACACACTGTATTGCCACAAGGTTAATTTCTCCAGATTCACCCGTGTCTGTTCGTTCGAGGAGGAAAAAACTTCCACAGTTCTCCGATGTAAAAAGAAAATAAAAAAAAAGTTTTATTCCACAGTTTCACAACATCTTCTTACAAGAGCATACAAAGGCATCCTTGACCGATTTCCTTCCAGAATAAACGAACTACGGTAGAAAAACCGTGTAGTTCTTTCCTAAGCTGCAGCGCCTACTTCTGCTATACCATCTAACCTCCCCCGCGCTGCCCCTCCTTCCCCTAAAATTACGAAGTCCCGAGCTCAAAACTAGAAACCAGCCTTTTCTCAAAACCTGTTCACAACAACACCCCAACATATAAACATGAACGTAATAAAATAATTCTACTTGAATTTTAACCCTAAATTTATTATTAAATTACTATTTAAACAAAATAAGGTTTAACAGCAACATAAATATTATATATAAACTTACTTATCTTGGCTCCCACACACACCAACCCTAAGGTGGTGGCAAGGTCATGATGTGGGGATCCCTTTCTTTTGTAGGGACGGGGTATCTGGTCAGAGTCCCTGGAAAGATGATGAGGGAAGCTAAATTCAGGGCAGCGTTGGAGGAAAACCTGTTAGAGGCTGCAAAAAACTTGAGAGTGGAGCAGAGGTTCAGCTTCCAGAAGGATAATGACCTGACATGCAGTCAGAGCTACAATACAATGGTTGAGATCAAAGCATATTCATAAACAATGACCAAGTCAAAACCTAAACTCAATTGAAAAGTTGTGGCAGTACTTGAAAATTGCTGTTCACGTATCTTCTCCATCGACATTCTGACTGAATTTGAGCTATTTTGCACGTAGAAGAGCAAGAGTTGCAGCTGTAATTCCAGATATATTTGGTTTTGCAAAGTGTTTACCTAAGGGGGAGAAATATAAATGAATGCCATACCTTTAAAAAGTAACGAGTAAAATCTGCTTTGTGTAGGTCTAACACATAAAACCCCCCAAAAATACAATAATAATTGTGGTCGCAATGCCACAAGGCAATACCGTTTAGGTAAAACTCTTTATAGTTTTGAATAGTCAGAACATTACAGACTGTTGCAGCCAAAGAAGTTTAGACTCTGACCATCATGTTGATGTAGTTTCTGCTCTCTTTAGATCTGGACATGATGAGTTGCTTTTTGAGATCTTTTAGCTTACTTCATGTTGTCACACAGGTTCTAGATAAGTGATTTTGTAATCTACTGGTCAAGCAGTAATTAGTAATTAGTGTGGCTAGAAAAATACAGTATAATACAAATTAGGTTTGCATGACATAAAAAAAATTGTGATAGAGATAATATTGGTAAATATTGCAATGAAGATATTAGGTGCAATATGTGCCTTTTTTATATTTCCTTTCTTTCTCATCTGTGCTTCCATCACTCAGTGACCTCTGGGATTTTGGGCAATGCCTTTTGGGTCCAGTGTGAGCATCTGCTGCCATGAAATTCTGTTCAGCTGGCTAAATATTACATTTGTATGTAAAATGCAAGTTAATGATACTTGGAACATATGAGCCAACTATTGTAGCGCTACTGTCCTTTGCGATATGAATATTGCACACACGGATGTTGTGATGATGATATATTTGCAAGGTATGGTGCAGCCTTAATTTAAACGCAGTTGCTATATCAGCACTGCATCCTCTGTAGCCTGCTGTTACATTAGTCATTAAAAGGTCAGCATATTATGAGATTTGCTTTTTGAGAGCAACAGTCACAGATGGGCAAATAGAAACTCTGTAGCAATTAGTAGTGCAGCATTTGTGGAGACCTTAAAGAAGCAGCTGGGACTCAGCTTGCAAGGAATGAGGATCAGAAACAATGCTCCGAGCCTTTGAGATTAGTCTCCCTTTTTCTATGTGTTTCACATCATTATTAACTGAAACAAATATGACAGCAGAGCCTCAACATAATTTCCAGTCTCCCTGAAATTGACTGAGATGTCCAAACCAGCAACACCTATAGTGATAAGGTAGTCTGTGTTTGAATCATTTTATCAGCCAAGTAATCATCCAAACCAAATACTGTATATAGAAAAAATGCAGAATTAATATTTCATAAACTAAATCATGTGCATGAATTAAGACTGAATAAATAAAAACAAAAAAAGCAATTAAACGTCTTTTGGATAAAACCACTGGTGCTAAAACCTCCAAATTAGAAGCAAATAAAAAAACATAGACTATATTTGTTTGATGTTAAAACTGAAACCAGTTTAATGATAAAAACACTTATTGGGTCCTTACTCTGTGTTTCTGTATATTTATACATTTATGGCTCTGCTGATGCGGAACCCACTCCAGCCAACTCCAAACTCAATATAAATTCTATGCTGGTTCCTTTCTGGGGGGAAGCAATGACCCAGCAGCATTGGTAGCAGCAGAGCCTAATGATGACACTGACAGCACATGGGAAGGAGAGACTCATGGACACCCCAATTTGCTATGATAAGGATAGGGAAGCAAGTAACGTATCTGTGAAATGAAGCAATGTGTGTATGGAGCAGTTAAATGTCCCCAGCCTTGTGTGGCTGTGTTAAGAAAAACAAATGACAGAATTCCTGAACCAAAAGCAGCCAGGTGTCTCTGCAACATATAGAGATGCAGTTTCTGCTGTGTTTGGTACCAAGCTATGTTTTCGGTGGTAGCAAGATCTCTTCAATCACTGCTTTATTTTTGTTCCAGAATCATGGCAGTGATCACACACATCAAGTCTCACATATGCAAAACTTATTATTAGTTAACTGCAAACTCCAGGACTTAACCTGAGGAGGCATTCCTTAAAACTTTTGTTCTGATGGTGCTTCACTAACACTGTGCAGTGAGGACAATTATGTTTTTCAGAATAAATTTACTTAACCTCTCTATATTAACCTCTGCATTTAAAGTGCTACCTGTTGGAATGTTAAAACATCTTCAGGTTTGTGTTCTGAATCCTAAAAAGATAGCAACAAGGTTTTGAAAAGTTAAGAACCCTTATTTAGGAAATGACCTATGGCTTTTTGTCAGGGATTGCTCCAAAGCAAGTGGACGTGGGGTGGGCGAACCTGTTAGCACTGTTGCGTTGCAAAGAGCAAAAAGGTTCACATCAGGCCTTTCTGTGTTTAGTTCTTGCTGGTTTTCTCTGGGTACTCTGGCTTCCTCGACTACGGTACAAAAACTGTTTGGTTAACTGGTTGCACTAAATTGCTCTTATGTATGAGTGTATCTGACCATGTTTGTTCCCTCTGTGTTGGGCCGGCCACCTGTTTAGGGTGCACAGGATAAGTCAGGTTATTAAGATAATAAAAAAATAACAGGATATGAAAATATAGAAACAAAGATGTAAAAGACCATTAGATATAATGACAAAAAAAATCAAAATATAAAATAGTTATGATTCCAAAAAATTGTTCGCAAAAATATCACCTCCTACCTGAAGGGGAGCATGAGTTCCACCATCTATAACTTGCTTGCACTGTGTGGTAAAGCTATCAGTACAGCAAGGCTCTTTTTAATTTTTTTCTTCTCTGCCAAAACAGCTGAAAGCCTTCAGCAGCGACGTTTATGTCATGAAATATTTATTGCAGAAACAGGCAGAGAATATACAACTGTTTGTCCTGCCTGTGATTTATCATGCATGTTGTTTTGTTCGATGCAGGAAAAATGTGAACAATTAGTGTGGTATCACATTTTAAGAAACATGTCTTTTTGCATAGTTTCAGTATTGATGACTAGTCCATGATTTGGACCCATTTGGTACTTGTAAATAGCCACCTAATTTTTTTCCATTACCATAAAAGTGATTTTTAGTTCCTACATGAATGTTTTGTCTCTACTGTTTATTACCGGTTATTATAGAAGAGGATTCATATACGCATTAGCCAGAATGACAAGGACTTCAAAGAGTTTGACAGAGATTGATTTTTGGCTTTCAATCCGGCCATGAGATCCTGTTGTGCAACTCCCTGACAGGTGACGTGCAGATGTCACAGTGGCCTAATGGGGATCACCCACATACTGTATGTTGTTTCACTGGGCATCTTGTTTTAGGGTATATGTTTCACATCCAGCCCAGTGTCTTAATACCACAATGAAACCTTATAAAAGCTGACATTTTATTCTCCATTTAACACTGTCAAATGAATTTATGAGGGATCCACTGAGTTATAGCTCTTTTTCTCTGACTGTTGGATGCTCCTGCAACTGCCTGGTAACAGTTACCCCCTCTGGTGTCTGCATCCTCTGATATTAGATCCTTGCAAATCCATCTATTTACATCCCCTTTATCTGTGGTTTGCATGTGTAACAAATTATATTCAAAAGTAAACATACCTTCTGGATGCCTGTCTTGATGCTTTCTTTCTTTGTCAGTTAGGGTATAATGACATAATATAATTTTTGCAGGTCACTTACAGCACCATGATACAGTTTCAAAATTGTTAGGGCAAGAGTTCTCGATAGGAATATAGGCTCAACAGAAGTGATTCAATTTCAAAAATCTTTGTCTTAGACAGAACTGGTGAGGAGCTTCTCTTCAGTGAATGTTTCGGAGATGAGGTTTTGCAGATGGTAAATGCAGTAAAAGTCAAAAACATACTTTTCTGGTTTATAAATGTCAGATTTAGTTGAGTTCATTTTTTTTCTTTCAAGACTGTAGTTAAATATTTCTGAGTATTCAATTTGTTGAATTTTATTGCCTGTACCTTGGGATGTTGCTGCCACACTTTCCAAGCCGGTTGAATTAAGCTGTTAAATCAAAGCCACATTCACTCTTTTTTATGTTCACTCATTTCTACTTTGTTTCTTTTTTACATAGACATTTTATTCTTTAAACAGGTAGTCTTGTAATTGCATATTTCCTCCTCTATATGTTACTAATTGGTATGATTGACAACCAAAATCTATCTCATGAGCTTTGAACAAGGCAAAGAGAGGCTGCATGTTGGCGGGGGCAGACTGCAGACTACATGGCTCATTTTGAAGTCTCTCTGAATCCTATCTACTCAATGCTTTTAGAGATGTTTGATTGTCCATGAGGACATCCAGAGTTTTCAGCTGGCTGACAGGAACAGACAGCAAAGGTGGAGGGAAACAATCTGTGTATATTTCAGTGACAAGGTCAGAGGTTAAACTTTGATGATTGTATGATAACAAGAGCTTATATTAGTCTACTGCCATTACAGAATGAATAAAGAATGAATAGAAATGCCTCACATTTATCCACAGAAATTATATGATTGGACGATAAACATATAATTTAAAATGCACCGATCATTCTCTAGGTTTGTTTTTTATTTAGTCTGAAATACAGTAATCAGCAGTGGATAAAAGTGAACTGACAGGTAAAATTACTAACAACATTACATGCAAACAGACAGCTCTGTTAATGGTTGGCATTTAGAATTTTCACAAATCTGTAGCCGCTCAGGCCAATAAGATTTCTCTGAAATGTCATTAACAATTTTACTGCCTTGTCATTTATGAGAAAACTGTGAAATACATCAAGTTATAAGGAAATTAGCTGATTGATCACAGCATTAACTGTGAAAAAAAACAGAAATATGATGGGTCGGTGGCAATGCATAGGTACTAGGGTTGTGCGTCTCTGGTCTGTGGATGATATGACATCTATCTCCAATCACTGCCAAATCGCTGATACATTTTAGATTCATAAATTAACAACATTCATAAATTAACAACGACCCCTCCTTGAACCGCCACCTTAACGTGGTGGAGGGGTTTGAGTGTTCAAATGATCCTAGAGTCTATGTTGTCTGGGGCTTAAATGCCCCTGGTAGGGTCTCCCATGGCAAACAGGCTCTAGGTGATGGGTCAGACAAAGAGCGGTTCAAGAATCCTTCATGAGGACAAATTTTTTGAGGCACGTGACGTCGCCCGGTACGGCGGAGCCGGGGTCCCACCCTGGAGCCAGGCCTGGGGTCGGGACTCGTCGGAGAGCGCCTGGTGGCCGGGTTGCTCCTCGCGGGACCTGGCCGGGCCAAGCCCAAACGAGAGACGCGAAGCCATCCCCCAGTGGGCCCACCACCTGC
Organism: Crenichthys baileyi; assembly: GCA_036173005.1. Taxonomy (NCBI): domain Eukaryota; kingdom Metazoa; phylum Chordata; class Actinopteri; order Cyprinodontiformes; family Goodeidae; genus Crenichthys; species Crenichthys baileyi. The sequence goes on along the minus strand of JAHHUM010000373.1, from coordinate 234,541 downwards.
AGGGGGAACCGTGAGGGACCAGTGCAAATAGGATTGGGTGGTGGACGAAGGTAGATTCCTCAGCGGCCCGATCCCCGGATGCTTAGGCTGGCTCTAGGGACGTGGAATGTTACCTCGCTGGGGGGGAAGGAGCCTGAGCTTGTGCGGGAGGTCGAGAGATATCGACTAGAAATAGTCGGGCTCGCCTCCACGCACAGCGTGGGCTTACCCCGGTGGATGAGAGGGTCGCATCCCTGCGCCTTCGGGTCGGGGATAGGTCTCTGACTGTTGTTTCGGCCTACGGGCCGAGCGGTAGTGCGGAGTACCCGGCCTTCTTGGTGTCCCTGTCGGGGGTGCTGGATAGTGCCCCTCCCGGGGAATCCATTATTCTGCTGGGGGACTTCAACACCCACGTGGGAAACGACAGTGACACCTGGAGAGGCGTGATCGGAAGGAATGGCCTCCCCAATCTGAATCCGAGTGTGTTTTGTTTATTGGACTTCTGTGCTAGTCACGGATTGTCCATAATGAACACCATGTTCAAGCATAAGGGTGTCCATCAGTGCACTTGGCACCAGGACACCCTAGGCAGGAGGTCAATGATCGACTTTGTTGTCGTATCATCAGACCTTCGGCCACATGTTTTGGACACTCGGATGAAGAGAGGGGCTGAGCTGTCCACTGATCACCACCTGGTGGTGAGTTGGATCCGCTGGAGGAGGAGAAAGCCGGACAGACTTGGCAGGCCCAAGCGCATAGTGAGGGTCTGCTGGGAACGCCTGGCGGAGCCCTCGGCCAGGGATGTATTCAACTCCCACCTCCGGGAGAGCTTTGACCAGATTCCGGGGGATGTTGGAGACAGAGTCCGAGTGGACCATGTTCTCCGCATCTATTGTCGATGCTGCTGCCCGTAGCTGCGGCCGTAAGGTCTGCGGTGCCTGTCGCGGCGGCAATCCCAGAACCCGGTGGTGGACACCGGCAGTAAGGGATGCTATCAAGCTGAAGAAGGAGTCCTATCGGCTGTGGTTATCTTGTGGGACTCCTGAGGCGGCTGACGGGTACCGTGAGGCCAAGCGTGCTGCGGCCCGGGCTGTGGCAGAGGCAAAAACCCGGGCCTGGGAGGAGTTCGGTGAGGCCATGGAGAAGGACTACCAGTTGGCCTCGAAACGATTCTGGCAAACTGTCCGGCGCCTCAGGAGGGTGGGAGGCTACTGACCTCGACTGGGGACATTATCGGGCGGTGGAAGGAGTACTTCGAGGATCTCCTCAACCCTGCCATCACGCATTCCCTGGTGGAAACAGAGGCTGGGGACTCGGGGTTGGACTCTTTCATCACCCAGGCTGAAGTCACCGAGGTGGTTAAAAAGCTCCGCGGTGGCAAGGCTTCGGGGGTGGATGAGATCAGCCCTGAGTACCTCAAATCTCTGGATGTTGTGGGGCTGTCATGGTTGACACGCCTCTTCAACATTGCATGGCGGTCGGGGACAGTGCCTCTGGACTGGCAGACCGGGGTGGTGGTCCCCCTTCATAAGAAGGGGGACTGGAGGGTGTGTTCCAACTACAGGGGGATCACACTCCTCAGCCTCCCTGGTAAGGCCTACGCCAGGGTATTGGAGAGGAGAGTCCGGCCGATAGTCGAACCTCGGCTTCAGGAGGAGCAGTGTGGTTTTCGTCCCGGCTGTGGAACACTGGACCAGCTCTATACCCTCTACAGGGTACTTGAGGGCTCATGGGAGTTTGCCCAACCGGTTAACATGTGTTTTGTGGACCTGGAGAAGGCATTCGACTGTGTCCCTCTGATGCCTTGTGGGGGGTGCTCCAGGAGTATGGAATCGGGGGCCCTTTATTAGGGGCCATCCGGTCCCTGTACGAGCGGACCAGGAGTTTGGTCCGCATTGCCGGCACTAAGTCGGACCTGTTCCCGGTGCATGTTGGACTCCGGCAGGGCTGCCCTTTGTCACCGGTCCTGTTCATAACTTTTATGGACAGGATTTCTAGACGCAGCCAAGGGCCGGAGGGGGTCTGGTTTGGGGACCAGTGGATTTCGTCTCTTCTTTTTGCAGATGACGTGGTCCTGCTGGCCCCCTCTAGCCAAGACCTACAGCATGCGCTGGGGCGGTTCGCAGCCGAGTGTGAAGCGGCTGGGATGAGGATCAGCTCCTCCAAGTCAGAGGCCATGGTACTCAACCGGAAAAGGGTGGCTTGTCCTCTTCAGGTTGAAGGGGAGTTCCTGCCTCAAGTGGAGGAGTTCAAGTATCTCGGGGTCTTGTTCACGAGTGAGGGAAGAATGGAGCGGGAGATCGACAGACGGATCGGTGCGGCTGCCGCAGTAATGGGGGCGCTGTGCCGGTCCGTTTTGGTGAAGAGAGAGCTGAGCCGAAAAGCGAAGCTCTCGATTTACTGGTCGGTCTACGTTCCTACCCTCACCTATGGCCATGAACTTTGGGTCATGACCGAAAGAACGAGATCCCGGATACAAGCGGCTGAAATGAGCTTCCTCCATAGGGTGGCTGGGCACTCCCTTAGAGATAGGGTGAGGAGCTCGACCATTCGGGAGGGGCTCGGAGTAGAGCCGCTGCTACTCCACATCGAAAGGAGCCAGTTGAGGTGGCTCGGGCATCTATTCCGGATGCCCCCTGGACGCCTTCCTCGGGAGGTGTTTCAGGCACGTCCCACCAGGAGGAGGCCCAGGGGACGGCCCAGGACACGCTGGAGGGACTATGTCTCTCGGCTGGCCTGGGAACGCCTTGGGCTCCCCTCGGAGGAGCTGGAGGAGGTGTCTGGGGAGAGGGACGTCTGGGTGTCTCTGCTGAATCTGCTGCCCCCGCGAGCCGGTCCCGGATAAAGCGGAAGACGACGAGTACGAGTTTGCTTTATAACTTTAACATTCAGTGCTGCTTTTAACCTCTTAGCATTCCCCACCAAAATATCTAAAACGCCCTTAAAATGCATACCTGAATTAAATTAGATATAATTCTTACACCCTTTGGAGCACATACTGAAGCTTGGCCTCTTTGTAAAAGTAACATCCTGAATCTTTAACTGGAGCAGTCAAACCTATTATAAGTTTAACTATTGTTGTAAGATTACACAGAAATGTCACTTTTTTCCTTCATTTGGATTTTTTTTTGTTTCTTTAAACCACAAGTTTAAATTTGATAACAATAGCAGTTATAGAAAACACATTTATATATATAAACCATCAAAGGGCTGTCATTCCTAAATCCTCCAACATACTTTTATACAGCAACCTTAAAGTCCAAAAAGTGGCACAAGAAGGTATTTTCCCAAAGCATCTCCCATCCACAATGCGACCGCACATTCAAAGATAAACACAAAAACTTTCCACTGTGTGCTCAAAGACTATTTATTTTCTTATTTTAAAATGCAAAAACAGCTAAACAACATTTAAACAAACCATAGCTGTTTATAAAAGTTTCCACTTACTGGTCGAGGATAAAATCGTCACCTTCTAGGTCTTCCTCTGCTAAGTCGGTAAACTATGAGACCGTGATTTGGTCCAGTCCTCCTCTGAAAAGCTGCTCTACCTTCTCAACCTGCCTCAGGGGTATAGGTACTCTTAACAAAATGTTTTGAAATGATTTGTTTGGCAAAATCACTCCAAAAGTCATCTGGTAATGTTATATGCACAATTATCCACTGAGGGCGTAGCAAAAAAACACTGTTTAGGCTCTTGTTTTGTTGTTGTTTTCAAGCCGGTTTAGAGTTCGCCTCCTCATGCCATACACTGATATGACAGGAATTTCTACTATGGCTCTACGCCTCCAGCTTCAGAATCAGCGTCAGAGCTGATAGGCCAGAACTGTATGCGCGAGAGTAGGTGGGACCTGGATCACAACACACGATGGATATGATTGGATCTAAAGAGAATATATGTCGACCCAATTGCTCAAAATATGTGTCAATCAAAAGATGGGAATATGGTAGCCATTTTGGCTCAATGTAATAGTTTTTTTTTTCAAACAGTGACTTGAAAGCAAACTCACATATTTTGTGACTTGCAATAAGTTTAAAACTAACACCAGTATCACTTCAAAGTTAACTATAATGACAGTGAGGTAATGCAGCTGTGCTTATAATTCTGTACTTAGGCATGAAGGAGGCAATTAAAGTCCCACTCTCTTTAACACTGAAAGGCTAGATATCTATAAGAATTAAAATACTATAATATCTTTAGGTGTCTTTGATTGAGCAGATTTATATGACATGAGCACATAATAAGGAATACTTTGCTCTGAGCTCCTCGCTCATGACAAGTCTGAACCTGAGTCAGGTAAAATTGGAGCACTGGCCACGAATATTCACAAGTCCCTGTTCGCAGTGCATAATAAGGTTACACACTGCAGCTAATTTATAATTAGCTGCAGTGTCTATTTTACTGCCACTGCCATCTTTAACACCTTACCCATGGCTCACCTCCTTTGCAGCACTAGCTGTTGTCTGCTGTCTAACAATAGAATACCCGCATAAATAGAATTACCCGCATAAATAATCATGTTTCTAAATTACTGCTATGTAGACTATGTCTTTATTAAATTCGTTCGTTTGTTCGTCTTCTGTGCCGCTTTTTCCATATTGGGTCACGGGGGAGCTGGTGTCTATCTCCAGCAGTCTATGGGTGAGAGGCAGGGTACACCCTGGACAGGTCACGAATCCATCACAGGGCTCTTTATTAAATTAATTAATTAATTTACCGGCATCTTCTCATATGTACTTTAATGCTGCACTCACATTTTGCACATACATGTCTGTGTATCACTGTGCATCAGTTAATCTTAATATCACTTCTTGATACAAAATGAGGAGTGGTGGTTCTTGCATGAATTGATCCCTAGGCAAGCCTCCTCTTCTGTTGCCTTGCCAACAAATCAAAATCCAAGAAATCATCTGAGATTCTGGAGAGAGATAAAATGCAGGACAGTCCCAGACAAAGCAGGTAACCTTGTTTCTCTATTCCCAGCAGCAAGCAGGCGCTCTCAATGCATCACAAGGGGTACCAGACTCCCGCTGAATGCATATGCAAGAAAAGCTATAAGAAAACTTGTTTAGGGCACAGTTCACATATAGGGTTATATTTCAACAACTGGTGCTCATGTGCCCTACTTTCTACCCCTGCCCTGGGCAACTGCTGCGTTGTTATGTTATGTTATGTTATGTTATGTTATGTTATGTTATGTTATGTTATGTTATGTTATGTTATGTTATGTTATGTTATAAAGAAAAATAAATCTATGACTCAATAAAATGATTACTGGGCCAAAAAGCAGCTAGACATAAAAAAAGAGTTAAATGCAACAAAATAATAAAATGAAGAGATTTATTCAATACCTGATCAATTTTTCAGATATAAATGTATATTTCTATGTTAATCTTTAACTATTTTAAATTTGTAACTACACTTTTTTTTTTCTAAACCAGTAATTTTCAGTCATACTGTTTTTCTTGAACTCTTTATTTTTCCTTTGTTTATTTAATACAGGTGAATTATTTTTGAGAAATACAACATGTTTTAAATATATTTGGGTGGTAATAATTCACCTGTATAAAATAAACAAAGAAAAAATATATAGAAAATAGCGCCTGTCATCAGATGATTAACAGGCATGCTGCTAATAGCTTGATAACCGTAAATTTAAAACCTTAATAACAGTTTCCACACCATGACTGCCTGTTTTCATTATGATCAAAAATATTTCAAAACAGCTGAATTTGGATTTTTCCTTAGTGAGGAAAATGTGGAGCAGGGTTCCATCAGCCAGCTGACAGGATGTGTGCAGCAATAGGTGGGGGACAGGTAGTGCTGCGTTATTCCGTACAGCCAGCGAAAACTCATGGCTTTTAAAAAACCTTAGTAGGCCCTGATATTGATAATCAGCCGATGCCTGATGGAGTCTAAGGTTAACTTTAAATAAGAATAAAAGAAATCAGTGAATGAGTAAATACATAAATCTGGTGCTTCTGTTTTAAACATTATCTTACCTCAAACATGAAGAAAAAACATAAAATGAAGTTGCTCCTCAAAGACTAAAACTCACTCTTCTTCATTTAACTTGCTGATACTGTATGTCTCATTAACATGAGAGTTGTAAGTTTATACCACCGCTTGGATGTTGTTCTTCATTTTTTCCTGATTTAGTATTCTGTGATCTGCTGATATGTAAATCAGGCAGCCCCCCTCCATTGCTTCCTTGCTGCTGTTAATCAATGAGGCGGTAGTCTGTCGCTGGTGCAGTGAAGTTCTGAGGTGTGATGCTGCAGAGTATCTCTGATAACACAAAAAACCCACAATAACAAAGAAAGCTGCAATAAAAAAATTTTATATTTGTTTTATCTCTTTATCCAATACCTTCATTCTTCTTTTACACACAAGGTTTTTTTTATACATTTGTCTGTTAATGTGTCCTTAATTTGCTTGAAACAGGAACAGCTGCTGGCCATTTTTAGAAGAATTTGGAAACATAAAAACAAAAAAGCTGCACAACAATTTTAGAAGAACATGCCATGAGGGATGAACACCTAAATTTCATCCAACTTTGAAAGGAACGGTACATTCTGCTGATTCCTTAGCATTAGGTGTTACAAGGACAACTTGTAACTGAGAGAACCAGCTGAGAGCACAAACAGATAAAAGACAACCGGCGTGTTCCTTCTAAACAGGACTTGAAAGGAAAGAAAAACAGAACCAAATGTGGGTATGAGATGTGCTCAAGCTTCAGCATCTCTAAAGCAATAATATCAGTTAAATTGTGAGAAATATAAATATGAAAGGGAAATTAAACAGTATCAGTGCTAACAGACATCCTAAAGAAGAAGATATCTTACAGTGCCTTAAAGTTAATGAAGATGTTTTTCTGCATATTTTTTGTTACTTCATACTGGTTCTTGTGTTTAAACGTCATATAACAACTTTTTCTTTTTACAATTTTTCCTTTTCAATTCTGCTTGGGAAGTCGCTCGCATTGTACATGTCACAGGTTGAGAAACACGTGAAAATAAGTGCAAGAGACAGACACCAAACACAATTCAGCTGAAAACGCAGACAAAAGTTCGATCCACAGGTGTTTGGTTTTCTTTTTTTTTTTAGTTCATTCTTTTAGGTTTAGTTTCTTATCTATTTCTTTGTGTTCTGTTCTCTGTGTATGCTAGTTTATTCTCTCAGTCCAGTGTTAGTCTTTTCTCATTTGTTAGCAATTCAAAAGATCAGAATTGGGCCATTCTGACTGTTATGAAAAAGTTGGATAAGGGTCGCATATGGGCAAAAAAGTTGGATTTGGGGCACGGCGAAAACGCTCTACCTATGTTCAGAGGCTTCAGGTTTCGACGCAGCTGTCACGGGTTTGACTCCCGGCCCAGGCGACCTTTGCTGCATGTCTTCCCTCTCTCTTCACTGCTTTCCTGTCAATCTAATGTCAGCAAGGTAAGAAAAATAAAGGCCACTAGTGCTGCAAAAACACATAAAAAAAAAAACTGTTGGATTTGGGCCGCATTTACCTGCAGTGTGAACGTAGCCTTATTCTTTCCCTCAGCTTTTCTGCTTTCATTCTGCCACAGCTGTTCCACATTTCCACTGATTAGCTTTTCAGGTTCTTTTGTCATTGTCCATCCCTGCCTTAGTATTTGAGCTTCTGGTTTTTCCCCATTCATGCTGGATTCTTCCAAAACGCTGTCTGTGTTTCATGACCACCCCATAGAAAGTAGTGATTGAAAACTCTCCAGCTTAATTTTGAGTTTATAACGTGGAGATTAAAATAAACATTTGTCCAGTGGGGAGTAAAAACTTAGGAGAAATGTTGTCTCCAAGCAGAAGATTAGAGACCACCAAAACCAGTACCCTACTCAGGGAATTAACAGAGTTCTGTGGTAAGCCTAGTGACCAAATTGGCAGTAATTCACCAAATTGGAGAAAAACTGGTGTGACCAAATTTGCAATTCAAAGCACTAAAATTTTCCACCCCTGCTGTCACCTAGGTGATCTGGCTGCTGACTCAGCTATAGCTTACTTTCATGGAGGTGCATAAACCACGCTCTCATCCCGCAGTTTTAAAATTACAGTTCTGCATTGAAAAGTGCCTTGCAGCAAGAACGTCAGAGGTTCAAACCCCTGCCTGGCATCTTTCTGCATGCAGTTTGCATGTTCTCTCCATGCATGGGTCCTCCCATAGTCCAAATGTATTACTGTTACGTCAATCGCTCTGTCTAAATTGCCTTTAGGTAATAGTGTGTGTGTGCAGGATTGGTTGTCCTGTTTCTGTTCTGCCCTGTGATGGACTGGTGACCTGTCCAGGGTGTACACCAATGACCAATGGTGATAGGCACCAGCCCCACAGGAAAAAGCGGGTATAAACAATGGATGGATGCATTAAAAAAGCAATTGCGCTGGTTATTATTTATTTATGTTTTATGCTTTCAAGATTTCTAGGTTCCCTAACTCCAGAATATTATGATATTTGGCCTTTAAAAGTGTGATCCAGATGTGTGATCACATGTGATTATAGACCATGGCAGCAAATGCAGTGAAAATGATAATAGAAATGTTTTCTGCGAATCAGATCTTGCCAGCTCAAATTTTCCTCTAACTGAAAAGTTTCCCTTTCTCTGCTAATGTTGCAGGTGGTTGACCACATTTGTTTTTCCTTGCATAAAGAAATTCCTCTTTCCAGCTGCACAAAGGGAAAACACAACACAATGTAAAGTTAAATCAATTGTTGTGCTACAGACATAGAAACTTTTCTGAGCAGAAACATGAAAAAGATGAAGTTTTTTTACAGGAAGAAGTAAAATGTGTGGGTTTATTAAAATATGCATGAAATCTGTGTAAGTTCACTGAATCTAAATTGAGCTGTCACAGAGGTGGGAAGAGAAGCACAAGGCTTCTTTCCTCTTCTCCGCTGCAACTCCATGAACCGAGATGATTCATGACAGTAATGTGGTTAAAAGTCAAAGGAGTGGGTGTTTAGATGGTTGATGAGGTGAGAGGATTGCAATGGTCAAAACTAATTTTGTTCAAATGCACAAGATAAAGGTTTCCCCCCCATGAAACATTGGTGAGGAAATGACACTGAAATGAAGAAAAAGTGCCAGAGACACGATGCTGCTTCATTTGTGAACAGATCTGGCATCTAATTAGTCTTTGAACGAAAACAGCTGCTTTGCTCTGTTGCCTATATTTGTCATCCTGACACAGAGTGAATTCACACAGTGCTGCGTCTTCCATAACTCAACAGTCTGCTGGCTGTTAATCTTTTAACCAATTCTCAAGTGCGCAAACAGACAAACTGATCTGCTGTCACATGTCTTGAGATACAAATTTGTAGCTGCATTTAGACAGATAAATTTGTTAAAAAAACATGTTATTGCTGTGAAATACTCTCACACTATGAAAAGTTGAAAAATCATTTAAATACATTTTGTGAGAAACCTTCTTGTGACCACTGACAGTTCTGTTAATTTTACTATCTCATTAGCACAGTCATCAAGCTTTTTCTAGCTAAGGCTTTTAACCAAGGCAAAGCCCAATCTCTCTCAGAGAGATGTTTTTATTTCTGCTTCCCTGTACTGCTGCATTTTCTTGTATGAAGGTTAAGATCATCCTGATAAAGAACGCTCAAATACTAGACAGCTACAAATAGAAAATCCTAAAAAAGCAGACTTTTTCTTTGGCTTTCATTTCTACTTGAGTTTTGACATCCTGGTGTAAGCTTGTTGTGTTTAATCTGCTTTTTTATTTTGAATACTTTTTTTTACAATATATTCTATCTTACATCTAATTTTTAAGTGTTTTCATGGCTTAATATTTAATTATATATGTTTCCATATGGGATGCATGTTGGCCCAGTTGTTACTGTTGCCCTGCAGAATAGAAGGTTCTGAGATCGCATCCCAGCCAGGAGGACTTTCTGTATGGAGTGCATGTTCACGTTCAGGCATGGGTTCGCTCCGGGTGAACGGTTGTTTATCCTGTGTGTTTCTGTGTTGCCCTGTGATGGATTGCCGACCTGATCAAGGTGTACCTAATGATGCAGCCCTGCAAGGACAAGTGGGTGTAGACTTGATGCTATCTGCTGGGTTTCCTCAGACATAAATATTTTTAACCAATTTGAATAATAAACTGAATCTGACTGCACTGTTTGATAGTTAGGATCAAGTGGAATGTATGTACCCGATTTGAAATCTGTATGATTTGACTGAATTTGTAAGGTGCCTTGAGACACCATGTGTTGTGAATTGGCCCTATATTGAATCGACAATGGATACATTTCTATATACATTTTCACCTTCTCTTAGAGCACTTTGGTACAATTAGCATGATTTTGAATAAATAAATAAATTGACATTGACAACTTATATTTCACCCCAGACCCACTTGGTCAGTCTTAGCCTCGTATGACCCAAGCACCAAGTTCCAGTTAAAATCCCAGTAATGGAAAGTAATGGATTACTTATTAGAAGATCTTAGATCTCCGATCAGCAAAATAAACATTTTTAGTGTGCAAAATTAAGTTGCTTAAGATTTTATACAAAGATTAACCAGCAAAGCTAATAAATTTGAGCCAATAATATTGTTTAATTGGATGATAAAATGCCTGATAAATTAAGACTTTGCAGTGATAAAAAACAACAACATTTATTTGTAGTTTAAGTGTTTTCAGTTTGGGTCTATTTGTCTATAGATCGAAAGACAAAATCTGCTTTTGTTTCATCTGCCCTCTGCATGTACCTCTTGAGTTTGATGCAGTTTTAGGCCTCAAACTAATTGGACAGTGAACAATCAAAGTGGCTAATCAGAAGATGTTGTCAGAGTTATGGTCTCTGAATAATAAGGGCACTCGTTAGTTTTCCTGTGTTGCAAAGTTCTTTGGCTACATAGTGTCATTATTTTTTACATTAATATCAAAAGAATACATTTAGAATAGAAATGAAATGTTCCTCTTCTGTTTAAGCCTGAAGCTGAAACATTTACCTTGGTCAATCCTCAAAGCTCCACCAGCAACACTAAATGCAATAACACACACACGGGCCAGGAGTGTTATTACATTATCGAGATGAAACTCTGCTGGTCTTGGGAAATATAATGTTAATGTGTGAGGCAGGTAAGTGTTTAGTGTTTATCACCTGGTTCTCATTTAATGTGCTGCTGTATTATACACAGAGGTGACATTATTACAGAAATGTGATTATAATGCTTTTATATGGAAAGTATTTCTTCAAGTTTAGAGATTTGAAGAAAAAAATGATGAGAGGAAATAAACATGGAAGTATTTCATATTCACACTTCCATTGGCAAAATGAAATACTGCTAAAAAAAAAAATGAAATGAACTTAAGAAAAGAACATAATTTTCATTATTTTCTTAGATGAGCCTTTTGCTGTTGACACGACTGCTGATGTACATATCTTAGGTCCATTCATCACATCTGTCAGTTTATGTTCCACATGAGGCAAAATCTATTTGTTTTCATAAAGGACTTGAAAAATGTAATAGAAGCACCTTTTTTGAATTCAATAAACTAAAATGAGAAAACAAGGGAAATAAAACATCTCATTCCAAAAATAAATATGATGTAAATTACCTTCTTTTTTAACTTTACCTGATCTGATTTAAATATTATCATTTGTAACTTGTAATTTGTAATGATGTTGCTTTTATACCCACATGATGTGGAACATTTGAAGTTTATATCCTGTGCTTTAATTTTCAAATGCCTTAATAAAACACTTTATTAGCTTGAGACATAAAAGGGTAACAGCAGATCAGCAGCTTTTATGATACACATATGCGGTCACACAGGATTACAGCTTTGTTCATTTAAAATCCCAAACTATTCCCTACATTGTGTCATCAGAAATTACCTAGATCAACCATTCTAGATGTTTTTGTAAATGCTTTTTCTCCTAAAGCAATATGTGAAAATAAACCTGAATTCTGTTTTTACACTTCTGCCTGAAGAGTTCCTGTGGAACATTATGATCTTCTGCACTCAGAAATGATTCAGCAAAAAATGCAGGTTATAAAAACCCTGTTACAGAAGATTTAGTTCCCTTTCCTTTGAAAAACAAATATGGTATAAACACAAAGAAACATTGAGGGTTTGACTCCCAATTTCACAATCTTCTGGTTTTGATTTATCATCATTGTGATTTTTATCATTCTCAGCAGAGGCCCTAGATTTCCTAATCCAGTTTAGCTTGCTTTGATCATCACTGTTAACTAAAAACCTCTTCTGGCTTTCCACGTAAAGGGACATGAGTGGAGGAAACACCACAACCATTCTTTGCGGAGCCCCCCTTTCCTCAAAGTGATCCTCAAGTGATCAGAGATCGCATCAAGCACAAAATTTAAGATCTTTTAGGAACTCAAAAGGCAGCTAACATTTGCTTATATACTCAAACTGGGTTTGCATCAGAGATATGATCTTTTGTTTTTGAGGCTGAGATGGTCTTAAGAATTGGACAGAACTGCTCTGACGTCAAAAGGACTAAAACTGAACAGCAGATCTGAGGTCACAGCATAGAACCCACAATAAATGCAAATATGTGTTAATAATTTGTTCTTTCAGTTATCATTTCTTTCAGATCTTTTTCTTGTCATGAAGTCAGTGTTAGATTCTATCAGAGTTAAGCTTATTTTAAAGCTTATATTATAATAAAAGAGACATTTTTAGACGCAGTGTTTAAATTCATAAACAAATACACAACTAATATAAAATCAGTAAAGACAGCAGATTAAAATGAATATGAAATTCTCAGTTTCTATTTTATTGTAATTATGAAAACCTTAAACACAGGCAAATTATGACAAAGTGTGGTTAGTTTAAAACCGAATAAATGGCCAAAAAGGAAGGGCGACCTCTGGGTTGGAGATTTGAGCAGTTGGAGCAAATGAAGTTCACAAGATGGTGATATGGCAACAAAGACATGCCCCACATTAATCAAATCACTTGAGCCAACTTCCTCTAGCAATGATGAGGTTTGGGTTCAGAGTAAGTTTGTGCTGTAAACCATTGATTTACACCAGCTCTTCCCTCCAACATGTCATTTCTCTCATAACACAGACTGAGGTGTGCAGAACATGTCTAGATCTAGGCTTGAATGATTTTGCTGACAGGGACTTGTATCAAGAACAGAGCAGAGACACAAAAAGAACACAGAAGCACTGACCCTGGAGTACTTTCTATGGGAAGGAAAACTAAATTTTAATGGATGAAGCTCCTTTACTCGTTTCATCTAGAAAGAAAGAACAGATAAACTCTGAGCCAGTTTTCAAGGTTAGAGTCTGAAAGAGAGCACATATAATTAGTTACAGTAAAAGCTCAGTAAATTGCTTTGTCTAGGGGAGAGAAAGGGTTAAACACTGAAAGACAGGGCCAAGTGGATCATCGGTAGAGGGTGAGCATTAAGTTGTTGCCAGCAGAAGCTTGGACGATGTCCCCCTCCAGAAAGGTGTCACAGGTAGACACAGAGTCAGGCCAGGTGTAGCTTCTAGGAAGAGAAAAGAGAGAGAACATAAAGTTAAAAACTGAAATAACAGCAAATAATGCAAAATTGGAGAGTAGTGTGAGAATGTAGCGAAGAGAGGGAAAGTGGTCATTATGTCCTCCAGCAGCCTAAGCCTATAGCAGCATAACTACAGAGATAGCTCAGGATAACCTAAGCCACTGTAAGTATAAGCTTTATCTAAAAGGAAAGTTTTAAGCCTAGCCTTAAAAGTAGACAGGGTGTCCGCCTCACGGACTAAAACTGGGAGCTGGTTCCACAGGAGAGGAGCCTGATAACTAAAGGATCTGCCTCCCATTCTACTTCTAGAGACTGTAGGAACCACCAGTAAACCTGCAGTCTGAGAACGAAGTGCTCTGTTAGGAACATATGGAACAATCAGATCTCTGATGTATGATGGAGCTAGATCATTAAGGGCTTTACATGTGAGGAGAAGAATTTTAAATTCTATTCTGGATTTAACAGGGAGCCAATGAAGGGAAGCTAAAGTAGGAGAAATATGATCTCTCTTTTTAATTTTCATCAGAACTCTTGCTGCAGCATTTTGAATCAGCTGAAGGCTTTTGTGGACATCCTGATAGTAAAGAATTACAATAGTCCAGCCTTGAAGTAACAAATGCATGGACCAGTTTTTCAGCATCAATCCTGGACAGGATATTTCTAATTTTGGCAATGTTCCGGAGGTGAAAGAAGGAAATCCTAGAAACCTGTTTAATATGGGATTTAAATGACATGTCCTGGTCAAAAATAACACCAAGGTTTTTTACTTTATTATCGAAGGTCAATTTAATGCCATCCAGGTTAAGTAATTGACTAAGTAGTTTCTTTTTTAAAGACTCCGGTCCAAAGACGACAACTTCTGTCTTGTCTGAAGCAAAAAATTTAAAGTCATCATAGTTTTTTATATCTTCAAGACATGCTTGTAGTCTATCTAACTGGTTGGGTTCATCAGGATTTATGGATAATTAAAGCTGAGTATCATTAGCGTAACAGTGAAAATTTATCCTATGCTGCCTGATAATTTGACCTATTGGAAGCATATATATCGTAAAGAGAATTGGTCCAAGTACTGAACCCTGTGGTACTCCACAATTAACCCTGGAGTTTAAAGATGATTTATCATTTAGATGAACAAACTGGAATCTGTCAGACAAATAAGATTAAAACCAGCCTAGTGCTGTTCCCCTGATCCCTACAGAATATTCCAGCCTTTCTAAGAGAATATTGTGATCAACTGTATCAAATGCAGCACTGAGATCTAGCAGGACAAGTACAGACACAAGTCCATTATCTGAGGCCATAAGAATATAATTAGTGACTTTCAGCAGAGCTGTTTCAGTGCTATGATGAGCTCTGAAACCTGACTGAAACTCTTCAAACAGGTCATTGCTGTGTAAATGCTCACACATTTGATTAGCAACTATTTTCTCAAGAATTTTAGATAAGAACGAAAGATTGGATATAGATCTATAATTTTTCAAGTCATCTCGATCAAGCGAAGGTTTCTAAAGTGAAGGTTTAATTACAGCTACCTTAAAAGCTTGTGGTACATATCCATTTACTAAGGATAGATTAATCATATCTAAAATGGGGCTGGTAATCAGAGGGAATATTTGGTTGGGATTGGGTCTAACATACAAGTTGAAGGTTTATATGAAGCTAATATTTCTAACTCAGGAAGCTCCACAGAATCAAAACAGTCCAAACACAGATCAGGTTCTACAGTTACTTCCAATGTTGTCTCACTTGCTGAGGATGAAGTAATCATCTTCGGGAGTATGTCAAAGATTTTCTTTTTAATAGAATCAATTTTATTTAAGAAGAATCCCATAAAGTCATGACTGCTGAGAGCTAAGGGAATGGATGACTCAACAGAGCTATGACTCTGTGTAAGTTTAGCAACTGTACTAAAGAGAAACCTAGGATTATTCTTGTTCTCTTCTATTAATGATGAGAAATAAGCTGTTCTGGCTCGGTGAAGTGTCTTTTTATACAACAGTAGGCTATTTTTCCAGATTAAGTAGGAATCCTCTAGGCGTGTAGAACGCCATTTTCTCTCCAATTTTCTAACATTGTGCTTTAAAGCACACAGCTCTGAATTAAACCAGGGAGCCAGCCTCCTATGAATAATTACCTTCTTTTTCAAGGGGGCTGCATTGTCTAATGCACCACGCAATGATTAAGTAACACTATGAACAAGAGAATCAATTTGTGAAGGGGAAGAAACAAAATTATTGCCCTCCACTGTGTTTTTCTGTTTTAATGAGGAAATTAAAAGTGGAACAGATTCATTAAAGGTTGTTACAGCATTGTCTGATAATGATCTACTGTAATGAAATGTTCTTTCAGGTGTGGAGTACTCAGTTAAATTAAACACAAAGGTTATTTAAAAATGGTCAGACAGGACAGGGTTATGAGAAAATATTGTTATATCTTTACACTCAATGCCATATGTCAGCACAAGGTCCAGAGAATGAAGACAAAGGTGGGTATGTTTGTTAATGTTTTCTAGAAAAACCAATTGAGTCTAAGATAGCATGAAAGGCTATATTTAGGCTATCACTTTCAATGCCAACATGAATGTTAAAATCCCCCACTATAATAACCTTATCTGTATTTAACACTAAATCAGATAAAAGGTCTGAAAACTGATCTAAAAATTGAGAGTAAGAGCCTGGTGTGCGGTACACAACAACAAACAGAAGTGGTTTTAGTACTTTGCTATTTGGATGAGGAAAGCTAAGGATGAACTTTGGGGTGACCTCCGATTGACGTTACAGGGTGTCATTACCGCCAGCGTGAATAACAATCTTACTGTATTTACGCTTATCCTTAGCCAGCAGTTTCAGGTAGGATTTGATGTCGCCCGTTCTGGCCCCTGGCAGACATTTGACTATGGTCGCTGATGTCTTAAGTGCCATGTTTCTGACTATGGAGCTGCCAATTACCAGAGTTGGCTTCTCAGCGGGTGTGTCACTGAGTGGGGAAAATCTGTTAGAAACGCAGACGGGTTGGTGGTGACCTGTGGGCTGGGATCTAGGACTATGCTTTCTACGTACCGTAACCCAGCCGGCCTGAGGCCCCAGCTGCGCGGGCTCTGCTGAAGGAGTGCTACAGGGAGCTACCCTCGGTGGCTCCGCGCTAGCTAACGGGCCTTGGCTATCTGCTGGTTTTTTAACAGCACGGAGCGGGGCCTCCAATTCCGACACCCTCGCCTCCAAAGCTACAAAAATGCTACATTTATTACACGTACCATTATCACTAAAGGAGGCAGAGGAGTAACTGAACATCTGACACAGAGAGCAGGAGAGAGGAGGAGACTCGGAGAGAGAAAAAAGCAGAACGGGTAGCCATGGTGGAGTTAAAGCTAACGCTAAGCTAGCGACCACTTGGCCACTACTTGAAAAATCGTTTAAGACACGGAGAGTCCCCAAACGTTAAATGCAGCAACAGAAAGTATTTGTTTTAACGTGCTTATGTATTAGAACAAGTAAGAAATATCACAGTAGAGAGAAATCTGATCAAACGAGAGAGCCTTCACACACCAAACAATTCACCGAGTGCAACAGTGAAAACAAGAAGTGACGAATACGGCTTACCACGCCTTCACAACAACTCCCTTTCTAGATGAAATGACTAAAGGAGCTACATCCATTAACATTTACTTTTCCTTCCCATAGAAAGCACTCCTGGATCAGTGCTTCTTTGTTCTCTTTGTGTCTCTGCTCTGTTCTCTCTAACCCCCAGTCGGCGTGGCAGATGGCCGCTCACACTGAGCCCAGTTCTGCTAGAGGTTTCTTCCTGTTAAAAGGGAGTTTTTCCTCTTCACTGTCACTACATGCCTGCTCAGTATGAGGGATTGCTGCAAAGTCAACGCCAGTGACTGTCCACTGTCGCTACATGCTCATCCAGGAGGAGTGACTGCTACAAGTCTCTGACTTGATGCAACCTGCTGGGTTTCCTTAGATAGAAAAACGTTTTATCCATTTTGAATAAGTAACTGAATCTGACTGCACTGTTCAATGGTTAGGATTATATGGAATGTATGTACCTGACTTTTGTGAAGTGCCTTGATTAAATATTCAAAAGAGTTGTAGCTATTAAGTGGTCTGGGAAAAAATATAAAAAAAAAATACAAGGCAAAAAAATCCATTTAGGCTTACAAAGTGACTATATTTCTAGTTTCAAGGCAAAACTATTCAATAGCTGCGGGAGAAAAAAAATAGGAAATCTTCAGTCATTCATGCCCTTCCGTTCAAGTTTATCATGAACTACCTCACTATTAGTGTCTGGAGGAGAACATTGATTTGAAAAACTGACTCACTGGGTAGAAAATGAAATATTGCAAACAGAGATAATTCAGTGTAAATGTACAAGATGAAAAATGTGTATGGAAGTAGTGCCGGCAGGTGTTTTTCTTGTTAGAAGATATCTGGTTTTGAACACGTCCTTCAAGGTTGTTTTTTTGCCTCCATTAAAAGAACTGATAGGAGCTTCCTGTAAGCTATTTTCATTTTCTGGTAGACGTTTGGTGCTGAAATGAAACCAAGTATAGTTTATTTTTTCAATAGCTTAAGTTTATGTGGTAATACCATTTATATAATTTAATATTTAATTAAATGTAATTAATGGATAAATGTATATTGTTTCCATGTAACTAAGTCCCGCATATGTCTTTATTGCCTTGCTTCCGTTTATTTCTGGATGAAACCTGTTGACAAATTTTTGCCAATATAGGGTGAAAATTAAATGAAAGTTATATTGAACTCATTTACCTAGACATCTGGAAGGAGGAAGGAAACTATGAATTTTCTAAACTAGTTAAACGATTTATCTGACAAGCAAAAACTGTTGGCTGCTTGTGATTACAATGAGATAATCTCCTATGTTCTGTTCTAACAATAACTAATATCTTGATTGTATACCCAAGCTCCTGGCATGATTATGCAATTACTTGCATCCTCCAAGCTTTTTCGCTCATCAATACGTATTCTACTGAGCCATCATTATGAGGCTCCAATTAGCCCACTCAAGTGAAATGGATGTTTAGAGCAGAATAAGCTTCAGGGTCTAACATTTCCTGGTACAAATGTTACTTTTTTAGCAGTGGGGAAATAGGTTGCAAAAAGTTTTTCTCTATCCTGTGTGTGAACAATGTGCTTTTTAAAATTATAATATTTTGATCCAGAAAATCAGGACAAGCTGTTATTTGTGTACGGTTAATGAAATAAACATGTCATACAACCACAGTATTCGGCGGACAAAGGCAAAACTAGTCTATTGTAGAATCAACATTAAATCATATGAAGACAGACCCTGGTAATTATTTGTTATTTCTCTCAGGATCATCTCTGAATAATTTTAAGGCCCTGATGGCTCACTGTTGCGTTTATATATCAGCAAGGGTCAGGACTGCAGAACAGCTAGCTTCTACAGGTGGTAGCTGTGTAAAACTGGCATTAACCACTGGCTTGGTGGTTAAAGGCAAAATTTAATTTAATAATTAATTTATCTTTGCCCAGTTATTCATTTTTGCAGTTGAGTGAATTATTTGATGTTGCTGAGAATGTTGAATTAATCTTCTGAGATTTGATGGCTCACATAAAATCACAGACAGTAACCAACAACAGCGACTGGGAGTAGAATTTAGTCACAGATTAATGCAAATCATTTCAAAATGTTGTGATCAGGATCCTGATCTGATACTTCGGATTGCATCGGGTCTTCTCTATCTAAAACTGGCAAAAAATGTATGCATAGATACAGCATAGATAAAAACTGCATGGGTTTGTCTGCAGTCCACCCTGAAAGGTAGTGCTCCTGGTCCACATGATTGTGCTCTAGAATATCTTGAAGAACATTGTCAATGCACAGTGAAATCTGTCTCTGCTATAACTGAAAGATTATGTGTTTAAGTTGTACATCTTGGCTCTTGTATGTTTGGTATTTAAATTGTGCACTGCTTGTACTGTATGATGTCAAAATTTGCAGTTTTCAGGACTAAATGAGGGCTACGATTAGATCCAATTTTAAAATCACAGCTGTCGGTCACCTTAACAGATAGACTGCAAGCAGCAATGTCAAATAAGTAAAAAATATATATGCTATTTTCCCACTTGGTAGTTGGGTGGGTCTCCAGAAGCATGCCTTTGTATGGTTTGGTTTGTACGACTAAAGAAGGTAATTTAGTATCATCGGTTTTCCGACTGGGACATGGATAATTATAATGGAAAATTACATTAGTAGAAAATTACTAGCTATCCTTTGTCCAAACCCTTTCATTAATCAGAGTTTGAAGAAACATATGAATGTTTATTCTGGAAAGGTCTGAAATACTCCCTCCGCAAAGACATTCATAATCAGTTAAGGGAGTATTTTACTCTTCATGTGGTAAAGTGAAATGGTCCAACTTGCGGGAGACAGGAACTTGCATTCCAGCAGAGTTGTACTTTATCTTTCCTTAAGTGGAACAAACTGCTCTGCTTCTATTATCTTAAGCATATCTCTAAGCATTAGCAAATGCATCACTGTGGAAACCAAAGCCCAGTTTTCTCTTTGGATTTGAGCATTTCTCGGGGATGACCAACATGGTCTCTCTTCTGCTCTTTATCTTTATTTACTCAAAAACACTTCTTCCCCGTCTATGATTAGAGTTCTGTAGACTGCAAAGATTTTCCAGCTTCCTTTAACACCAACCACTTTAAATAAATGTAAACAAACTTTGTTTAGTATTCATGACCTTCTTTTTGAGCAATTCCCAGCCTCCCTACGACCCTTACCACAACATGTAGGCATAAATATATAACATATAGCTCCAACAAGGAATATTTTGATCTTTTTTGATTTATGTTAGTTAACAGAGTTGAAACATATAAACCAAAAGTCAACAATCTAAATGTACTAGAAAATTAATTTCCAGTTATTTTAAATTTAGTCTATTCATGTTTAAAACAACTGCAAATCATCCAGAGGAACTTTAACACAACAATTCAACAATTCCCTACTGGTGAACCCCATGCAACTACACATTGCCATGCATTTATTACCTATATATGGCATAAATACACCAAGGAAAGAAAGGAGAGTACAAGAGAGCTGACTCTTGCATTTAGAGAAACTTCCTGTAAGACTACACTATCTCAAAGCTTTATTAAAACATTCTGAGTGAAGCTGTCTGCAGTCACAGACTGATCTCAGTCTGGTCTTCAGGAAGTGGACTGCAGCATGGCTGGATTATTATCAGGTCACTGACTTGTCTAGTCGAGGATATTCAGAGAGCAAATGATGTGTGTATATCTCGGTGTTCCAAAACTTTTTATCTGGATGCTTGTGCAAACTGCTACCTGGCCTTTATGATTGCATGGTTTGCCAGAGGTCTTCTTCTTGCAGTGAATCACTTGGCTCTGGTCATGCAGTCTGATTCTCAGACATTTAAAGTTTTTTTAAAACGTTCTGTCCACAATACGTTCAGCTCACACAGAATAAATCAAAGAAGCTAAAATTACAACCCCAACATGAGCTAATTTTTCTGTTTTAGTTGTCAGAAAGTTCTAAATGTGGACATAAACATGTTCCATAAAGACATTTTCAATTGTAATAAATATACAGTACATATGCAAATATACATGTGTGTGTATATATATCTATATCTATATCTATATATATATATATATATATATATATATATATATATATATACATACAGCCTCAACTGGCTTTCAGCTGGAACAAAGGAGACAGCACATTACTCCTGTGGTATATTCACTGCATTGGTCTGTCCATCTTAATGTTCATTTTGAAATTATTTTATGTGTTATAAATCTTCAAATGGTCTTGCCATACTGCCTCTCACAGCTATTTATCCCTTTCTCAGATGCTTAGAACAACTGACTTGTTGCTGGACATGCTGAGGACATGTTGAAACAGGGCTTTTGTTGCTGCAGTTTTCAAGTTATAGATCAGTTTAAAATTTAGAAAGGGATATTCTTTAGTAATTTTAATCTTCTCTAAAGACCCAGCTCTTTGATTTGGCTTTTACCCCATATAGAATATTAATTGTATTTTGATATTTTTTTTGTTTGTGTTTTGTATTCTTACTGAGAATTTTATTTGAATTTGATTCAACTTTTTGTTTTTACTCTTTTACGTTCAGCTATGTGGTCAGTGGTTGCTGTTTTTAAATGTGATTTATGAATAAAGTTGACTTAGATTGGCTTGGCTATTTAAATATTGGATATTATTTATGATAAGAACAATAATTTTCAGAGAGATATGTAAGCTTTCTAAAACCAAAACTAATAAATTTGTAGCTCATAATAAGTTAAAATATTATCTTTAGTATTATATACATATGCTGAAAAATAGGGCTGAAAGGAAAAAATAATGTGTAAAAAAGTCTAAATTGGTGTTTTGTATAGAGGTTGATGGCTGGAGCAGGTAAAAGATGAATGAGCTTAGCTTGGAAGGAAGAAAATGCTTTGACTGTCAGACGTAGTATGTAATGGAGACCAGGGGTTTCAATATTTTATTAAATATGATTAGTATTGTGTGACGTATGATTGAGTTATAGACATGTTTGAGTTATTTAAGTTCTTTATTGTAGTTGCAGTCAGTCAGAGGGACTGGCCATCCTTCCTGTATAAAGAGAATGCAGTTACAAATGTCAATTTGTGTTTCCTTAAACTGCTATTGGTCTAACTTAACAGTTTAACAACGAACCTGTTTAGTGGAACAAGCACTCACCGCTCCCTGGTTTGTCTCCTTAGCTGCGCAAGACACCAAAAGGAAGAAACAAGCTCCTGGCACAGCTTAAAAGCTCTTGGAGCAAACTAATGAGATTAGGATGGTAGTGCTTAGAAGAGAAATGCTAAATTTGATTTATTCTTTTTATTGAACTTAGATTTGTTCAGTTGATTTGTATATATGCAAATATTTACTGGGTACAATTTATTGTTTTTGGTGTTAGATTTGAGTAAATATTGTTTATTTCTTGTTTTCTGATTACCTCCTTTCATGGTTTCTTCCTGTGAATCACTCAGAGTGGACTGGATATAAAACACAGCCAGTTGCTTTCAGTGTGAAGGTTTTGGTGTACACATAACCTGCAGTTTAACAATAAATCCATGTGTCCTCTTCTTGGATATGGGGTCACCGGCATTTGGATTGTCTGAGTGGCGATGATAGAGCTGAGCTGGATAATGTTTGTACCTGGGCTACCGTTGCAGTGGCAGTGATGTGGTGTGTCTGTGTGGTTGCGGTACCTGGTAGGGGACGCCGGCCCCAGGTGCTTGCCGCTGGCCAGAGACCTCTTGCCGGTTGAGTTTGGGATCAAAATTCATTGGGGGGCTGGGTCTATTTTATTCTGTGGTGGCTCTTGTTGGCGGGCTGGTTTGGACCATGTAGACCCCTCTTTTGTACATGGCCCCCTCTCCAGATGAGGATGGGGGTTGTTGGGGACTGGGGTCGGGGCGGGGGGTCGGGGTCTGGGCTGGGGTCGCTCAGTTTCAGCCCGGACCAGGTTTAGGTGCTGAGGTGGTCTGCCTGTCTCCACCCACGGAGGGAAGGGGACCACCTCCTGGGTCCGGGGGCTGGTTGTCCCTATGGGGTATCAGCACCTGACCCTGGGAGTATGGAGTATGTATGGAGAATGTGAGTGAGTGTACAACGTCCATTGTTGTTTGTCTTTACATTGGGTGTGTGCGTGTGAGTGTTTTTTGTGTACGCATGAGGGTGGGAATGTGTGATTGTGACTGTGTGTGCCTGTTTTTTGTCTCACGTTGGGTCTTGGGCTGCTCCCTCTCCTGGATCAGTTTAGGCCCCCCCATCAAATGTGGGGCCTATTCCCTCCCGCCACACTACCTGCTGGTGGTTGGTGTCTTTGCCCGCCGGTGTACTTGTGGTTCTCGGTATCCGAGGATGGGTGCTTTGGTGTGTGCTGGCTCACTCCCAGTGGCTGCTTGCCAGGGCCTGGACCCCTGGGCTATGCCTGGGGAGTGATATGTCCCGGGGTCTCGGGTCTCTGGGTCCATGGCTGGATCTGCTCGGGCGTAGACGGCTGCCGGGGGGCCTGTGGGCTCGTCGCTGCAGCTCCCTGGGGCTTCTGCACTGTGGCTGCTGGGTGGTTCCCCTGGGACTCTCCCCTGCTCTTTTCTGGGGGGGTTGCGGTAGTCCCGGCGGTGGTTATCCTGAGGTTCCTGTGCTCTGGGGGCCTTTGGATGTCTGTGGCTCAGATCTCTTCCGTATCTGTCCCGGGTTCAGAGGGGCAGGTCTGTGGCTCCTCACACTCACTATTGCATATTTTTATGGATAAACCTTGTATACACAAGCGCGCTCACACTCAGACCCACAGATATTTAGATTCAGGTGTTAACAGATACACAGATGTTCTATATTGAGCAGAATTTACCACTAAATACATCTTGCATTGATAAGTACCGTGCACTTTTTGGTAAAAAAGCTGGTAATATGAACGTTTCTGCAGGTGTAGAAGCAAGGAGGGTGTTATCTTGTATTCTATTCATCCTTCTTTCTTTCCTCCATTCTATTCTCCTTCTCTCCCCTTTTCCATTTTGCCCCCCTTTCTCTCTTTCATGTTTCTTTTTTTTTCCTTCTCATTTCTGTCTCTGTGTCTGTAACAACTGACATAATCCCAAAGCAGTTTCTAATAAAGTTTATTTCTATAAATATCAAGCAGAGCTTTAAAGCGTTAGCTGTAATGCTCCAATTATGAAAGTAAATCTGCTGGGCTTCTTCTTGGCACTCAGACAACAATTCTGAGCGCTACTCTGCCAGACAGGACACGATAAAAAAAATTCAATGCACCTAAAACTTTTTTTATTGTGGGAATCCATTAAACAGTGAGACCATGCTGGTCCAAACTGACATAGCACTAGTCTTGTCTTTGTAAAAAGCCATTTTTGCAGAAGTGGCAGAGGATAAAATGATTGCTAACTTTTAAAATCAGCTGGACTGCTGGAGTTATTCTGTTTTCTTTGAACATCTCTGTCAGTACACAGCTTTCAAAGTGTATCGGTCAGCTACGTGTAGGTTTCTTAGATAGAGGACTATATAGAGGTGATCCAGACATTAGTACAGCACAGAGAGCCATCATTAACCTCTAATGAGGAAAATGAGCAAACCGAAGGCAGAACAGAGGCAGAGGGAGTGGAGAGGTGGGTGGAAAACAGCTTTCAGAGGTTGTGCTGGAATGAACCCATGGTTGGGATGATAAAACATTACTGGGAGGAAATAAAGTGCATGAATCAGTGGGAAGAAAGGAACTTGGCTGTGTGTGGCACAAATTTGTGAGTTGGTCAGGTTGAAACTCATGTATTATCAAATGAGTGGACGAGGGACAAGGAGTGGACAGAATTACGACCACCTTCATAGATGAGGAGAACAATATTATTCTAGAAAGGAAACTGATAGACTGTCTAAATCCTCTATGAAAGTTGCCAATTTTTCTGGTAAATGTTTGATATTGAAAGAAGAAGAATTTGATGGAAGGCAGCAGATGGGACATTTCCAGTTATTGGTAATTAGTAAAGCATAACGACAATATTTGTCTAGGTATAAAAGATGAATGGAAGACTTTGTAGTTCACGGAGAGAAGTACAGATTTAGCAAACAGCACATAGCAAAATCAGATTTGCACAGTAACGTACATAGAAAAGTAAAAAATGATCTGAGAAAAAGTAAATGTTTAAAGAACTGAAAGAAATTACACTGGATGGATGTAATGTCTGTAAGGAATTTACAGAAGTTAAAATGTAACAAACTAGCTTGAAGTGAATCACTGAGAGATCAACTTCAGTTAAATTCATGACTGTTTATTTCTTTCACTGTAAGGAAATTGCTTTACAGTATATATGGCTATAACACTCATGGAGAATACTTTTAATACTACATCAGTAACATATGGCAGGGCTCTTTCCTGCAGTAACATTTCTATTAGAGCCTTTAATTGCTGGGCAAATAAAACTAGATGTTTAGGGTTATTGATCATGAAATTGTGTAATTATTTTGAGGGATTGGGGCCAACGAATCAACATGGACATCTAATTACTTTCAGTAAAGGAGTATTTGGTTTATGTGTTGTGCTTCAGTCTATTTGTAAGGCCTTCATGTAATGAGCTTTATTTTCTTTCAAGCCCCCACAGCTAATTTTCCAGGGACCCCGTGTTTGAGAGGATGCTTTCCCAAGTTAAACTGTCCATCATTAACAATAAACAAGGAGATAGCTAATTTTATTTTGTTTTACTCTTTTGGTTCTAAAATTTGTTAAATCTGACCTCCAGCTTACCAAAAATCCCACAAATTCCACATTGGTATGTATTAAACAAAGATAAAACTAAAATAGGAAAGCAGTATGTGTACCATCAACCAACAGCTTGTAGATCCACTATTAGCAGCATTAACTTTGTGCACGTGGTCTGTTTCTGTATGACCTCATCAGCTTTTTCACATTGTTGTTGATGAGTTTTTGTTCTTTATAATATTTTTTATTTTTCTGTTCCTTCAAAATCAAATTTGGACCAAGCTTTTGCTGTTAAGTATGATACATATTGCCTGGCATTTGACTCAAGAGTACTTTAGTTAACTGCAAAATGTCTGGGACCTATGCAGGGCTTGACATTAACACCCGCCAAATGCCGGTGAATTTTAGCAGTGGCGGGTAACACAACCACTCCAACTAGCCACTTTAGCAGGTTAAATTATATATACAGTTTTTAATTGTAGTTTTCTCAAATGGCATCTGAAATAATAAACAAGTTGAATCGTGACACTACAACTCCCATGAGCAATGCCTGCATACAGTGTTTGCTCTCTGGTCCGTTCATGGCCGACGTCACTTTAGACAGGCGGTCCCTGTGGAGAACACAGTTGTGAAGCGGTGGGGGCGGTAGTGTTTCTACTTTGTACACTGCTAGTGTTGCCAAGTCCGTTTATTATAGGCGACTTTGGGCTTGTTTCTCTCTAAAGTTGCTTGCAAAAAAGTTTGCACTTGGCTATCTTTCCGAGTGAAACCTTTTGATTATCTCCCAGCTCCCTCAATAAAGCAAAACCCGAGTGGTAGATAGTTTGTCCTTTCCACGCCGCTGTTTCCTGGTTATAGCGCCCACCAGAGCTGACGACACACTCACGCCAGAACCCAGAGTGACAGGGAAACGAGTGATGAGACAGCGTGAGAATGAGATCCAGTAGATGTGTAAAATATGGAAAGATTTTAATACAGAGTGGGAGAAAGAGAGCACATTGAAAGACTTGATCTGACCTGAGATGAGAGTCTCCCTTCTGATTCCGCAGTATGAAATGTGTGCTCACCATGCCTTTTCTTTTAAACAGACTTTAAAGAAAGTTTTTTTAAATTCATTGTCATTTTGTTGTTAAGTTTTCAAAATGCACTTTTCTTTTGATCGGGTGTTATTCCAAATTTTAAGTTATTCAAAATGTTAATGATGAAAATGTTAATAATAATTTTGCTGTTTTGTATAATGCCATAATAAATGTATACATTTACACTGTTTTACACAGTGGTGTTTAGCCAGTTGGGCTTTTTTTGGGCTTGTTTTGATAGAGCTGGTTGCTTGTTTCTCTCATGAGACCTGGCATCACTGATCACTGCACATTTTCATATAAAAGGAGCTTTACACAGAACCTTGTCGGAGCTGAATGCTTGATAATGACCCGAAGTGATAAACATTTTATGTAGTCTTGATATAATTGTGTAAAAGGGTCGTTTACATTTAAAATGTTGTAAATTTAGTTCAAACATAAATTCTCAACAACAAAATTGTGGCTGGTGAGACTGCTGAGTGGCTAGTAACTCTGGAAAACCACTAGCCACAGTGGCTGGTGAGCAAAAAAGTTAATGTCAAGCCCTGGACCTATGACTGCAAAGCAAGCCCAAGCCATCACTCCTCCAACATTGTGCTTGACAGTTGGTATGAGGTGTTTGTGTTGAGATGCTGAGTTTGATTTTCACCAAACATGATACTGTGCTTTTCTTTTCTTATGTCTCATCTGTCTAAATCTTGAGGCTCATTCAGATTCAGGTTCAACTTTGCAAACATGAGCCATGCTGCTAAATTATTTTTACAGAGAAGAGGCTTTGTCCTTGTAACTAGGGATGACTGATAAGGACACGTTTATCACCATATTTTGTGGTATAAAGTATAAAAGCAAAACAACCAAAAGTCAACAAGGAAGGACTTAAAGAGGCTACTTTAAGACACCAGTAACATTAAGCACTGCAATTTTATCACTAAATGTCACACAATAACTACATTTCATCATATTTTTAAAGAATTGATATTTACTCCTCTTGTCAAATAGTAAAATTAAAAACCCAATACTACTTTTAATTTTTAAGTTATGTAAACATGCATAATTTATCGCTGTCACAATAAATCTAAATCTTTATCACAATAAAAAGGAAATCACACTGATGGTAAACTGTACGAAAATTGTAAATTATTATCTATCGCCCACCCAGTCTTTTCTAATTTCACTACACACAACATTCACAATACATTTAACATGCTAACTGAGGTCTGTGGAGTCTGTGTTGGAGCTCCTGGGATTTTTTCAATTTCTTTGAGTATCAGAAAGTCTTATATTGAGGTGAATCTTCTGTGAAATGCTGG
The DNA here is from genome assembly GCA_036173005.1 of Crenichthys baileyi. NCBI lineage: Eukaryota > Metazoa > Chordata > Actinopteri > Cyprinodontiformes > Goodeidae > Crenichthys > Crenichthys baileyi. Next base: position 206,402 of record JAHHUM010000373.1, on the reverse strand, counting down.
GATGTTTTGCAACGGTCTTAAATAATAGTAACTAACTGTAAAAGAATACTTAAAATGGTTTTGTAATGACTTTAAAAGCCTTCCTAGATTGATGGGCAGCAACAGTTATCATTGCTGATGTCTTTCTGACATGACATTGTGTTAACACACATACCTGTATGATCCAAACTAGCAAAACAACTTTCACAGAGATTTTCACACTTCCTGATGATCAGTTAATCAAGTGGTTTAGGCAAGGCAAGTTTATTTGTATAGCACATTTCTATGATTACAATTTATTTGCTACATTATTTAAACATACTTTTTAAATTGTACCATTTTGCATTGTGCTGGGATATAATTACATCCATAACTAGTTTCAACTCCTATCTCTCTTTTTGCTTTGTTGTCTCCACTTTTCTGTCATCCCTTTTTACCCCGACCGTTGTTCCCTCCTCCCTCCCTGTCCTCTCAGCAGTGGCTCAGTGTGTCTCAGCACAAGGCTGTGGATCCCACTACATGTACGCAATTGAGGAGTTCTGCTTGGTCAAATTCAGGCTAGACATGCAGGAACTGGACCAGAGTCAGTGGTGTAGCTGGGAGGACACAGCCGAGTGAGTAATCAACCACAAACATGCACAGGGGAGAGAAATGAAAATAGATTTACTCTCACAGAACAACATAATGAGCTTCACATCTGAAATGTGCATCTAGCTCTGAAAATGTTTGCCTCCTTGCTGTTATTTAGTTTTATCACACTGAGGTTTATAAACTCCTAAGTAACACAGTAATGTTTAAGTTTTTATTGCTGCAATAAAAGAGCTGCGTTGTTATATTGTTTTAAGAAAAAAAACTGTTTACTTGTTTGTATGTGTCAGGCGCTCTTTATGGTTGTCCAAGTTTTTGGTTGTGTTCCAACAGTTGATTAAAAACTGAGTGAGATAACACAGCGAGTGAGTGCAGGGTAAGAAACAGAGAGGATACACACACAGTCAGTCAGAACAAAAGCTGCATGCCTTTGGCATAAACAAAGATCTTTTGTGCATGCACAAATATTATCCTTCCACTGACGGTAAAAGATGCTGCAGGCTACAGCTTTCCCATTGTTCCAACAGATTATCATTTAGCCTCAGTTAGTTTTATCAGTTAAACAAACATGAAAACATTTCTTACTGCAGCGGGAAAACTATCACACTTGTATCAAAAGACAAAAGCAACATTCTCAAGTTTGTGTTTTTACTGTGATGTCACTCATCCGTTTTAATGATCTTCACTGCTATCTGTGATCTTGGAGGGGGGAATCCAATTAGGCCGGCCTCCAAAAGCAGTTGATCTTTGACTGAGATATTGACTGAAATTTTCTTTGAAGCATGGTATGGTTTCAGATAACAAAGGAAATGCAGCAAACATTAATTATTGTAGAGAAGCAAAACCTAACCCAACTAGATGTTTAATTGTCAATGCCTAACAGTACAGATGTAAAAAGCTCTGGTCTTCGTCAAAATGTTTTCTTTAGTTTTCTGAAACCAAACATCTGACTTCTGTTTTGTGGATCTGGGTTTCACTAAATATATTTTCAGCATCACCTTTCGTATTAGTCAGATGATATTGTACGGCATTATGGGCACAATTATTAGGCAACTTGTGTTTCTGAGGATTCCTTTTATTTTTGAATAACTACAGAGCTCCCAGTAAATACAAATTGTTATTAAACCTCAGATCTTCATTTTCAAAACAGTAAAAGTAAGGTTTTTTATTTCTTAGGACAATATCCTTGTGTCCACAATTATTAGAGGGACTATAATTGGGCAGAATTGTAAAACAGCTAAATGGAAAACAACAATTTTCCCATCTCACGTGTTTTATCTGTTAAATTGAGAATAATAATGAAAAAACTAGGAGTATAAATCTCCCATTCAGGACAGACTCACAAGTTCTCAATAGGGTTTAGGTTAGGTGAGGAAGAGGATCAAGTCATTATTCTTTCCTCCTTAAATTATTTAGTGGTTAGCCATGTGAGGTAGCATTGCCCTGCATGAAAATCATTGTGTTCTTGAAAGATGCAGACTTTTTCTTGCGGCAAAACTTGAAGAAAGTTTGTTCTAAAAACTGGCAGTAGGTTTGGGAGTTGATTTTGAGTCTATATTCTATCCGAAAAGATCCAACTATCTTATCTTTGATAATACCAGCCCATACCAGTACCCCACCACCATCTTGCTGGCCACTGAGTTGAAGTGGACTTCTGTGCCCGTTAGTGATCCATTCACAGGCCCATCCATCTGTTACGAAAGAATCACTCTCCTCTCAACTTAGCTTCTCTAAGTCAAAAGGTCAAACAACAGGAATATTTGCCCTCTCACCCCTTTAAGGACTCGCTTTTCTGGCTGAAATGTCTCCAGAGATCTCTAATTCACATCAAGTGACATTTGACGTCTGTGTGAGAAGCTTCTGTGAATGTTGGGCCAGTTATGCCTCATCTACCGGCTTCTCAGTGTGTCTTTGCTGTCAAGAGGCGGCCCGCTTCGTCAGCCTTCTTGTCAGTCTTCAGCTGTCACTTCAGTCAGTTTATATTTAGCTCCCTCCTCATAAAAGACTCAACACTGTCTCTTAAAGCCACTGCTGTACACATTAGTCACTGGTATTACGTTCCAACATGCATATAACTCTGGGAAAAATGTGGAATCGCCACTGTTAGAACGCTTTCATTGATCAGTTTTATTTAGTAGAAAAAACAAATCAACATCAGAAGTCTGTAATTTGAAAGCTGAACATTCTGGCTTTGTGAAACATGCTATAGTCAGACTAAATCAAATTCAGGAGATGTTTCTGTTGGTCTGATGGTGGGAAATTATCTTTACTTTCTACTGATTTCATCAGTTCTAAATTCGGATTGGGATTCATGGTTTCTATGACTGTTTTCTCCGAGACAAAATTCATTATCACCCTGAAAACTGTCTTAAACATCAGGAATTTTATTTCAATAGAAAAACTGAAAAATCATTTTATATCTCAGCAGTGACTGTAGATATAAACCACCTTTAAAGAGGTTCCTCTTGGTGAGGAACCACCTATTCTCTCCTTAGCTGTCACGTCAGCTGTGCCTTTGTCTGGACTGGCTTTATAATAACATTCAAGAACATTTTTTCCTTCCATTACTTTAGTCTTACAAAAGAAACTACTGTCTTATAGAATTACACCTCTGTGAATCCAACTTACTGAACTGTAGGTGTCTGGAAGGATTTTACACCTGATTACTTTTCTTCCACTTTGATTTGTGCAATATCTTTCTTCATTTGTCATGTTTAAGTTTTTGAAAGACACGTTATGATTTCCATTATTTCAAACATTATTTCTGTTGTTATGGCAATGTTTTTTAGATTTAAAGACTTGTGCAGAAATGCAGAGAACATGCAAGCTCCATGTAGAAAGAACCCAGGCCAGGATTCAAACCAGGGATCTTCTAGCTGCAATTCAACAGTGTTAACCACTGCATGTCTGAGCAGCCATACCCACTTTTTCTACAACAAATCATACATTGAATTAAAGTTTCTTTTTCATCCGCTGTAAAACAGGGCAACTGATGTTTTCGGGAACTGTTGGGCTGCTGCTTTTTGTTGTCACATTTGTTCCACTTCTATCATTTCCCTTTCCATCAGCAGGACAAACCGCTCCTTACTTTAATGTTCGTTCCATTTGTTTCCTATGGTTTTCCTGTTTTTCTGATGTGTTAGTGACACATATAAGAGATTTATTCTCCCCAAGTCAACCAGGCAGCCTCGGTACTTTTATCACCCAATGTATAAAGGCCCTGTGTGTTTTCCTGTCAATATTTTGACGTGTTGCCTTTAAAGCCCAGCATGAAATGAGAAAATGGCAGAGAAAAGCTCAGCAGAGGTCACAGCAGCATTACTCACAGCTCAATACTGCATGGTCTTGCTGCCATTCAGGGTGTAAAGTGGACATTTTGAGAGTGATGGAATAGAAAGGAATAATGAGACTGGTACAATCAATAAATTAAGGGATCTGTCTGACTCGGTGACGTTGCTAATCACTGTGCTGCTATGAACCTCACTGGCAGGACATTCCTAAATCGCATCCTTGGATTTCAGATTTGTATGACATGTTGGATTGAAACAAGTTAACCAGCCTCCTCCCAAAGCTGCCATAAACTGAAATTTACCAAACAAGAAAAACTATGCACAAAAGATTTCATATTTGACATATCTAAAGTCTTCTTTAGTCAACAGGTTATGCATATCATTGTTCATTTAAACCTTCAAAATTTGGTTAAAGAAATTTTTTACCTGCCTGTTCAAGTCTTCAATTTTTCAATTAGGAATATCATATAATATCCATTTATGTTACAATTATGTGATTGATTGAATAAATAAATATCACAGTAGTGTGATTAAATAACTTTTATTTTCTAATTTGAACTCAAACATCACCCCCAGATTCCACATCCTCCATTCCTGTACGTGTCCGTTCCATTCCAGACCGCCTCGGTTAATCCGTGAAAAGCAACAGCTACTACAACCGCAGTAACTCTGTTGAGCTCCGCTCCAAGTTCCGAGAAGTACGAGAAGTTCGCGAGAAGTACGAGTTACGAAATTTAAGCTTTTCAGAATAAAATCTAAACATATTGATCTATATATATTATTAGACATTGTGTTTTTGCGGCTACCACCAAAAAATAGACCATAAGAAAGGAAACAGTTAAGTTGTTTATTTAGCATCATAATTACAAGCAGGATACAAATCTATTTGGAGAGGATTACCACCATTCAAATTGAATGTATAAATGACAAATCTAATTCCTTATTTGGTGCAAAAAGAGTGGTTCACATCCAATATTTAAATAAGACGGTTAACTTTATTGTGAATATTAAAAAAATGTATTAAGTAAGTGGTTAGCGATCTCTATTTTCTCTTATCAACTTTGACAAACCGGATGCTGTTGCCGTTCTTTTTCCTGTTTGCTAAGATTGAAATTGTGGAACTTAACCCGGCCGGAGCCAGACAGACCAGAACAGAACATAAAATTGGACTTGTTCCGTAATTTACGTAATACGACGGAGAGCGGGTCCGTCAACGGTTACGTTCGGAGTAGTAACGGAGAATGTGGAACCGCTCTCATTAATTGCCAGGCCATCACATATGTCACAAACATTTCACGAATCCCCAAAGAAATGTTGTTATTCAGCTACTTGTTTTATATTATTTCAAAACCATCATCAGGTTAGCTTTATCATATGCTGACTTCAAATTGCTGTTTAATGTACATTTGGAAACAAATAATGTATTGACTCCCAATAAGATTTACATTTTCAACTCCGTACACTGATCACTCATTTTGTGTCTGTAACGATTTATAGTCAACGTCAAACATTAGTATTTATCTAGATACTAGTATTTGCTGACTGATATGTTAACGATAGCAAAAGGATATGCAGCCATGTGATTTAATGTGGTGTGCACTGTTGAGCTTTTGTAGTTAATTTTACAAAAACTGTATAAAGAAGTGAGACTGACAAACAGATGGTAGCCACCTTTTCATCACTGGAAGTCAGACACAAATTCTATCATTAGCCAAGAAATCGTAAAAATAAATTGGGGCAATCTTAAACACTTTTCACTTTTACATTCTCTACATCTATTTTTTAATAGAAACTTGTTTTTTATGCATTCGTGGCTCAATTTGTGTAAATGAAATCAAGAGCACAGAGGAAACAAATCATTTCTGTCTGTGAGCATAGACCAAAACATTTTGCAGATGGGAAATATGACAACTCTGCTGTTGCGAATAGGATGCAGATGGAAAGACATAACTTTCCTGCTGTGTAACATGTTGCCATATCCAATGAGCTTGATCATATTCCAACATGTTGATAAACCCATTGTAAATTTTAAACACTTTAAGATTTTTAAAACGCTGACTGTGATTCTTGTCTTAAGATCGCATCACAAAAAGGTGCAAAATGCAAACTTAATAATACGTATAATTATGGATGCAAATGGGTAACAGCGTGAAAATGATTTGTTTTCCTCTTTCATAAAGTGCCACTGTCAGATCTCATTTGATATTTAAGAGTGTGTTCTGATTAATCAGGTCATGGCCCAGCTGATAATTATGATCAGACATTTGTAGCTCAGGTTACTAAATAGAACCAGTTTCATAACATAAAACAAGCGGAGGAGTAAAGTAAGCAACATTTTGTTATACAAGTTTGTTTTTTACTTTATTTTATTTCCTTTTGCTTATATCACTTCCATCCTGACTTTTTCATTCAGAAGCTCAAACTCTCACTACACTTTGTGCTCTGGAGCCTATGTGAGGTCAAAGAAAGGAGTTCTTAATATCACACACGACGCCCACTGTAGTGCAGGTCATTACCTACGCACAGAGGATTTAGTCTGCACCTGGGTAGTTGGTTTTTTAAAGCCAAGCAAGCCATTTCATCCAGCACAGGCATATCTTGTCACATCCTAAATTAATCGGTCCACCTTATAGTTATTAATGCACATCAGTGAACATGTAGAAGAAGGTTCCCTAGTCAGGTGAAACCAAATCTGAACTTTTTGGCTTACACTCAAAACGCTATGTGTGGCAGAAAACAAACTATACAACACCCTGAACCTTCTGTCCCTGTGGTGAAACATGGTGGAGGCAGCATCATGCTGTTGGGACATTTTTGAATGGGAAAGGTGGTCAGAGTTGACGGAAAGATGGATGGAGTTAAATAGAATCCTAGGAGTAATCCAGTGAGAGCCAGCAAAAGACTTGAGACTTCACCTTCCAGCGACTCAACAACCCTAAATATACAGTCAGAGGTACATGTTTGGATTTAGGCATATCCATGTGTTAAGATGGCCTAGTCAAAGCTCAGACCTAAGTCCAATTGAGAATCTGTGGCAAACATTAAAAATTGATGTTCTCCATTCAGACTGACTGAGCTTGAATTTTTTTTTATCAGAAGAATGGACATTATATTTAGTTTCTAGATGGACCAACAGAATTGCAGCTAACTGCAGTAAAAGGTGAGTCTCTAAAGTATTGATGTAGGTGGGGTAAATACCTGTATGCATTTCATACTTTTTAAATCATAGTTTTAAAATAGTATTAAATCTATCTATTATTTTTCTTCCACTTCATAGTTATTACACACTACGTTGTGTAGTTCTAGCACATTAAAAATCCCATTAAAATAACTCAGCAAAAGGTTTAAAGGTTATGAATACTTCTGCAAAAACAGTGCACATCTAATCTCACCCTGCAATAAAATATCTGAATTCTTTTCTCTGCAGCAACCCTGACTGACAGATAACTTGAATAAGAATCTCCAATTTATTTCAGTGACCACAGTGGGTTAAAATTAACCATCGCTCCCCCTAAAGACATCTAAGTGTAATTAGGATTAGCTTATCTACTCTCCAAAATCACATCAGTAGACAGTAAAGCTATTACGAATTGAAAATAAAGATAAAACTGAGAGAAATGATCCTTCAACCTTTGAGCCTCTGAGTAGGGATGCAGGATGGTAAACATGTCGGGTTCATAGATGGGTGGTTGGGTTAATGAGACACAACTCAAGACCAGCAACTATCGTTATTTTACGAGCTTGCTGAGATGTATGGGTAAGATCTCTACCTAGAGTCTTGTCTTCTTCCTTCAAGGGTTGTTTTTTGTCAAAATGGAGCATAGAACATTATATATACAGTATATTCTCACAATTTCACAGGAAAACAATTAATTTTTACATTTTCTATCTACTGTTTTTTCTGTATTAGAAGAACTAACTTCTGGGTTCCCATGTAGAAGAGTCTTTAATCTGGTTTTGGTCTTTTAAGAGTCCAAAAATCCATCTGCAAACATGTCTAAGAGAGATTTCAATTGTTTCTAAATATTTGTATGAATTTACTTCATTGCAATGCCGAAAATGCTGAAAATAAAACTTAACAAAACGTTTAAATATTCTAAAATAAATATGTTTAAAATTTGTGCTTTTAAATGTTTTAGGTCAAAACCTCCAAATATAACCAGTTTAAGTTTTATATAATATATATAATTTATATAATATAATTTTTCTAATTAGTTAATTACCAATTAAAACAGTTCTTAAATCAATCAAACTAAGATGCTATGGTTTGACATTACTACTGAAGAGCGCAGAAAAACAGCATTTTTATGCATTAAATGTCTTATTTAAGTTGTATTTTGTCAGTTAACTATATGTAAGAATTGTACTGACTACTATATGTTTTCACAAATTGTGGTTTTGTGTGTCTTTTTAAAACGGGGCGCCCATAAAAATGAGATTTGCTTGCATAAATAAAAGTAAAATAAAAAAAGAGTAAATGTTGTTGCTTTAAATAGCAACCCTATCACTTCACTCTTCTGTAGGTTTACCTGAAAACGTCTAGTGCATTATTAGATCGATGTGCTTGGCTTCAACACAAGACTGAACACTGGCATGTAAACACAAACAAACTGTCAAATTTCTTCATATTTTTTGTTGTGACCATGATTGGGGCTAAAACGACTACAGTCTGCAGTCAATGATTCCTGCATGAACACAAAAATAGTGTTTTATATTGAGCATTTAATTTCTGTTCTTGCTTATTTATGAGGGGATTATGACTTTTCTATGATTTCACTGCACTTTACATCTAGACCATATCTTTAGTGCTTGCCAATTTAAGTACAGATCCTCTTATATATGGTCACCTGATGCAGCAATCCATGTGATTCAAGCTTAACACCTCCAAATAACGTCTCAGATTGAAACACAAATTTCTACTGGACTACATGTGTTTTCTTGAGGATCTTTGGCTCCACTTGTGATTTTCTTCCTGTCCATCTCCCTCAGCAGTGGTTTCCTTGGAGGAAAGGGACCATGAAAGCCAAATTTCAGTAGTCTCTACTGAACAGTTGACATTCCGATATGTCTTCTTGAATTCATGCTAGCTTTGATCTAATATATTATTTCCATACATGAATTTCTTTTCTGCAGCAGAGATAATTCTTAATTTCAATGTCCTGAGGCAATTGTCATGAGAGCCAGTTTCATCTTGACATTTGATGGTTGGGATGGTGAGTTAAGTGACTTTTAATACAATGTGTGTGTGTGTGTATTTGGAGTTTATCTTATCATTAAATCTGAGATTAATCAAGAAAATCTACTAGTTACCATTTAAAAGCATGTCTAGGTGATAACCTCATGAAGCTGATGATATTACCAGAAGTGTGGAAGTCAAACACTTTTAGGAATTAAAGGTCATGAGGCATATATTTGGTTGGTGGACAGCTTCTTTTGTTTATTTATTATACCCAAACCTATGTTTTTTCTTATTTAATATATTTATAGAGGAAAGCTTTACATGAAATTTACACCAAATGGTAACTACCCAAGAAATTCACACATACAATAAATCCAAGCACATTAGTCTATAAATTACGTGTAAAAACACAGAAAATATTCTTCAGTATTATTAAAGCTATCCTGCTCTTTATCAGTGCTAATTCTGAACAGCTGGTTTAGTCCTAATTGATGGCCTATAGAACTTTTCCATATGTCCAGGGTAACAGTCACTTTATAATCAGAGAAAGAACCTGGTCATCGATCTTTCAAGACCTTTGCAAACTTATTGTTGTAGAACCTGTTGATGATATTGGTTTCAGATGTATTTTTAAATCTCTGAATTTTCCAGTGACCACTATTCCAACATCTGCAAGTGGAAAGAACATAATTTCACCATAATTCAGCCAAGGAAATTATTAAATGCATCTAGTTGCAATGACGTTTTTGCATGCCCACTGTGCAAGAGTTCACTGCTAGAGAAAAAGCATGTTGAAGCTCATTTGACAAGTCAATGAAATACTGACAGAATATAGTCTGGTCAGATGAGGTCAACATTTAACTCTTTGAGTCTCATTGCACACACGGTGTTTAGAGGAGGAACGTATAATAGAATTTTTCTTATCAAAGTGGGAGAGAAATTAACTCACAATAAGAGAAAATCCGGACTTTGTCTTTATAAGTTTTATTCAAAGGCATTTCTGCGTTTGAAGACCCTGTCACTGACGAGTCAGTGAAACAGAGGCCCCGAACACAGTTTACAGACAGTATTTATAGCAGAATGAGGGTGTTACCTCAGCTTCAAAGAGTTTAACTTTATGGCCCCTGAACCCTTCCCAGGACAGAGGTAAGACAATTATTTATGAGGACAACCATCTCCTCTTCCTCAGGCACAACCCCCCAGGATGTGTTTTAACCATTAAACTTCTGGTAATGGTTTAGAGTCCATCTACTCTAAATACCAGAACACTAATAAAAACACTGAAGTCAGAGGAGAGAGGTTAATGAAAGTTCACAAAAATTTGGAATACTTTGGAGCACTAAATGAAGAATTTCCATAACAAACTTCGTAAACCTGAAGGAAGGATGAACCGAGATTTGTACCAGGACGTTCCTGATAAGAATCTGAAGGTAAAACACGCAGTAGACATTTCAGCAAGACAATGATCCCAAACACACAGCTGAGGAGACTCTCAGTTGGAATCAGAGAAAGAAAATAAAGCAGCTACAAAATGCCCGGTTAATCACCTGACTTGAATCCAATCTATGAGAAGAACAGAAGATCAGAGAAAGAACCTTCCCCAGAACTTTCCAGCTCTGAGGACCGTTAGTGTGAAAGGATGGGTCAGTCCCGCATGAGTTTTGTACGGGTCTGATTTCTCCATACAGGAAACACCTTGAAGGTGTCAACACAGCATTTTCTGCAAACTCATACTCGTACTCATCGTCTTCCCCTTTATCCGGGACCAGGTCGTTGGGGCAGCAGACTCAGTAGAGACACCCAGGCGTCCCTCTCCCCAGATACCTCCTCCAGCTCCTCCGGGGGGAGCCCAAGGCGTTCCCAGGCCAGCTGAGAGACATAGTCCCTCCAGCGTGTCCTGGGCCGTCCCCTGGGCCTCCTCCCGGTGGGACGTGCCTGGAGCATCCAGGAGGCATCCGGTATAAATGCCCGAGCCACCTCAACTGGCTCCTCTCGATGTGGAGAAGCAGCGGCTCTACTCCAAGCTCCTCCTGGATGGCCGAGCTCCTCACCCTTTCTCTAAGGGAGTGCCCGGCCACCCTGCAGACGAAGCTCATTTCAGCCGCTTTTATCTGGGATCTTGTTGTTTCGGTCATGACCCAAAGTTCATGTCCATAGGTGAAGGTAGGAATGTAGACCGACCGGTAAATCGAGAGCTTCGCTTTTTGGCTCAGGGCTCTCTTCACCACAACGGACCAGCACAGCGTCCCCATTACTACTTACCATTTTCTGCAAACTATTAAATAAATTCCAGTAAATGGTTCAGTACTTAATCCCTGTGTCATTTCATGCTATTTGATTTGAAAATATGTGAGGATTAGTTGGGTTGTTACCAACATTAGGTGGGAAGCTCATGCCAATAGGCCCAATAGAAATATATTGACTTTGAAAAATGTTATTTACCTATTGTAACTGTATTATAGATTGTTCCAAGCTTTTCATTTGTAATCTAAATATCCCAAGAATGTTTTAATGGGTTTTCTGGCCTTGTGGGCTAATATCTTGGTCAGGTGACCAGCATTTCTTCTAGTCTGGAGTCAACATGTTAGCATAGGCTACAGACTTAGGGCATAGTGATACTAATTGTGAATCTAACCTGTATTTGGCCTCTGTCTGAACTGCTCAGTACTCCAGGCCCTCCGCTTAAAAATAGCTCCACTTCTTTGTTATACACAAGCTTTTCAGGCTGTATTATTGTTAAGGGGTATTTTGGTCAATCAGTCATGCATGCTGTCAGCCGTCTCGAATAATTTTAAAACCCTTTTGGTGAGTGAATTCGCATCAGGTTGCTCAGGAAGCTGGGCCAGAGAACATCAAGTGAGCTAAGTAGTGTTGAAAGCTTACAGACGCCTCGTCTCTGTGGAGGTGTATGAATTGAGAGGCTGATTACTCTGTGATTAGAAATGGATTGCTGTGTGTTTTTATAACTAATGACTGGATAATATCCAACTTTTCTACACACTCGGAGCTGTTATGCAATAAATCTCTGATAAAATTAGGACAAGGATCAGAGGAATACAGAAAACTTCAACTTTTTAATATTTAGTTATTACTGAAAACCAGCAACTTCTTTTTACTTTAAAAATATCAGTTTTCCTGAGACACATTCCTTACCATATCTATACAGTCCTGCTATTGCAAAGCTGCATTCCTTCTTTCTTTAATCCTTAAGGAAACACAGACTAACGTAATCACTCCCTGCACAAACAGCTCAAAGTCTAAATCTTTTTAATCCTCCATGTCTATAGTGTTAACTCCTAATATGGAGGCCTTTAGCACAATGTGCAGTCTTTTCTTCATTGTTTCAATCTAATTTAATACTGTATCTGGTGGCGTTAAATGTAAAGTTGTTGTTTTTTTTCCTTAATTGAGCCTTTGTCTTGTAATCAATTTTCACATTAATACAAACATTCATTTTAGGACTGACTGGAAAAGAAATGAATGTTTTCTTTACAATTTTACACCCTTTACTGTGAAATGTTTTATTTTCTATTTTACCTCTTTGTATTACAACTTTATCATTAACAATATTACAGTACATTTAAACATAAGCACAATTAACCTTTCAATAATACCATATTTTTTCTAGTATATTCATGCTTTTTGTGGGTTTTAAAAGCTAAACAAGTTCAAGGTTGAACATACAGGGGTTGGACAATGAAACTAAAACACCTGTCATTTTAGTGTGGGAGGTTTCATGGCTAAATTGGACCAACCTGGTAGCCAGTCTTCATTGATTGCACATTGCACTAGTAAGAGCAGAGTGTAAAGGTTCAATTAGCAGGGTAAGAGCACAGTTTTGCTCAAAATATTGAAATGCACACAGCATTATGGGTGACATACCAGAGTTCAAAAGAGGACAAATTGTTGGTGCACGTCTTGCTGGCGCATCTGTGACCTAGACAGCAAATCTTTGTGATGTATCAAGAGCCACGGTATCCAGGGTAATGTCAGCATACCACCAAGAAGGACGAACCACATCCAACAGGATTAACTGTGGACGCAAGAGAAAGCTGCCTGAAAGGGATGTTCGGGTGCTAACCCGGATTGTATCCAAAAAACATAAAACCACGGCTGCCCAAATCACGGCAGAATTAAATGTGCACCTCAACTCTCCTGTTTCCACCAGAACTGTCCGTCGGGAGCTCCACAGGGTCAATATAAATGGCCGGGCTGCTATAGCCAAACCTTTGGTCACTCATGCCAATGCCAAACGTCGGTTTCAATGGTGCAAGGAGCGCAAATCTTGGGCTGTGGACAATGTGAAACATGTATTGTTCTCTGATGAGTCCACCTTTACTGTTTTCCCCACATCCGGGAGAGTTACGGTGTGGAGAAGCCCCAAAGAAGCGTACCACCCAGACTGTTGCATGCCCAGAGTGAAGCATGGGGGTGGATCAGTGATGGTTTGGGCTGCCATATCATGGCATTCCCTTGGCCCAATACTTGTGCTAGATGGGTGCATTACTGCCAGGGACTACCGAACCATTCTTGAGGACCATGTGCATCCATTGGTTCAAACATTGTATCCTGAAGGCAGTGCCGTGTATCAGGATGACAATGCACCAATACACACAGCGAGACTGGTGAAAGATTGGTTTGATGAACATGAAAGTGGAGTTGAACATCTCCCATGGCCTGCACAGTCACCAGATCTAAATATTATTGAGCCACTTTGGGGTGTTTTGGAGGAGCGAGTCAGGAAACGTTTTCCTCCACCAGTATCACGTAGTGACCTGGCCACTATCCTGCAAGTAGAATGGCTTAAAATCCCTCTGACCACTGTGCAGGACTTGTATTTGTCATTCCCAAGTTGAATTGACGCTGTATTGGCTACAAAAGGGGGCCCTACACCATAAGAATAAATTATTGTGGTCTAAAACCAGGTGTTTCAGTTTCATTGTCCAACCCCTGTATGTCTCAAAACAATTTTAAACATAGAAAAACATCTCAGTTTTAAATCAGATATGTAAATGTGACTTCTAGCCTATAGGTCTATGAACCAATTTGACTTTACTGTTTTTATCTATTTTCTTCATTTCAGCTACGCATGGTTGTGCATACATACAGGGGTTGGACAATGAAACTGAAACACCTGGTTTTAGACCACAATAATTTATTCTTATGGTGTAGGGCCCCCTTTTGTAGCCAATACAGCGTCAATTCAACTTGGGAATGACAAATACAAGTCCTGCACAGTGGTCAGAGGGATTTTAAGCCATTCTACTTGCAGGATAGTGGCCAGGTCACTACGTGATACTGGTGGAGGAAAACGTTTCCTGACTCGCTCCTCCAAAACACCCCAAAGTGGCTCAATAATATTTAGATCTGGTGACTGTGCAGGCCATGGGAGATGTTCAACTTCACTTTCATGTTCATCAAACCAATCTTTCACCAGTCTTGCTGTGTGTATTGGTGCATTGTCATCCTGATACACGGCACCGCCTTCAGGATACAATGTTTGAACCATTGGATGCACATGGTCCTCAAGAATGGTTCGGTAGTCCTTGGTAGTGACGCGCCCATCTAGCACAAGTTTAGACCAAGGGAATGCCATGATATGGCAGCCCAAACCATCACTGATCCACCCCAATGCTTCACTCTGGGCATGCAACAGTCTGGGTGGTACGTTTCTTTGGGGCTTCTCCACACCGTAACTCTCCCGGATGTGGGGAAAACAGTAAAGGTGGACTCATCAGAGAACAATACATGTTTTACATTGTCCACAGCCCAAGATTTGCGCTCCTTGCACCATTGAAACCGACGTTTGGCATTGGCATGAGTGACCAAAGGTTTGGCTATAGCAGCCGGCCGTGTATATTGACCCTGTGGAGCTCCCGACGGACAGTTCTGGTGAGAAACAGGAGAGTTGAGGTGCACATTTAATTTTGCCGTGATTTTGGCAGCCGTGGTTTTATGTTTTTTGGATACAATCACGGTTAGCACCCGAACATCCTTTCAGACAGCTTCCTCTTGCGTCCACAGTTAATCCTGTTGGATGTGGTTCGTCCTTCTTGGTGGTATGGTGACATTATCCTGGATACCGTGGCTCTTGATACATCACAAAGACTTGCTGTCTTGGTCACAGATGCGCTAGCAAGACGTGCACCAACAATTTGTCCTCTTTTGAACTGTGGTATGTCACCCATAATGTTGTGTGCATTTCAATATTTGAGCAAAAACTGTGCTCTTACCCTGCTAATTGAACCTTCACACTCTGCTCTTACTGGTGCAATGTGCAATCAATGAAGACTGGCAACCAGGCTGGTCCAATTTAGCCATGAAACCTCCCACACTAAAATGACAGGTGTTTCAGTTTCATTGTCCAACCCCTGTATATTAGAAGACAAAATATAGATCTGTTAAGCATAAAAACAGTGCGTTCTTATTTGTGCAAATAATACATCAGTCCAGGACACCTGATGTGTACCAAGCATGGTTTTATTGTTGTAAGTGAACTGGTGACTTTTTTTTACGACAACAAATTAAACTCCCATTTGTGAATTCCCTCAGAGATATTCTGTCAGCACTGCCTCAGCTCTGTGTTACTGATAAACTGAGTTACAGAGATGCTCTTCTGTTCTCTTTAGAAAATTACAACTCATGCTCGTCAAATGACAATTTTATTTTTATAAAAATTGAACAGAACTTTTTCTCCAGTGATATTAAGAAAACAGTTCAAAGTTGTACAGCTTGAATGTTTAAAGAGACTTTAGATTAAAATATGAGTTGCTTCCATCAACAGAATTACTAATAACAACAAATCAGATTAGCCATTATTTTCTCCATTTCTGACTCCCAATCAAAAAACAGATCAAGTCTTTTCCCACACATTGATATTATTACCACACAGCTGAATAAAGGATCAAATTCATTCATACCGAATAAAAAATAAAGCTCTCTGAGTGTCGGTTAATGCTTTCTGGCTCTTTTGCATGATTTACAAACTTTTTTGTGGACCTTATGATTTTTTTTTTATTTTAAGTCTACGCTTAAAACAGTTTTGTTGGTCTTGGACTAGATGAGATAGGTAGGTCTAAATCACAGCTACAAATGGATGTGACTCATGTCCAAATGAGGTCTAAATATATAGCTTTGAGGATGACTCAGGTCTATGGCTTATTAGATAGTTAGATGAAATGAATTACATTTCACTCACAGTTTCCTACAACGGACATAAATGAGCACAAAGTTACCATATCGGTAATTGGGCAGACAGAGGAAATTTTTTAGATGATGATCCACAAACTACGACAATGTTAAACCAAATGAGGTCCTACTTAAACCACAGAGTTAACATGAAAAATCTTAAAATATGTTCAAACACATACATTGACTCAACAGGACTGGTGGAACCATCCTACTTTTACAATCACCTTGGTTTCTGACAAGATGAAAAAGTCTCAACATCTCTGTATGTTTTAACTTCAGGTTGTTGCTAAATTGTTTTGCACTGTCTAAATGGAAATGAATTGAAATTTCCACAAATGCTTTATGTGTTTGGTTCTTTCTGAGTGTTTCGCAAATCTTGAGGCTTCTGTTCGTGTTTTGGAGAGCAGCAACAGCAGTTACTACAGTTTATTATGTAAAACTAACACTTGGATTTAGTTTAACAGCGAGAATTCGGAAAGAATAAACATTTATCCAGCCAATTATAAATCTGAACTCACTCTGCTTATTCAGGAACACATGAACTCATTCACAAAAACAAATTTACTGCCTCTGTTAACAAAATTAAATTAGCTACAGTCATTAATATACACACACATTCAAGCCAGAAAGCCAAAATAAGCACTAGCATTCATTTCAGAACTGATATTAGTTCACATCATGATAATGACTGATTTGAGAAAAATCATTGTGACTGTGTGTGAAGTGGACGCTAAGATAAAAACAAAACTTAAAAAACTCCTTTATCACATGAAAAACTGCTGGAAACTGGAAAATCTGCTGTGGATGCAAGTAATGAAAAAGTGATAGTCCAAAATGGGGAATCTGTTCTAATGTTATATTTTTTCCTGGCAAGCTCTAAAACAGGGTTTGTTATCATAGCTAATGAGCATGAAATCATACGTTTGTAAGCTCAGACTAAGGTCTGTTTAATAAGATAAGATAACAAAATAAGATAAGATAAGATAAGATAAGATAGACTTTATTGATCTCACAATGGAGAAATTAACTTGTTACAGCAGCTCTTAGGAACACACAAGTAGGGTGCAGATAGTTAGGAAAAATGTGCGATTCAGGAGGAACAAGGTAAATGTGCAAAAACAAGTAGTAATAATATAATAAAATAAAATAAAATAACTTATGTGCAGTGAAAAGTAGAGGTCATTTGTGCTAAAGTGACAATGATTGCAGGTATTTATCAATACAGAGGTTGTTGCAGTAGTTGCTATACGTTAGAATTAAACAGTCTGACAGCAGTGGGGATGAAGGACCTGCGGTAGCGCTCCTTCCTGCACTGAGGGTGTCTCAGTCGGCCACTAAAGGAGCTGCTCAGCTCCTCTACAGTCCGATGCAGTGGGTGAGAGGTTATGTCCATGATAGATGTGAGCTTGGCTAACATCCTCCTCTGTGGGCAGCCCAGGACAGAGCTGGCCCTCCTAACCAGCTTGTTCAGTCTCTTCCTGTCCCACTCTGTGCTGCCTGGTGCCCAGCAGACGACAGCGTAGAGGATGGCAGAGGCAACCAGAGTCATAAAAAGTCCTAAGCAAAGGCCTGCACACTCCAAATGACCTCAGTCTCCTCAGAAGGTGGAGGTGACTCTGGCCATTCTTGTACAGGGCGTTGGTGTTATGGGACCAGTTTAGTTTATTGTTGAGGTGAACACCCAGGTACTTAAAACTGTCAACTGTCTCAGTGTCCTCCCCCTGGGTGTTCACATGTGAGTGAAGTGGTGTCTTTCTCCTGAAGTCTGTCACCATCTCCTTCGTCTTACTGGTGTTAAAGCTAAGGTGGTTATGCTCACACCAGTCCACAAAGTCCATGATAACCGACTGGTACTCTAGCTTGTTCCCTTTCAGACACACAGCCCACAATGGCTTAGTCATCAGAGAATTTCTGGAGATGACTGCTGTCCTTGTTGTAGGTGAAGTCCGCGGAGTAAAGGGTGAAAAGAAATGGTGACAGGACAGTACCCTGCTGGGCCCCAGTGCTGCAGACTACCACCTCTGACTCACAGCTGCGCAGCCTCACGTACTCTGGCCGGTCAGTGAGGTAATCAATAGTCCCAGCAGCAAGGTGTCCAGCCATCCCCATGTCCTCCAACTTAATCTGTTCCTTATACCTAAAGAGCTGTATCCATATTCTTGGCACAAAGTCAAACTTCTTTTCAGCTCAGATTGGAATCCTGTTTGTGTTCATGAAGATCTTGAGGTGTAGTCGTGGATAGGAGGATATCTGGTTTGGAACATCAGGGCCTGACCTTTGTTTTTTCAGATGATTTAGATGGATGGACAGATGAATGGATGAATAACATAGAACTTAAATAACAAGGAATTCAAACGAACTGCAAACGAACTGCATTAAAAGATCATTTCTTCCTTTCAAGTATCCAAAATTAGTAGTTTAATTAGAACATTTTAAACAATCAGAAATCTAACATTTAAAACAAAAATAGGGAATATGATGCAGTTTTGTACTGTTGGGTGTTGGAAGCCTTGTAGTAATGTATAGAGCTTGCAGATGCAAATACTGCATGAACAGTCAAAACAGCTGGAACAATTCTAAATTATACAGACAGCGGGATGATTTCTGATTCACCTGCACAATTATTTATTGTATCAAACTGATTTTTTTATATTTTTACTAAACAGAGTTTTTATTGTCTATTGAATGTTTTTTTGAGGAGCTTCCATGTTGACATGAAAAGTGCCAACCTTGTCGTTGTATGCTAAAATATCCCCATACCATAAAAACACCAGAACACTGGTAACCTATACCAAATCTAAAAGGAAAAAGGTTATTTGACAAAGATCTGCTGATGCAGCAGGAATTTGAAGGTCAGTGATGTTTTGGAGTCACTTCCAATTAAAGCTGCAGTGGCTGTCCTTTGAAATTACACCATAAACTGGGCTGAACTTGCACTATCCTGTGCTGAAGAACAGACATGTTCTTCAGACCTGGCACAGATGGTATCAGTTGAAACGTGAGGCAGTTCAGGACAATGCAAAGAGGACTCAACATCAGGCTCTTTAGATAATATATAATGCGTTATCAGCATTTTTTAAGTATATTGTGGCAATACAGTCATATTCAATAAATTAGAATATTATTGAAAGAGTTATTGATTTCAGTTACCCAGTTCACTAAAAGAAACACATATAGATTAATTTCACACAGACATACACAGTGTTTTCAAGCCTTTATTTCTGATCATTAAGATAACCTTCTGCTGTCAGCTAATAAAAACATGACATTTAGGACTAGAATATTACATCAGATCAATAAAACATTTTTCATACAGAAATGTGGTCTTAATGAAAAGTATGTTTTATATCTGGTTAAAGGTTATTTTCATAAGGTACTTTTAATCTGACAAATGAGCCTTATCCGAACACATATTCTAATTGATCTATCCCTGAGTTATTTAATTGTAGAGCCAAATCTCTCCATAGATTCTCAATTAGATTTAGGTCTGGACTAATGCATTGTATCACATTGATCTAAGCCTCTCCATTGTAGCTGACTGTATGTGTGGGGTTGTTGTTTGGCTGGAAGGTGAAACTCCACCACACTTTTGCAGCCCCTAAGAGGTTTTCTTCCAGGATTGCCTGTATTTAGCTCCATCCATTTTTACATTAACTCTGAAAAGCTTGCCTATCCCTATTGAAGAAAAGAATGACCATAGCATAATGCTGCGCCCACCACGTTTCACAGTGGTGACGGTGTGTGAAGAGTAATGTGCAGCATTAGTTTTGCACTGCACATAGAGATTTGTATATATTTGTATAAAGCTTTAAGTTTGGTCTCATCTGACCAGAGCACCTTCTGCCAGAGAGAACAACTTATAGTTGTCATGTCAGCAGATTTTTCCACCTGAGTTCTAGATCTCTGCAGTTCATTTAAAGGCTGTTAAAAACAAACACATGCCACACTTTTCAGATTTACCTTCCACTTCACAAATACATACTACTCTGTGTTGGTCTATCACATAAAATCCAGCTAAAGTACATTGAAGTTTGTGTTTGTAATGTAACAATAGGAAAAAGTGCAATATTTGAATGCTTTTTCTAAGGTACTGCATACTAACATAATATTTTGCTTTTCACAAAATAAAAAGGGGAAATTAAAATAAAAATAGGATTAAATGGCGGCCTGTGCAGGAATCCCATTCAGTATTTGTTCTGCAGTGAAGGTGTTGAAGCCAAACCTGCTGTATGAATCTGCTACCTTATTTCTCTGTGTAATATAAAATTTAGGACAACATGTGGTGGAGTATAAAAAATCCTCCTACAGCTGTGTCTCACAATATATTAATACCACGAGGAGCATCAAGAAAATGTAGATAAGCCTGACAACATTAGGAGTACATTCTTTAATTAGGTAAGAACAGGATTAAAGTGACTGGGAAAAAAGTTGTATCTCAGTAAGGCAAGGCATGTTTATTTCAAACTGCATCCTTTTTTACACAGGGCAAAGAAATAAAAGAAAGTAGAGAAACGATTGCTGCCAACCAAAGCCACTTCCTGTCTCCATCTCGATACCAACCCTTTGGGTTGGTATCGAGATGGAGACAGGAAGTGGCTTAACACAGGAAGGTTTAACACTAATTTCCATCTCTTGGTGACTGTGTCTCCAATCACAGATGCATAATGTGTTGAGCCATGGTGCCAGTTAAGGTTTGGGGGCTTTAAAGCTTTTGAATAATACAGTTTGTATGACTTTAATGAAAAGTACAATTTTAGTTCTATTAATTTTCTGCTGTTTACCTTAGAAAAAATGCATGTAATAGATGTAAGTTTTTACAGGTTTGAGTTATTTAACATCGAGGTGATTTCTTGACATAGAGTTACACATAAGTTTTATATGATTTGGCTCATGTTAAAATACAAAAGAAAAATTCTGTAAATATTTGGGATTGAGACTTAAATTGATTACTTTAAAACCTAAGAGCATAATTTTAACCAAATAGCGAGTGTCGGCTTTATTCTTTGCTCCTGACGAAGTTTGTGTTGTCAGCCCTAACATCAAATTAAATTAAGAACTCACTATAACCAAACAAAGCAACAACAACAAAAAATTATGTCAGTTGGTTTGTAAACGGGTTGATTTCAGACTCCGAAATATACCACTGTAGTTTAAGGGAATAAATAAATTGGGCTGACGACCAGGAGGTAGTTCCCCTCAGCAGTGATGAGTAGTGTAACAGTCATATCAGGTCATGAACACAAACTGGAAACTGGAAAATCTTTGCTGATATGCATTTATATGAGAAATTACATGAATCTTTAATACTCCTGTTCCTGCGCCTGTTGAAATACTTGTGCCTCCTGACCCACTTTTCTTGTAGGGTTTATCTTAACAGATGTTTCACTTTATTATAATAAACAAAAGGACCATCAGCATATCGCTGGTTTTAAAAATAATTAGAGGAACCGCCCCTGAGGGCTGAAGTTGTCAAAGCTCCCAAAAACATAACAAGGCTTGTTGGAAGGTTTCTGTCCCTTCCAGAAGTTATAAATCCCATTTGTTAACACCGACACAAACATGAACAAATAAAAATCCAATTTTTAATTGTTCACAGGTTGCTGTCTGGTGAGTTTGGTGATTTAATTCATAAGAGATCCACCTTTTAAGTCTGACAGTATTCACTTCAGTTCATGTAGCATTATTTGACAAAAACACATGTGAATGTGCTATAGTTAAATCATGTAGACAATGAAATTCAATCCAAATCCAAATATCTATTTAACAATCCAATTTCAATCCATAAATGCACAAATTCCAATTTGATCAGATTTAGTCGGATCTCGGTCAGGGAATTTTTAAAGGATTTATGAGGGAGTTTCTGCCTAAACTCAACTCCTAATACCTATCTTTAATGTCATGTCTACCTCAGCAAGCCATCTGGCTGCAATATGCAATCAGTTTAAAAAAAAATCCAATCTAGTTTTGTGAGCATAGCTTGCAAATCTTTATCATACAAGGGCACATTTTCAAGTCGATATAAAAAACATGGGTTTTCTCTAACGATCTTAGTGTTTTTTTAGCCTTTACAGTAAACAGTAAAAGAGAGACTGTCTTGGCTGCAGCACCTTATTGTCTGTCTATGCACTGTGCTCTGTCAGCTCTGTGTAGGGGCTTTAAGGAAGTTTATTAAGCAGAAGAACAACTTTTTGGTAAGTTTTGCACCCAACTGGAACTGCGCTTAAATATGTTTCAGAACAAATTATCAGGAAGTCATATCAAAACACGGTAAGAGCTAATGTAACTCTTCAAAAATCATCAGCAGGAGAAAGACGTAAGTTTAAAACTGTAGCAGTTTGCGTCGAGTCATGACGTGACATGTCAGATTATTAAAGCAGCTTTCTTCGCCTAATGTAAGTCCATGTTGAAGCAGAACATTACAGCTGACCTGCAGAAACTGTTCGGGATAAAATATCACTCACTGTTAAGAAAACTGATACTGCAGGATCTGCAATGTAATTTGTGAGTAAAACAGTTAACTAATATAATGTTCATTTACAGTTTAACCATTTGTTGTGGGTGTAAAATAATCGTTTGACATGTTTTTATCTTAGTTCAATATTGTTCAACATTGCCTGATCACTTCTCATCACTTTTGTCTTGGTGTTAAAGTTAGTTTTTAGGTTTTTTTAGTTAAAAAAAAGTCAGTTTTTAGGACATCCTGTCTAAAAGGTGGATTCTACAGCTTTATGATGAGAGAAAGGCAGCATTTTATACTTTCTTTTCGGATGTGTTGAACAAGCTGAAGTACCTAGCAGGATTTACGGAAATAATGCTCACTGTTTATTTACAATGAATTTCAATTCAGTTTTTTGAATTCAGTTTTATTTATATAGTGCCAATTCACAACACATGTTGTCTCAAGGCACTTCACAAAAGTCAAGTACATACATTCCAATTAGTCCTAACCACTGAACAGTGCAGTCAGAGTTGGTTATTTATTCAAATTGGAGTACTTTCAATGGGAAGGAAAAGTAAATGTTAATGGATGGAGCTCCTTTTAGGGTGGGTTGGTTGTGGGGGGGGGGGTTTTTTGGGGGTTGGTGGGTGGGGGGTGTGGTGGGGGTAGTTTTGTGGTTATTTTTTTTTTTTTTATTTTTTTCTTGTTTTTTTACCTTAACGATAAGAAAGGATACAGAATAAACGCTGAGCCAGAGTTTGTCAAGGTTTAGTCCTGAAACGAGAGCACAGATAATTAGTTAAGTAAAGAGTCAGTCCAATTGCCATGCCTACGATGAGAGAAAGGGTTTTAAACACTAAAAGGACAGGCCATGTGGGACAACGGTAGAGGCGTGAGCATATTTTAAGTTGTCGCCAGCAAGAAGCTCGGACGATGGCCACTTCCAGAGAAAGGGGTCACAGGTCGTAGACAACAGAGCCAGGCCAGGTGTAGCTTCTAGGAAGAGAAAAGAGCGCGAGTGTAAACAAAGGTAAAAGCTGAAATAACAGCAAATAATGCAAAATTGGAGAGCTAGTGGCCCGTTAGTAGTTGAGAATGTAGCGAAGACAGGGTGAAAGTGGTCATTATGTTTTTCCAGCAGAGAAGGAAGGCTCCCTCCCTGATAAACTAAGCCACTCTAACATATACAGCTTTATCAAAAAGGAAAGTTTTTTTAAGTCTAGCCTTAAAGTAGACAGAGTGGTCTGCGCCTCAAAGACTAAAACTGGGAGAGCTGGATTCCACAGGAGAGGACGCTGATAACTAAAAGGATATCTAGCCTCCCAGTTATTTCTAGAGACTCTAGGAACCACCCAGTAAACCTGCAGTCTTTTGAGAACGAAGTGCTCTGTTAGGAACATATGGAACAAATGAGATACTCTGATGTATGAGGAGCTAGATCATTAAGGGCTTTATATGTAAGGAGGACAATTTTAAAATTCTATTCTGGATTTAAACAGGGAAGCCAATGAAGTGAAGCTAAAATTAGAAAAAAAAAAAAAAAAATATGATCCTCTTTTTAATTTTCATCAGAAACTCATGCTGCCATCATTTTCAATAGTCTGAAGTGCTTTTAACTGCACATTTTTGTGGGACATCCTGATAGTAACGAATTACAATAGTCCTAGCCTTGAAGTAAAACAAAAGCCTATAGGGACTAGTTTTTTCAGCGTTCACCCTGGATAGGATATTCTAATTTTGGGAATGTTCCTGGAGGTGAAAGAAGGAAAAATCCTATGAACTGTTCATATGGGATTTAAATGACATGCTCTCTGGTCAAAAATACCACCAAGCGTTTTTTACTATTACGGAGTGTCAATTAATGCCATACTATGCTGCCGTGTAATTTGACCTATTGCGCACAGTCATATTTATATTAGTAAAGAGAAATTGCCCAAGTACTGAACCCTGTGGTCCTCCACAATTTTAACCCTGGAGTTTAAAGATGATTTATCATTTACATGACCAAAACTGGAATCTGTCAGACAAATAAGATTAAAACCAGCCTAGCGCTGGTTCCCCTGATCCTACACAGAATATTCCAGCCTTTTTAAGAGAATATTTGTGATCCACTGTATCAAACGCAGCACTGAGATCTAACAGAACCAGTACAGGACAACCATATTCTGAGGCCATTAAGAATATCATTAGTGACTTTCAGCAGATCTGTTTCAGTGCTATGATGAGCTCTGAAGCCTGACTGAAACTCTTCAAACAGGTCATTGCTGTGTAAATGCTCACACACTTGATTAGCAACTATTTTCTCAAGGATTTTAGATAAGAATGGAAGATTGGATATAGGTCTGTAATTTTTCAAGTCATCTCGATCAAGCAAAGGTTTCTTGAGTAAAGGTTTAATTACAGCTACCTTAAAAGCTTGTGGTACATACTCCTTTACTAAAGATAGATTAATCATATCTAAAATGGGGCTGGTAATCAGAGGGAACACTTCCTTAAATAATGTGGTTGGGATTGGGTCTAACATACAAGTTGAAGGTTTAGATGAAGCTAATATTTCTGATAACTCAGGAAGCTCCACAGGATCAAAACAGTCCAAACACAGATCAGGTTCTACAGTTATTTCCAATGTTGTCTCACTTGCTGAGGATGAAGCATCTTCGGGAGTATGTCAAAGATTCAAGGAATTTCAAGGAAACAAAAAGCTGGGCTGCAAATTAAGCCACATAGTGAGTAAAACCCTAAAAGTATTAAACAAGCAGCTGTGTTTCCAACTTTGAGTTCTTACAAACCAAATCTGTTGCAGGTATAAATTCATCTGTACACATGACATGTTGTTGGTTGGCTGGGAAAACTTTTTTTGCAGTTTTATTCAGTTTTTCTAACATTTTTTGCCTTTACTCTACATTAGTACACCTGCTGTGATGTCAAAGCAGCCTCATGCAAAAACATGAGATGTCAGTGTTTTTTACGCAGGGATAGTCAGACTAAACGCGGACTAACAGCATGGCAGGACCCCAGAGATGTTTGTCGGTATATCAGTAATTTTGAACAGAGGTTTAACACGGCTGAATTAATTCTGCTTTTAAATTTAATATGACTCAGAGGTTACAGGTAGGGCAGAATCGGAAAAAACAAGAATGTGTGGTTATTCTCTGTAAAGGCCTTTCCCAAATGGCATTTCAGTCTTTTAGGAGGAAAAATGTGACATATTGAAAGCCAGAGAATGAGAGTTATTTGTCGAAACTGCAGCGTGAACCTTTAATAGAGAAGATAACGATGTCTGTGGCCAGTCTGTGTGAATAACCCTACACACCAGCAGTTTGCAATGATAAATGCTGGGCTTCTCCTTATAAAGCATCGTTATTTTTTCATAAATCTCACACCCATCCCTGACATACTTGTCCTCTTTGGTTAGCTGTCTGTGTGAGTGTCCCTGAGCGCTATAAGGGAACAGTCCTGAGTCAGTTCTTCAGTCAACAGAGAGCTATTTCTGTGTGATTCTTTTATTTATTCATTATCCAGGTTTTACTTATTCACATTGTGCTCTTCAGTAAACAGATCAAACTACTTAGGACACAGTTTGTCTGCCTCTTTCAGATTCCTTTGCCCTCTGTATTTTACATGGGGGAAACATGAACCACATTTATTAAAGCCAGCTCTTTTTTTTTTTGCTTTGCATCATTCCCAGTCTTTCTAGTTTTGCGTCTTTATGCACTGAAATGTTTTTTTGCTTGTTTTTAGTTTACAGTATTTGCATGTGTTTTAATTTATTTCAATTTAGAAATAGTATGCACGTTTAGAAGATTCCAATATTTAAAATGTCGTTTATACCATGCATATAAATTGTGTATAGCTTGTGTACTCCACATATTCCGGTGTCTAAAAGAACAACACAAAAGATAAAATGAGGATGAACTTTTTAACATTTTATATTATTTTTAACGATGTTTTGCTAATTACGTTTTAAAGCGGAGTTTCAGTTTTCAACATGTGGTCTGATGTACTGTTAATAGCTCTCTATACCTGCAATTTCATTCCATAATTTATTTAGATCTTTTTTTTTTTATCTCTGATTGATTTATATGACTGCCTGTAATTCATTAAATCTGTCCCATTACGTTCAAAGGTTTGAAGTGTGGAAAACATGCAGCTTCTTCACTCCTCTATTTTGTGTCATTATTCCACAACATTTATTTCAAATGCTAAAATGTGTCTAGTGAAGTTGGACGGAGGAATGTCTCTTTGAGAATTAAAGCTGAGAACCCAGAGGAACTTGGACCTAAGGCTTGTGTGACGTGAGTGAGAAGAACTAGACAGCAACAACTCCCCTGCATCTATTAGTAGCCTCAACAGACTGTCACAGCACTGATCAAAGAGGAAAACATATTTGGAGACTGTAATGTTTTACACTTCATTTGTAAACCATTTAAGAACCTTACAGATCAACATCTTATCCTTTCCATAAAATTTACAAGCTGAGGTGATAGAAATACAACTGGAACCTCCATTTGCTCAAATGTTCAGGTGCCTAAAACTATCTATGAATATACAAAACTTGGATTGTGAGAGCTACTACATTTAATTTCCTTCTGGAAATAATAAAGTATACTTCAATTATTTTTGAAATGAATATTTTCTCAGCAAAGTCATTTTAGCAACAACTTGTGTCTTGCACAAAAGCAGCATAATCAGCTGACATCGAAGAGGTACAGGTAAATTTGAGCCACCGTCTGCGATCTTCCATCTACTGTCTTCATCTGCTTTTCTGTGCAAGTTCAAGGGGAGGCTGATGCCTATCTTCAGTGGTCATTGGGTATAAAAACACACACACATACCCAGTGGCAATTTAGAGAGATGAATTAACCTAACATGCATATTTTTGAAAGAACCAGGCGTACCCGAAGAGAACCCACACATGCACATTCAAGCTGTAGGCCATACTTTACTTTTTTTTGCATATTTTATAATTATTTATGCCTGTATTGTTTGTTTTGACATTTTATCAGCAATAAATGCTAAAGTACAGATGAAGATTTCTTTGGCTTAAGCCATGTCGTACTCTCCATGTGGTTTAAAAGGAAACCGAGAGGTACTAACTCTCCTGGCAGATGTGACTGTAGGTTAAAGTCTAAACCAGGTGTCTATAATGGATTCCTGTCATAAAGGCAAATTCCCTTTGCTGGAGCAGACTTCATAATAAAATGAGTGTTTGACACAAATTATATAGGGCAGTACACTCAGTCCCTCAGTGAACTGTGTCTTGACACACAAATACACACAGAAACGCACAAATTTGCCAAAGCGCCACACTGTCAGGTTGAATTGGATCCTAACCTTAGCTACATGGGGTGAACTGGTAACCAAGGGCATCGCTCTTTGTTCATTCCTCCTGTCTCGACTCTGCTGTGTCTTCTTTCCATTCGTGACTTGGAAACACCCCCTCAAACTCCAGCGCTCATTAGACCAGCAGCAGGACCAGAATTCATTTTCTATCGCTCTCTCTCTTCCACAACTGATTTGTTAAGCTTCAAGGAAACAGCATAAGAAACACAAAAACACCCAGACGGAGTGAACTTGCAACCTGAAGCTGCACACGATGCTCTGTTGTGATGGTGGCATGCCAAACAGCCCTGAGCTGTCCTTCCACAAAGAGCGACCTATTGCTGGGGTGCATTATCAAAAGATGTTAGTCATTACTAGAACATTTTAAATATGAGCTTTGTAGGTCAAATCAAATGTCAAACTGTAAATTCTTAGCTAAAGAAATATTAGTGAAACTGATGGATTACATATTAATGATGGAAGTCACTTGTAGGACACGTTCAAAGGGAATAAAACCCAAGTCTGCCGTTCCCTGAAGGTATGTTAAGCATTTCAGAAAGTGGCTGCTTTTACAGGCTGCAACTTTTTCAGGCTGGTCCCAGAGGTCTCATTAAACGAATTTCCAGCATCAGTACACAGATGTTTTCAGCAAAAAAAAAAAAAAAAAAAAAAAAAAACAGAAAAAAGTGTGAATTTCTCTATATGCAATTAAAATAAGAAATATGCTCTACATTAAAAATCTCTAATATGGTGTCACTTTTAGACTCCATGAAACTTCTCCTGAAGATGTACAAAATTTAGTGTTTATCTTCTTTCATGCTAGCTGTAAAGGTGTCTATCTGCAGCCAGCAGGCTTACAGCTGAATACACGACTACCTGTTGCGTCCAGGCCAACCTGAACTTGAGTGGATGTAATATTTGATAACTAGCTTTCTTTGTGGGGACAGAATACAAAATAATGAAGATGCAAGATAACCCTAACCCTAACCCTAACCCACATGAGCAGTTCTGCTAATTGCTAACATAAGTCACTCTGTGTACATGTGGCAAAGAATCCTTTAAATACAAAAATGTCCCTTAATTGACAACTGCATGTCATTGACTCTTAGTTCAATTAGTACATAAATGCGCTGCAAACCTATAGATGAAAAATGTTATTTTATTTTAGAGTTAGAAGGAAACCTTCCTTTTCTCCCTCAGACATGTTATATTTAACATTAACCTAAACAGACAGAAAACTAATAATTTACTGGTTCTAAACTATGAGTTTACCCACAGCCAATCATAAGCAGTGTCCATTTGCATTAGAGCTAATTCTATGCAGTTATAAAAAATATGCACGAGTGCCACAAAATTAAATATACAGGATGATTGTTGTTGCCTCTCAATAATGTCTTTAATTAGAGTCTGTCATTCTAAAATGCAAATTTGACTACATTTACTGTGCAAAAATGGTTCATACTTCTGAAATTTTCAGAATTTGGTACGACAAACTTCAGCTTGTAGTGATAGTTATAGTTTAAATAAATCCTGGGAAATAGTATATGCGCTCTAAGAGAGCAGATGGTAGGAAATTAGTTTATTCTCTTAAATATGTGACTCTGGTTTGTTTTGTGTGTCTTTACCTTGCAGACTATATGAAGACCTTACAAACTGCACGTACCTGTGGACGGTGAACATGGGGTGCTACTGGCCCAACCGAATGGTGGACGAGTTCTTCATCCAGGTCCACAGGCACTACTTCCACGACTGCTCAATGTCTGGACGACGCCTCAGGGACCCCCCAAACCGCATTTTGGGTCCTTTCATTGCTGTTCCCATCCTGATCACCCTCCTCATGACAGCCCTGGTGGTGTGGAGGAGCAAGCGCAGCGAGGGGATTGTGTAGTAAAGGGAAAAAAAAATGGGGGTTGGGGTCACAAGACTCAAGATACTTTTTGTTTCTGAGGTAACACTATCCTCACCTTCAGTGAAAAAATTATTTCTTTTGAGTGACAGTGTTTGGGAGAAGGCTTTCGTTAGATGTCAAAAAAAGCTCACCTGAGTCTGATCTTGACCAGAATAGTGACTGGTGATAGGATGTTGTACATAAAAAACATTTTTTCCATCAAAAAGGATGTTGCTCTTCTTCATACAAGAGTTTAACAAGTGCTTTCAACAACCAAGAAAATACCACAAAGGAACAAATATAAATATCTAAAAGGAAACCCACGGACATTACCTGTGTACATACACTAGACCTAAACTATGTGCAGTATGTACAGCTTTGTGATTATTGCGTCGTGATTCTGTTGCATTTAATATATTTTAATCACACTACAAGTGCGCCCTGAATCATAAAGATGGACACTGAGGAGAACAGTGAAACACATGCTCAGCTCAGGTAACAGGCAGTAGATTTTGGAAAAGATGGTCTACCACCAGGAATGAAGGCCCAGTCTGCATTCTAAGAGCTACATTGTTTAAAAAAAGAATAGATAAAACAGTGGGAGGATGACTTTGGAAAACACAACTTCAGATAAAACGATTCAAAGCAGTGGGTTGCTCTAAGTTAGCCAATGCACAACACCACTAAGCATGGCCATTGCCCAAAGCACAGTTTGTGAATCATGAAACTAGGGTTTCTATTGATTTAAGATCTCCCAGTGTAGTAAAGTGTGCCGAATGAACTTGTTCTTCGTTGATATTTTGGAATGCTCTCTTTCCTTTATAGATTCATTGACCTGTAACCTGCCTTTCAGCAAAACACACTTTGAGATACACCCACACTTTGTACTTTGTGCCAAGCTAAAGAGAGAGCCATGTTTGTTATAAAACAAATGATATTCTGTTGGAATGACTTTCACTGATTGATTTTAAAATCTGTGATTGTGAAAAAATGTTCAATAAATTGTCCGAATTATGTGTTGAATACACAGAGCAGTGACACTCTCTTATGATAATATAACAGAAGGGGTTTAGAGCATGCAGTACTAAGTACGAATTGTGAATTCATATCATGGTGACGCACTGTGAAGGCACCTCAGCAGCCATGTTTACAGAGCAGGAAGTTAAAGTGCCTGTGACACACTTTTCCCACAAATTAAGAAATTAAAAGAAAATATCTTCATATTGAAGAAAGTGGGCAGTAACTGACATTATGTTAGGATTAAAGACGTGATAAAAGACAACTGTGGCACAAAATAGTCATATTTTGTTGTAAGTCCAAAGTCATCCAGAGGAGCTCTAAGAACCATACGCAGATCGTGCAGTAAAAGCCAGTGATAAAAGCAGTAGCAAGTTCAAAACAGCTCAATCTGTGGAAGTTAAACCAGTTAGAACTGCTTCACGTTTCATTTTATGCATCCAGATATTTTCGTGTGTTTTACAATGGGTGAGTACACTGAGTGCAGTGAAGCTATATTTGTTGCTTAGTTTTGGTGCATTTCATGTTTAATTGTTCAGTTTAGAATACATTAGTTAATGTATATAGCCCTGTAACTGAACTATCCATCCATCCATCCATTTTCTGTACCCGCTTCTTCCGTACACAATCATGGGGAAGCTGGTGCCTATCTCCAGCGGTTTATGGGCGAGAGGCGAGGTACACCTTGGACAGGTCACCAGTCCATCACAGGGCAACACAGAGACACACAGGACAAACAACCATGCACACACTCATTCACACCTAAGGGCAATTTAGAGAGACCAATTAGCCTAACAGTCATGTTTTTGGAGTGTGGGAGGAATCCGGAGAACCCGGAGAGAACCCACGCATGCATAGGGAGAACATGCAAACCTCATGCAGAAAGACCCCCGGTCGGGAGTCAAACTGGGGACCTTCTCGCTGCGAGGCAACAGTGTTACCAACTAACTGAACTAATTGATCTAATTGTATATTGTAACTGTATATAAAAATATATGCGGATATTTATTGATATAGCAAGATTTAGTCCGTCTTTAGTGAATTATTTTGAAAATCCGGATGTTGTGCTTGTTCGGTTTCCTGGTGGTGGGGTATGATTCATGCATATTGACTCCAGCTGTGCTCCAGCATCCAGCAAAAATAGGCTCTGGTCGAATTAGCACTTGTGCTCTGCCATCTGAAACCAGCTGACTTTCTTCTGACGTCTCTCTGTGATAGTGACTGAAATATAGCCAAAGAAATATCAGATTCTTCGCTGCTGTTTGTGTAGTCAGCTATTGTAGCAGCAGTCAGTTTAAGTGGGGATGTTCCCCTTTTACGTCATGAAAGAGCAGTCTGGAAATGCCCTTTTAAGGAAATTTATGACCATATAACTCAACAACTGTTCATTTTAGCAGCATGAATATACTTTTTGGCATATTTTATTAATGTTTTCTTTCCATAAATGTAATTAGATTTATCATTAAAATTCGATGTCACGGGTACACTAAAGTAGGTCATACTGACACTGACAGAAAGAAAAAAATTGTACTCACTCCTGACATATTTTCAGGAAAGTTCAAGTCAAACCTGTCTAATTCAAAGAGGGAATCAAGACCAATTAAGTATGTTGTTTTAGCACAGGAACAGGCTATATGTTCAATCTGTTTAATTGTGCCAATCTTGATATTTAGGACTTTTTTCAAGATCAAATAATTGGACAATATTTACAATTGGAGTCCTACAAAATATTGAAACATTTGGAAAAGTGTAAAAATAGGTATTTCCTTCCATCCATCCATCCATCCATGAGCATAGACGGCTTTGCCTTTTGGCTCAGCTCATTTCTCACTATGACAGACCAGAGCAGCACCTACAGAAGTAGCAGAACTACTTTGTTTGAGGCAGAAACTGACCCCCGACCCCAAGTGAGCAACCCAGCTTTTTTCAGGTGAGAAGAAGCATCATGATGAGTTGAAAAAGGTTTAATATGATGAAAAGTGAAAACAGCTTGGCACGAGGCAACAAAAGCAGGCATGGACATGAATAGACTTGGCATGAACAGCACAAATTTAACCAGCGATGAGCAAACGGAACTGAATATTATATTTAGTGCCACACACAGGAGACAAGGAGAGCGACTGGCATGATGCAGGTGGTCTGAATGAGGCTTATTATGGTGGTAACTGCTGAGAGTGGGAACCAAAAGATGACTGGAAACACAAGGACACAATCGAACCGAAGGAAATGTCTTACAGATATCACAGAACTGTTGTATCCAGCCATTGTCTGTGTTTTGAGTTTGTTTTTGTTTTTTTCTCCTGGTCTGGTCCTTAGTTTACCCTTAGTTTTGTGTTAACTGGTTTAACTTACTCTGTCTCCCTGCAGTCTGACCCACACCTGTTCCTAGTTCCCCTGATTACTTGGTCCCTCTATTCTTTGGTTCACCCTGCTTTCCCTGTTTGTATTTAAGCTCTTTAGTTTCCATTGTTCCTTGTTGTCTTAGTTCTGTCTTCCAAGTCATTCTGTCATGTCTGGTATTCTGGTCTGGTTGGGGCATGCCATACTACTGTTTCTGTGCCTGGTCCTGTGAGTAAGGATATTAAAACCTTACCTTCATTCACCGTGTCCTGGAGTTCCACTCTGCACTTTGGTCCTACCTCAAACACTCATCCTGACAAGATCTAAAGATGCACCATGAACAATAAAGTAGCACCTGGAGAACATAAACTATAATGTTCAGAATCAAGCCCCAAAGACAACAAGAAATGCTGTGAACAAATCCAAAGGTCTACAAATTGGGACAAAACCTGGGTGTTTGTATTGTTACATTTTGTGACTAGGATTTAGTATTTGTTGTTCTAAAACCAATTTTTCAGAGCAAGTGGGTATAATGACTTAGATGGCGGCAGAGAATATTTAGTAAAGCAAGTATCTACATTGAGGTTTTTTTTTCTGGGTAGAGAAATGTTTTCTTTCTCCTGACAGGCTCCAGATAAAATTGTATTTTCCAACTAGCTCCACTTTGGTGCTCTGAGTGGTGGAAGCCACACCGACAGGCAAACTGGTGAAGGTAGTTCAATCCCCTGCCAGTTATCCTGTTTTTGTAGGTATCACAACCCAACTTCCAGAATAGTTTTGCAAACCAAACAACCTAAACTAGAACCACAAAAATCTCCTAATTCTAACCTCAAGATTTTTACTGTTAGGCAAAGGTAAGCCTTACAGAAATGAAAATAGAATCAGACCACAAACAGATATTATATTGGCATAGAAAAACAGGCAAAAACTGTTAATGTTCTTAATGTTTGCAAAGCACTTGTTACACACAACCTTAACACAGGACAAAAGGAGCACATATCACATTAGTTGTTATGGGAAATACTGTATATTTATATCTAACTTATAAAAACTCTATAAAAAAATTTCTTAGATACAAGGAAAACCAAACCAAACAAGTTGGAAGCCAATAAAAGGGAAATTCACACTCCCCCCTTGTGTCTCCTCTATTTAAGGTAAAATAGCTCTCCACTCCATCCACCAGACTACTGCAGGGGAAGGCCTGCTCTAAAGATCCATTGCTTTTTGGAAGGTTTTATATCCCAGCCTGTAAACTGTCCAGAATGTTAAGTTGGCCTCCAGCCTCCACCATAGAAAGGAAAACTGACACAGATACATTAATGAATTATTTTTAATGAAACATGTAATTTTACAAAAAGAAAAGCCTGCTTCATTAAGTTGCTTAAAAATTAATCTATAACCCTGTTATGAGAAACTCCAGTGAATAGTTGTTACAATGCCTTCCAAAAGTATTGACACCCATTGAACTTCTACAGCATTTTGTCACTTTCCAGACACAAACTTCAATGTTTTATTGGCATTTGGGAAAAATATTGCAGACCAACAGAAAGAAGTGTATAACTGGAAAGTTAAATGTTACATGGTTTTAAACTTTTTTAGAAATAAAAATCTAAAAAGTGTGGTATACGTTTGTATTTGTACTCCCTGAGTCTATATTTCCATTCTCAGATACAGATTCTCCCGCCCGAGCTGTGGGTCTATGTAGCTCCTCCAGTGTTACCATGGGTCTCTTGGCCATTTCTCTCCTTGCCTGGCCGGTCAGTTTAGGTGGATGGCCATTTCTTGGATTGAACAGCACTCTGACAAGTTCATAGCTTGGGATATTGCTTTATAACCAAACACTGCTTTAAACTACTCCACACCTTTATTTTCTGACCTTACTGCTGTTCCTTGATCTTCACGATTCTGTTCATCCACTAATCTTCTCTAACAAACCTCTGAGGCCTCACAGAACAGCAACGCAAGCTGAAAACAGTGTAATTATTTCTATTTTATGCATTTAAACACAAAAGGAACATGTTAAAAATATATATAGATTTTACAGCACTGTGTGCCACTGGTTTAATGAGATATAAACAATGCTAATAATTAATTTATATCGGCCACCTACACGACATCCTGTATGTTAAGTAGCCATACTGGATACGAGGCTCAAGGCAGATCAATGAGCTCCGACTTCAGCAGGCGTCAAAGAGAATAAAAAAAAAGTAGGAACCATAATAAGGTCACTTCTGAAGGCAAAATGGGGCTCTGGATTTCATTTTGGAGTATAAGAATAATAATAGAGGCCGAATACAAACACTTTTCATGTGTCTCTTTCTTTATACTTCACAGTTATACAACACTTTCTGTTAGTATGTCATAAAATCCTAAAAAAAACATGTTGCACTTTATGGTTGCAACCTGACAAAATGTAAAGGGGTATGAATAGTTTTGTAAGGGTACCCGAGGATAGTTCAACAGAGGGTGAACAATGACAGCTAGGAGCCGCTGATACTCAGACAGAAGCAATGGAGCACTGTGTAATTATTATTTAATTACCTAACCCACAGGATGGGTTGGCTTCAGAAACATTAAACTTGAATATTGCATTGTCAGTGAGTATGTTGTGCTTGTTCAGATTCATTAGCACATTCATAAATTGTTATTATGCAAAATTTATATCATGACAGCTGGAATCCAACTCAGTTTGAGGTTAAATAGGGAGAGGAGGCATTTCTAAGGCAGGTCATCAGAGAGCTCACACAAGGAGACAAATGTAAAAGTTATCATAGCAGTTTTTCTAAGATGGAGAGCAAGATGCAATAAAATCGTCAGGTTCAGGTTCAGGTTACTTTATTAATATCCAAATGTGTATTCTCCGTACAAACTCTGTAAAGCTGTATCACTGAAACAATGTGTGGGAGCCAGTGCATATATTTGCATATGTATTGTCCCCTTATATTTATAAAGCACGGTTCTCAATAATAAATCTCAGTCAGTATATTAGAAAATGATATGCATTTTCACAAGCTCAATTTCTACTCCAATGTTTTGGCATGGATGCACACAGAATCATCCATTAATATTTTCATTTATATGCATTGCTCTCCATTTATAAACAACATACAATGCATGATAACATGGAAAGTGCAATAAATACAGTCCTGTTATTAATGAATACACATTCAGATCCTAAATTTTCATGACAATGATAATAAAACACCAACCTAAGGGTTTTTGAACAAATTTGGGAAAAAAACTGCCTCAGAATAACAAGAGAATGAACAATTTGTAGCAGAGCAGCAATTATAGGGGTGTTAGAGAAGATATGGAAATGTTCTATATCTATAACAGATAATCTTAAAGGTAAACTTCAAGATATTAACCTGAATTTGAAGCCAGTTAATGTATTTTATCACAAAGCCACATATTTTACTTGTCTCATAAATCTAAGTCACTTGTCCATCAGTATGGGAAGCATAACACATAAGTGTCAAATTTGGCTTAGTTTTTCTCATTGTTGTGTACAGAAGTTTGGTCAATTCTTAAACTTGCTTTCAATTCAGATGAGTCTGTGTCAGCAGAGGGAAGCATAAAGTGCTCTGATATTTTCTTGTTGGACCGCTCAGCTGACTCCACCAACTGTGGAAACTTCTCATTAGACCTCAGGCAATGTGGATTATGTGCTTCTCTCTTCCTTCAGACTCTGAGACATTGATTTCTAAATGAAATGCAAAATGTACTTTCATCTGAAAAGAGAACTTTGGACGACTGAGCAGCCTTTTTTCCCTTAGCACAGGTAAGAGGCTTCTGACATTGTCTCTGGTTAGGTGGTGACATAACTCAAGGATTGCAAAAGCTGTAACCATGTCTTGGATATTTCTGTGTGTAGAGTCTCTTTAAACACTGACTCAAGCTGCAGTCCAAGCCTTGTACATCTTCCCAAAAATCTTGAAAGTTTTGCTTCACTACCCTCTCAATGTTGTGATTATCCCTGTTACTCATGCTCCTTTTTCTACCACTTTTGTCCTTCCACTCAACTTCTATTTAATTTACTTGTATACAGCACTCTGTGAACTGCCAGCTTCTTTACCAATGATCTTTTATGGCTAACCCCTTTTATGTGGAGAGTGTTCATGTCCGTCGGCTGCAAAAGTGGCAAGTCGGCCATCTTCCTCATGATATTACAAGCTAAAACTGTGATGTCTTGCTTTTGTTGAGGACCCAAATGGTAAGGCAGCAGGAAACAGCAGGGTGTAGACAACAAAGAACCTCACATAAAGCAGCTGAACCAAGGAGTATTTATACTGAGGAGTTTGATAACTAAATGCTACACAGGAGAGTGAGTGAACGGATGGGGAAGAGCTGTAAAATACCAGGAAACTGAGACACAGCAGTTAAAAGAATAACTTTAATAACAAAACACAGGAATTTAAAGACACATAAGATGCTAGAGTGGAACCTAAGTTATCAAACTAAACTTCAAGTCCAACAGATTTAATAACATAGCCAGAAAATAACATTTTAAGTAAGATGTAAAATCATGTAAAATCCAGATTTTCTGAGAAGCATAATGTGGGGTTTTCATTTGCTGTAAGCAACAATTATTTAAATGAAGAAAAAGAAACATTTGAAATGTATTGCTGTGTGTAATGAGTTTCTCTCATAGGAGATAAATTTTTTATTTATTAACTGAAATGGATAAACTTTTTGATGTTTGTTTTTTTTTTATGTTTAAATTTGATTTATGTTGAAACACAAACCTCCTGCTTGTTTGTCTATTTCCTTTTCCTACAAACTCTATTGGCATCTCATCCAAAGAATTAAATCACACGACTTGCTGCACAACAAAAGACACCTACTCATATGTCCATGTTCACTTTCTAGCAATGCAACATAACTGCAGACAGATTCTCAGACTCAAAGGCACCAAATAAACTGAAAAAACCCAGAAAAATAGTACATGGCTGTATTTTACATCTTGATTTTCTCGTCTTTGTGCTTGAAATCCAGATATCCCCAACTTACTGCATTGTTTCTTTTCCCTTTTCAGCTTTTCTGCTGTGAATGAGGCAGTTTTCTCTGTTGCTATTCACAAGAACAGACAATCCCTTTCCAAACATGAATGTGGCACACATGGACCAGATGAAGTTTTATATTACTCTTTTAGATGGCCTAAAGTCAGCAGAGCTTTCAGCTTTGCAAGCATTGGGCATAGTCAGCGTAATTCGTGTTTTAGCTAAATATTTAACAGTTTAACAGCTGTGAAACAATAGATGCTGTAGCTAAGAGTCACAGTGCAAAGTTTTAGTATTAGACTCAAAACTTAAACTTGGCCACTTATGTGACATTGTGGTCAGTGACAATCTAATAATGAAAAAGTAGAGAGGGGGATTTGTCCTTCACTCAAGGTGAAAACAAAGCAACAACTACTGTGTTCGTCTGTGGTCCAATTGTTTGAACATGAAAAATAGCTGATAAGCACTCATAATCCACTTTCAAGTATAAATTCAAGTATAAATTAATTTGTCTAAATTTTCAGTGACCACTCTCTTTAATCATTAAATTAAAAGATAATGTATTGATTAAAGATAATACTGAATTATGAGAAATGAAACAAAAAATGAATTTCTTAGCAAGGAAATGATGGAGCTAGCTTAGTTTCGCTAACTCCGAACTAAATTGCTCGCTAGCTGTCCTAATCCTGTGGCTAGTTTTCTGTTTTTGAGTTTTTCAAAATAGGCTTACTTCTAAATTTGTTATGCTACAGCCACAGCTAATGTGACTCACATCTTAAACTAGCTACGTTTTCAGCATCACTTAACACAAAAGTATTTCTATAATGTTTCAATTAACAAATGAGTGATTTTTCAGCAAGCACACCTGCTAAAGTTATTTAAATCACAAGTCACCAGTAATGTTTCTGCACGGGTGACATCTAACAAAAATCAGGAGCCTAAACTGCCTTTGATAATATTCGCATGACAGAAATTGTTTGCATAACAGGAAAAGCCAGAGAGAAAGAAGTCTGACAATATTACCCAGCAGATGTTTTATTTGTCAGGGTGATTATAGATTAGACATAAGCTGTTTTATAAAGGGGAAAATTAAGAGTCCATATCCAGCTCTGCGCCATCCTATGGCAGAGCAGAAGTAGCCTATCCTGTAATGCTTATAACCATGATCGGTCCATCCCTAAAGTTGACCACACTAAAACTAAAAACTGAAGGAACAATTGTTGGAAAAAGGCCAAAAAAACAGAAAATCATTAATATTAAGAACCGACAATTGAAAGATTAGAAAACTGACATTTCAATCCAAGAAAGAAAGCCTAAGAAAATTTGTCTTAATGCATAAATGTTCTTTTAATAGTCCCCTGGCAACTAGGTTGCCAGTGTGTTGCAAATATAACCTGTTCATAACAAGTAGCTCCTCAACGTCAGCAAGAAAATAAGGAATACCAGCGCTGTTTAATTCAAAAGCTTCCTGCAGCCACAGTTCATCCAGTTAATAGCTGTGCAGAAACAAGCAAGAGAAAGAAAAGAAAGGGTAGAAGAGCAACATCTGACGTCAGGACCTGCTCCAAGTCTTCTCCTCCTGATGTCTCCTTATGTAGAAAATAGACAAACATAATGTCATTCACAGATGTCTGCCGCTAATGTTGGTCAATGTAATTTCCAATTCTCAGAATGCAGTTCCACTTTCTCCCATGTGGCTCTGGTGTGTTTGTGTCTTTTTCACAGTGTCCCAGTGGATCCTGAAGAAACATTTAAATCCACCAGCAGGGAGCTTGGGACATAAAACCCTAACAGGGAGTGCAAAAACAGTAAATAAAGTGACTAAAACCTTCACATGACTCCATTAAAACCAAGAAAGCTTGTTTTCGCTTGGAATCTCTTTTCAAATATTTATGTATGAATTATCAGGTACACAACCCAAAAAATCTGTGAGGTAAAAAATAAACTACCAGGCATGTAAATAAGACGGCATATGTCTCAATTTACCTTCTCATCATAGTAAGCAGCTTCATCTTCCAGTCTCACGCTCTGCACTATAAAGCTTCACAGTCATGTCCCTGGAGACAGAGGCAGAGAGGGGAAAGATGGAGGTACCAGGGAAAGAGCGCTGGTGGGTGGGAGGAAATATAAAGAAAGGATGTATAAGGAAAAAAGTGGGAGCTCCAAGTTGGAAAGGAAGCCTCAAAAGCCTAATTAAGTGGAAAATGAAATTGTACTCATTACAGGAAAAGCCCAAGACAAATATGAGAAGTCTATGACAATACCACCCAGCAGATGTGTTCATTTTTCCGGATAAATATGGTTTAGAAACAAGGGATAGTTTGGTTTAAAAAGGAAAACTATACAGTTTTCCTTATGAAGAACTATTTTAAAATGTGACAAGTGGCCTGGTCAGATGATTGAGCTGGAAGCAGGGAATACGATTTAATCAGCGAGCAATGAAAAAAAAAAAACCTCACCGGGATTTAACTAAAGAAACTGTTAAAAATGAATCGTCCCAAAGGGAAATATGATGATGATTAACATGTTTCAGTTTGTTACATGTTTTTTTTTTTAACTGTTAGCTTCTAATTTAAGAAAACTTAAATTATTCTATGATGTTAAAGTAAATTATGTGTCTGCATCAAACAAACAAAAGATAAACTGTGCCAAAACACAGTCAAACACATTAATAACAGCTTGAAACAAGTTTAGAGATCAGTTAATACTTTGGGATTTTGTTCCAAAACTCTAAATTTCTGCCCCCATCATCACCTTTTACATTCTAGGGCTGTAAATAATCTACATTTCTTGTTTCTCAAATTTTTGGTGGTGTCCATAGTTTTTCACAGGCTTTTTCATATTAGCTAAATATTTGTGCAATAACTAGTGACACTGGAAGCTGTTGTGTGCACGTCTGACGTTAGACATACACTTTTTAGTTAATTACATTAAACATTTCCGGTTAGTTAGGGTTACTAACACAATTTGCTAAACGCCAGAGACAAATATTTTTTTGCTACATTTTTTCATTATTGTTTTCAAGAGAGACATCTATACACATTCCCTTTGTATTTGGTAGAATTATATTTAAACTGCATTACTTGGGTCAATCTTTTTTGGCATCGATCTCCTAGCTTAGTTGCTGGAGTTTTAACCCTTCCCTCCAGGTAGGGTTTGCTCCACTGTAAATAATGACAACTTCATTCAGCACCTTCACAAGGTCGTTTGCTGTTGGTTTTGGGGTCTCTCTGCACATTTAGCACCAAACCACCCTTAAAATTTGACCCTGGGACAAAGAAGCCACTTTTAGTACTTATATAGTTGTGTGAACAGATGATCGTAGTATCTGTTACAATGGTGTATCTGGAAATTGTACCCATGGATGAACCACATCACTATTTTGTTCCTGCTGTGAATTGAATTTCTTTTGATTTTTCTATGATGTGACACTTGGAAGCAGTGTGTTTGAGGTTTTGCCTTAAGGCATATAAACCACTGAACTGTATAGTAATTATTTCTCCCAGGAACAATGTGGGTCATAAAACCCAGAGATATTCAAAGCTTTGTGATGTTTATGTGTTATGTAAATGAAACATATTGGAAGGACTGCAGGTTCCGGGCTTTGAGTCCAACAGGAAATAAGTTAATTGCATTACAGCGATTTATGAATCAATGCATTACTGAATGAAAAACAATGCATAAAAGAATGAGCTGTTTCTTGATGCATATGTAGGCCAAACATTTGGACGTTCCCAGGTTTTGGCTCATCTAATGAACAGAATTTTATTTGCCATTTGACCGTTGGATAAGCGTTCAGAGCCAAACAATGGAAAATTTGGAGATTTCAGTCACTTGGACAATCGATTTGTGCATCTGTAGTGTCCACTGATAGTTTCCATTTCTTGTGATGTTGACTCAATTTAAAATCTGGAGCTACAGACCTACATTTTTAAATATGTTGTTTGAATGTTAGAGTGTTTCCAATTTGAGCAGAGCTCATGTTATTGGGACTAAACATCTGTGCAGCCTAGAGAAAACAGCTAATTAGTGAGGCTAATGGGGTGGAAAATGCCTTCAGTTAGACAGAAAACATGCTTTTGGACTCTAGAGCATTTGAAAAGGGTATTTTTCTCTGATTAGCCCTGATTTACCCTCTTTGAAATGTAATGAGTACATCAAGCTAATATAGTACAAATTCAAATAATACAAATGGCAGAAGAAGGGAAGCTACCATCAAACCACGTGCCTATATGGAAGTAAAATAGTCTCATTAGAATCAAACATTTTTTAGACATTGAATTTATGACACTGAATTTTCTCCTGTGCAATTATGTATGTGAATTTGTTTTGTACTTAAAATTTGCCAGCAAAAATTCACCTGCAAGAATTCGCCTAAAAATTTCACCTGCAAAAATTCGCCTGCAAAAATTCACCTGCAGAAATTCACCTGCAGAAATTCACCTGCAGAAATTGGCCTGCAAAAAATCACCTGCAGAAATTCACCTGCAAAAATTCACCTGCGAAAATTCACCTGCAGAAATTTGCCTGCAAAAATTCACCTACAGAAATTCACCTGAAAAAATTCACCTGCAAAAATTCACCTGCAGAAATTTGTCTGCAAAAATTCACCTGCAGAAATTCACCTGCAAAAATTCACCTGCAGAAATTCACCTGCAAAAATTCACATACATAATTGCACAGGATAAAAATTCAGTGTTATAAATTCAATGTCTAAAAAATGTCTGATTCTAATGAAACTATTTTACTTCCATATGCCTACCTAAGAAGTTTGTGGGGGCAGTGTTATGATATGTGTACAGGTCAATGTTCAGAAATGTAACCTTTTCAAAACTGTTTGGTCAGCCTATTATTAGGCTTCTCTATGCATAAGGTATTTTCCTTCTTTTTTGGCAAAACCATTTTCCAAAATTACAAAGGTTTTATCTTTCTTAAACTTTAACAGATTTATTTTAAAACCATGTTATGTTATTTTCCTCCATGAACTGAAGACAGACATTGGAATCTTCTGAATCAACATCAGAACTGGAAGTGAATGCAATGTTATTAGCCATGTGGTTCATATAATTGCTCAACATTTTAAGTGGACTTTTAAAATTTCATTCAAAAACACAAAAATCTAAATAAAAAACGTCTTCCAAAAATCTGAACTTATCTATTTTATAGATGTTTTGTGAATAGATAAACCCAGCTTGGGGCTGAACAGCAGTGCAGTTGGTAGCACTGTTGCCTTGCTGCAAGAAGGTACCGGGTTCATATACCCGCCTCATTCCCCATGGAGTTTGCATGTTCTCCACGTGCATGTGTGGGTTCTCTCTGGGAACTCTGGCTTCCTCCTTCAGTCCAAAATCATGTTAGGTTAATTGGTCTCTAAATTGCCCTTAGGTATGAAAGTGTGTGTGCATGGTTGTTTGTTCTGTGTGTTTCTGTGTTGCCCTGTGATGGATTGGAGACCTGAGTGTAATAGTAAATTTACGCGCACTGACAAGTGAAATGAAACATTTTCGGAGCAGACAGTAATGAATATTTTGTTAAATGCCTGCATGGACGATGGTGATGAAGGAGGGCTCTAAATACCTCATGGAGACTGAGCAAGATGCTGCACCCTGTGTACCTTGTAGCATCCCCCTTCTATTGAGGTGTGAAAAAAGAACAATGACAAAAGCCAGAGCAGTAAGATGTTTACCCACTATTGGATTATATATTTCTTTCTTCTGGTTGATGTGAATACCAGCTGTTGCAGAAACCAGCAGAGATTACTTTGCTTTTTAAAACCAATTAGCATGGGAGCTACGCCTGAAAACTCAGGAGCTGCTCACGAGGTTACTGGAGTAGGATGCAGCTGACAGCAAACTCTCAGTGGAAATAAATTGGGCTCTCACCATGCTGTGCAGACAAGGGAGACGTTTTACAATGTTTAAACATTTCAGCTCTTCCAAGAAGTTTAGCCTTTCGTGCATTGTGTAAATGCTGATATTTTGAAACCATTTTCACCTGTTAAAGGTAAAATAAGACATCGAAATGTGTCACTGCACAACCCACTCGTCGAACTGCTGCTGCACATGGCAATCTTTGAAGAAAGACACGCCCTTAAGGTCTTAAAAATTAGGCTGCATCAGTGTTACTATGGAAAGTGAGTGCAGCTGAATAACTTGGATTGGTTTAAATATCACCACCTGACAACTGACAGCCCCTTTTTAGCAAGAAGTGAAGCTAAGTTGGTACATATAAAGCTGCTGGATGCAAGCTGTGTTGCTTGGCTTGACTATAATGCTTGTTTTCACTGCATAATACTGTTGTGGGTGTGCATCATGA
This sequence comes from Crenichthys baileyi, assembly GCA_036173005.1. NCBI lineage: Eukaryota > Metazoa > Chordata > Actinopteri > Cyprinodontiformes > Goodeidae > Crenichthys > Crenichthys baileyi. The sequence goes on along the minus strand of JAHHUM010000373.1, from coordinate 161,854 downwards.
GACATTAAATATGACAAAAGCTATAATTCTTGTGTGTATATTTCAATGAATAAAAACAAAACACCTTGCATTTTATTAAGAAAATGTAGCCCTTTTATCGTCTGAAGTCCTATCTCAGTGTAAAGCCTGCTGATTTGCATTAAAACATGCATGACTGGTAGTGCAGTGTGTGCACATCAGGATCAGGACTGTAGAACAGCATGTTTATTTGCGATTATTGTTGTTCTGCTTCAACAAAGCAGAAAAGATGGAGGCTTATTTAATTACAACGTTTCTGTGTAAGTTGGCATGACTAAATATATTGTTGTTTGCAGTCTTCCAAGTTAATCTCACAGCAAACTGCCTCCTACAGCTGGAAACAGTGTGGGCAGCTTCTGAAGCAGAACAAAGGAAATAGCGAGGCACTTTACTCTTAGTCGCAAACTGAGAGGCGTGCACCCAACGCTACAGTCTACGTGCTACTGTTCATTGACTGAGACAAACACTTGGACACATGTGGACATTGGACACACCTGGATGTGGACATTCAAACAGATTTACCCATGAAGCTTCAGAGCTCTGCATCTTGTCTCTGTTATATTTCGAAGTAGATAAAGCTGGTGTGTGTGTGTGTGTGTTCCTGTCTTGGCATCACAGTGAGAACCATTTTCCCGATTACACCATCAAATTGAGGACCGTTGGTACCAAAGTGAGGACATTTTGCTGGTCCTCACGACCTATTTTGCTAATGGTTAGGTTTAGGACTAAGGTGTGAAATGAGTTTAGGTTAAGGTTAGGGTTAGGCATGCACTGGTAATGATTAGGTTTAGGGTTATTGTCAGGGTTAGGGGATAGAAAGGGTTGAAAATGACTGAAAATCAATGGAAGTCAATGGGAGTCAACACATGGTCCTCACTACATATAGCAAAACAAGAGTGTGTGTGTGTGTGTGTGTGTGTGTGTGTGTGGACTCTTGGTGAGAACAATTGTATTAGATCCGGAACTGACAGCATGAAATTATGATCAGCAGCAACAAAGGGAAGTGCATAAGTTTGATTTTACCAAAGCTCATCTCTGCTTTCACTGATCATCTGTCAGACTCTCAGCCTAAGGAACGCCTAAATAGAAAAAAATGAAACCTTGCTGTAAAAATTATATGTAAACAGTCACAGCAAAATAATTCAAATCAGCAGCCATAAGGATTTTTTTCACATTTTGTTTAGGTGGCTTGAAGGAGGAAGAGTACCAAGCGATTAACTTTTTTCATTTATACAAAACTGTACATTCAAAGAAAATTGAATTTCTCAGCTACGAGCTGCAAACTTTTATGTATTTTATTTGTATTTCATTTGACAGGCCATCGTAAATAATTGAGAAGTATAAGGACAATGATACAAGGTTTTCTTTTGTTTTTTACAGAATAAACGTCTGAAGATTCTGGTGGAGATTTGCTTTCAGTCCCCTTTACTCTGATGCAAGTAAATAAAATCCAGTGCAACCAATCGCCTCCAGGAGAAATTTGTTGACAGTACAAGTATTAGTTGTGCATGAAAAAATCTGCCATTTATGCAAAAGTGACAACTATTGTTGAAAGAAAGCCAAAAAGGGTTCCATTTGCAGTTTGGAACTGTTGGGGGCAAAGCAAACGTGTAGAAGAAGGTGCTCTGGTTGGATTATGTAAAACTCTACTTTTTGGTAAATATGCAACAGTATATAACCCTGAACACAACATCCCCACGGTAAAGCTGTGACACCTTCCTGGAGGGAGGCATTGGCTGAGCTGCTGCCGCCAACAACTTAATGTTCACCTTCTACAAATGACACACCTGGCCCTGTCTTTCAGTGTTTAACCCCGTCTCTCTCCTAGACATAGCTACTGGCTGAGCTTCTACTGTGACTAACAGTATGTGCTCTCTTTCATACTCTAGACTTGAAAACTGGCTCAGAGTTCATCTACTTAGCTGTCTTTCTCTCCTAGATGAAGCCTCTAAAGGAGCTACTACAAATAAGGTTTTACTTTTCTTTCCCATAGAAAGTACTCCTGGATCACTGCTTCTTTGTTCTCTTTGTGTCTCTGTCTGTTCTCTCTAACCCCCAGTCGGTCGTGGCAGATGGTTGTTCACACTGAGCCTGGTTCTGCTGGAGGTTTTTTCCTGTGAAAAGAGAGTTTTCCTTTCCACTGTTGCTACATGCTTGCTCAGTATGAGGGATTGCTGCAAAGTCAATGCAGGTGACTGTCCACTGTTGCTACATGCTCATCCAGGATGAGTGAATGCTGCAAGTCACTGACTCGATGCAATCTGCTGGGTTTCCTTAGATAGAAAAACTTTTAACCAATTTAAATAAATAACTGAATTTAACTGCATTGTTTGATAAGTCTGTCCAGGATGTACCCCACCTCCCGCCCATAGACTGCTGGAGATAGGCACCAGCTTCCCCACGACCCACTATGGAAGAAGCGGTATAGAAAATGACTGACTGACTGACTGACTGTTTGATAACTAGGATCAACAGGAATGTACAGGGGTTGGACAATGAAACTGAAACACCTGTCATTTTAGTGTGGGAGGTTTCATGGCTAAATTGGACCAGCCTGGTAGCCAGTCTTCATTGATTGCACATTGCACCAGTAAGAGCAGAGTGTGAAGGTTCAATTAGCAGGGTAAGAGCACAGTTTTGCTCAAAATATTGAAATGCACACAACATTATGGGTGACATACGAGAGCTCAAAAGAGGACAAATTGTTGGTGCACGTCTTGCTGGCACATCTGTGACCAAGACAGCAAGTCTTTATGATGTATCAAGAGCCACGGTATCCAGGGTAATGTCAGCATACCACCAAGAAGGACGAACCACATCCAACAGGATTAACTGTGGACGAAAGAGGAAGCTGTCTGAAAGGGATGTTCAGGTGCTAAACCCGGATTGTATCCAAAAACATAAAACCACGGCTGCCCAAATCACAGCACAAATAAATGTGCACCTCAACTCTCCTTTTTTCCACCAGAACTGGTCCATTGGGAGCTCCACAGGGTCAATATACACGGCCAGGCTGCTATAGCCAAACCTTTGGTCACTCATGCCAATGCCAAACGTCGGTTTCAATGGTGGCAAGGAGCCAAAAATCTTGGGCTGTGGACAATGTGAAACATGTATTGTTCTCTGAAGATTCCACCTTTACTGTTTTCCCCCCCACATCCGGGAGAGTTACGGTGTGGAGAAGCCCCAAAGAAGTGCACCACCCAGACTGTTGCATGCCCAGAGTGAAGCATGGGGTGGATCAGTGATGGTTTGGGCTGCCATATCATGGCATTTTCCCTTGGCTCAATACTTGTGCTAGATGGGCGCGTCACTGCCAAGGACTACCGAACCATTCTTGAGGACCACGTGCATACAATGGTTCAAACTTGTATGGCTGAAGGCGGTGGCCGTTATCAGGATGACAATGCACCAATACACACAGCAAGACTGGTGAAAGAGTGGTTTGATGAACATGAAAGTGAAGTTTGAACATCTCCCATGGCCTGCACAGTCACCAGATCTAAATATTATTGAGGCCCCTTTGGGGGGTTTTGGAGTGAGTCAGGAAAAGTTTTCCTCCACCAGTATCACGTAGTGACCTGGCCACTATCCTGCAAGAAGAATGGCTTAAAATCCCTCTGACCCCTTGTGCATGACTTGTAATTGTCATTCCAAGACGAATTGACGCTGTAATGGCCGCAAAAGGAGGCCCTACACCATACTAATAAATTATTGTGGTCTAAAACCAGGTGTTTCAGTTTCATTGTCTAACCCCTGTATCTACTTGATATGGAATCTGTATGATTTGTTGTAATTTTTTATGACTGTATTATTTAGTATTTAATGAAATAATAATTTGGTCTGTTAAGTGTTGACCCATGGATACCAGCCCAATAAAGCGGAGGTATTGGGACAATAGAGAAAAGGGTGAGTCAAGCTCTGGCATTACTGAACAGCAAAACTCCGCATACACTTGGAATAAATTTACACAATTTCTTAAAATATAAGAATTTATTAACAAAAATAATTAAACATATTTTAATTAACAAACTCTTTGCTATACTAGAACAATCCAACTAAAACTAGCAAACAAAATGAAGGAATAAAGAAATTAATGAACTATATACAAATGGTTAAAACCATGACCAATAAAATGATGCAACATTACCATTCAATGTTATTTACGTTTGAAAACAAATGATTATGTTGAGGAACCTAGAAATGAGGTTTGAATATTCTTAGAACTAATTAAGAACACTAATTGGTATACCTCCAAACCACCAATCACACTGCAAGATCAGAAGAGCAGGTAACAATTATTTTAATAAAATAATACTTTAAAGAATGATTTACTCAATAAAACAACCTTCCTGACAATTAACTCTCAGTGGTGTTTAATTGCTGTCTTTAATTAGTAAAATAATATTTAAGCAAATACCATCTGGAATGGGAACCAACATTCCTTTGGATAAAGGATTATTAGTGTTTAATTAGCTATCACATTTAATAAAATAATATTTAGAGAAATATTATTTCCTAGTGTGGCACAGGCAAGCTGAGATTACCATAGCCTATGAAACCTTGCCCTCTAAAATGAGCTCAGCAACGCCAGCCTGGGAATTTCACCCAGAGACTATTACCTGCTAAGGCACACAAGTTCTTTATTACCCAGGACAGATGAGACGTGCTTTCAAGTTTTAAAGCACCAATTTATTTGATATTTAAATTTAGCAACAAACCAACCATTCATTCCAAGAAGGGGGAAGGGTACCTGATCAGGAGATGAGGTTGCCAATTGGATCAGAACCAGAAGGAATAGGAAGCATCTACCAAAGTAAAGAAAAAAAACATGCAGCACCCAGGTGCACATGATCCAAACACACAGTAATGTGACCAAAATACTCGCACAACACAGCACAATGAGGGGGACACTGCCTGACCACCAGCTCCGCCGCCGGTCCTCAGCCACAGAAAAGGGGATAAGATCATTAGTGGGCCTACACCTCTAACCAAATATAGCAAAATAAATCACTTACAAAATAACAACTCAAAACATGGCCAATAAGAATCAAAATAGTAGAACAAATAATCAGCCCAAACAAATCTAAATTATACACGAACACAAAACAGCTCAAATGGAGAGAATTAATAGGGCTGCAGGCCAAATCATCAAAAAAATAAAATAAAACAAAATGTACAGAAATCTAACAAAACGGGGAGTGTAACCCATTTCAAACACACTACTAAAAAGAATCAGCTGGTGCTACAATGGTGCACCGTTCAACTGTATAACCATTAGCCAGGTCGTCGATGCGCCATCTTTTTTTAAAGAAACATCAGGCCAGACGGCGTGTAATGTTTTCAGCAGGGCTATAATGTTAAGCAAACGCTGTAAATTTGTGACACCGCGTAAAAACTGAGCTTCTGGATGTCTGCTTTGAGTCCGCGGAGATAAGTACGCTCGCAAGTACTCTTGCCCCTGCGTAAAGCCAGCCTCGTTTAACGCACTGCTGAGGCCTGAATTGCCACTTTGTGTTGAAGTAGGGAAATTAAACAATGGAGGATAAATGTGAGTCAGAGGATGAAAGGTGGATACTGATGTTAAACCTTGGCTCTGATGACATTATTCTTTGCGCAATTATTTAACTGAAAAATCTATATTTAAACATGTAAAAATGCCTGTTAGTATAGTTAGCCTTTGTAACACCTATAGGCAGAAGAAAACATCTTTGTCTAAAACAAAACACATTTTATTCCAAACCTGAAACATACATTTTATTTCTAATCAATCAACTGAAAGTGAGGAAAGAATAGCACTGTCCAGGTATTCGAGCTGAGGAGGACTGGACTATACTCCACAACTCCTCTGCATTATTTGGTTTTTGTCTTAGATACACCATGTTTGATCATTTGGAAACAAAATGTTTATCTCTTACTGACATAATTGAGGTTGTTGTCTTCATTAATCATTCATTTCAACTGAATGTCATGTTAGCATTAAGGCACCATGACCTCTTCAAGTATTTTGATGTGTTGAAACTGATCATTGACCCCTGTGCAATAAATAGGCCTGACACCATAGTATAAAAAACATCCCCATGAAGGTCAGTGTTCAGGGGTCATCTGACAAACAGTTTGTGGCCCTTTGGCCCAAAGAGAACAATCCTGCTTTCATCAGTCAATATCTCTTGACTCGGGGCGATAGATGGCAGATTGCAACCTCTTCAGCTCGTCTTTTTTTCAACAACATTAATTTGAGGATGCTTCTTGTCGCTACTTTTGGCTTCAAGTAGGCGTCTTGAAATTGTTTCACTACTTAAAGGTAACTGCAAAACCTATTTGACCCTGGAACTGATCTTTGGCTAAGTCTTTCTTATTTTGACTATTCTACAGTTTATGTTACAGAATGAATTACCTCACCGATGGACTTCACACTGCTGTGGTTCTTTAAAGCATACATTTCTTCCTTTTTTCAATTTTCATGTCATGGAACTGATCGTGCTCTTATTTTGAACACAACTGTAACTCGGGTAATTAAATTACCTTGTTGTAATTATGGCGTTTTATTGCTAGATCAAATCAAAGAGGAGAAAAACTGAAATAATTCAATAAGGAAACACTGTGTATATATATATACCTTATACTTTGTATTTCTGAAACAAATACCTGCACAAGTTTAACTCAGCAAACAAGCTTGGAGTCAAAGAGAAGAAGCTAGAAGAAGCTAGCAAGCTGCCGTATCGGGATCATTAATGGAAAAACATGGCCATGGAAAGAGAAGTGTCAGCTGCAACAACGGAAATGACTAATTTCTCCTTCAAGAAATTAAATCAACACAGAATATGACAAAGGTTGCTTGTTGTTCCCAGTTAACTGGAGCAGGTAAATTTTGGAGCACATCAAAACAAACTGAGAAGCTTGTACAAGAGAAGCATCCAGATAAGCCAAGGAAGACGTCCAGAAAACTCAATATTCAATGAAATGAACAGCAAAAAAAAAAACCTCATAAACTTAAAGACAATTGGTTTGATAAATGAGGCACATTTATGACTGTAAGGTAAAAAATGAGCTGAAGGCCATTCAAAAAATATAAAATAAAACTAGAGACCTGCCAAAACCTATGTTTGTAAAATACATGCAGTGGTTTTTGGTTTATCAATCAATCAATAAATCAACATTTATTTACTTAGTGCTTTACAACATCCAACTGTTACCAAATTGCTTTACAGCAAAAATAAAAACAAAACACAAACAAACAAAATATTAAAATAGAATAAAATAAAAGCATATAAAATGAAGTTGAAAACACGAAAACAAGGAAGACACATAAACTGCACATAAAATGTGTGTCAGAGCATCACAGTGCTACAAAGTATTAAAAGCCAATTTCAATAAATAAAAGTCTTAAGTTCAGACTTAAAAAGTACTGGATCTACTGTAGAACGTAAATGGACAGCAGCCTCGGCAAGGAGGGATCATCCCACTTTTGTTCAGTGACTTTGGTACTTCCAAAGTGAATTTGATTTGAAGACCTCAGTACCCTCTCGTGTTTCTGAAGAGTGAGATCTCCTGGGAGATAAGAAGCTGCTCATCATCACTGAAACCACCTAAGAAAAAAAATCTTCCTCTAACTCCAGCCCTGCAGTCTTCCTCTCAGTTATCCGAAATGAGAAGTAAATTAACCTCATTAAAAACAATAACAACTAAATTGGTACTTTTTCCATTTGAATTCCCCATAACGCAGTGAGAATATGACTGAGGAGATGAGTCATATGATAAAAAAGGAAAAGATTAGTCATTCTGAAAGATTATTTTAAAGAGTGAGTAAGGCAGAAGGCAAAGGCACCGTTTAGGAAAACATATTCAGCCAATCAAGAAAACCCACACCTACAGGAAGCAGCGATATTAACTCCACTGGGTCAGCTGCTGTTAAATGTTGATATGAAATCTACTTTTGTTCAGTCTGACTCAACCATCCAGCCTCTAGTAAAATACATTTTCAATTTCTCTGCTACTAACTATCTCAGCAACTACAAATCAGGGTAATTCTTTCCTTCAAATTGTCCACCAAACAAACCATGCCCCGAGTTACAAAAGTGCTGACTTGAGCCAATTTATGTGATAAATGACCTGTCATTTAGGCTGATTAATCTCTTAGTATGTGTGGCAGTCAGGTGTGCTGTCCACAGGAACTCCACAGGGACACAATTTCTGCAGCTTCTTGTTATTATTCTTACTTACCTCATCTCCGAGCCTTCTCAAGGGTGAAGTAAAAATGCACAGCAGGATAATTGAAGATGTCTTGCAAGAAGTTGTTTCAGATTGTATTCATGCTCAACAATGCTTGTTGGGACAAGCAAATGGTGAGAAATATGATTTATGGCACTAACCCATCTCGTTACCCAGCTGATGTTGTCAGCTGTCACTGCAGGCCGAGGATAATGCAATATGCAGCACCCGCAGGGCAAGTGTACAGTTTGATTGTGAATCCTCCAAAGGCTGGTACAGTGTGACTGACAGACATCTGCACGGTCTGCGGTTCACTCTCAACCAAGTCAAATGCGTAAATTGCTGACAGTTGGAAGATACAGTCAAATTTTACGGGTAAGCATGGGACAGAGTGGCTAAATGTGCCTCACTACCAGCTTGGTGGAGAGAAGAGGATTGTTTTTAAAGTCCTTCAAGTAAATACTGTTGTTAATAGAAGTAATTAGTCATACCTCTGGGCATTAGAGGATAAAAGTGACTTTAAGCTACACGTATTAAACATGATCAAATCATAAACAGTCAGAGCAAAAATATTATCCTCTGTAAATCTTGGGTTCCTACATAATTTAGCTGGTCTTTTAACAGGTTCGAAAATTTAAATCTATCCTAAAGTATACCTGAAGTATCAGCCAGAACATAGCCTTTCATTGCAGGGTACTGGCAACATATTTTGGGCATAGCGGCCTCTCCTCTAGGAAAGTCTTAATGTCTTTGGTGTCTAAATGTCATGACTGTGACTGTATATTAAAGAGGCAGTGCCTGTGTGCAGATGCATGAATTGGTCATTAGAGGATTCAATGCAGGACTGGCTATGCAGGACTCATGCTAATGCTACATTCTTATCCAAAAGAACCTCACCAAGCAACTCCAACAATCAATCTATGGCAATGAATACTACTGTATAACACGTACACATATACGTACACATAAACACCTTGTTAGTAATGGGCTGGACCCCATTTTGCCTTCAGAACTGCTTCTTTGTGGCACAGTTTCAACAAGGTGTCTGAAACATTCCTCAGAGATTTTGGTCTACATTGCCACGACGGCATCACACAGTTGTAACAGATTTTTCTGCTGCACATCCATGAAATTAATCTTCTGTTCCACCACCTACCAAAGCTGGTCTTTTGGATTGAGATCTGATGACTGAGGAGCTCACTGGAGTACAATGAACTCATTACCATGATCAAGAAACCAGTTTGGCTCATTCAGGCTTTGTGACATTATGCCTTATCCTGGTGGAAGTAGCCAGTGGCAGGAATGCTCAGGTGGGCTGTAGCATTTAACAAAAGCCAAATTGCTACTAAGGGGCCAAAGTGTGGCAAGAAAATATCCCCCAAAAATTAACACCAACACACACAGCCTGAACACTTGCAGCAAGGTAGGATGGATCCATGTTCCCGTGTTGTGTACACCAAATCTTGACAAATACAATTTAAATGCCAAAGCTAAAACTGAGACCAGGAAATGTTTTTCCAATCTGTTATTGTCCACTTTTGGTGAGCCTGTGCATAACCTCAGTTTCCTGTTCCCAGCTGACAGGGGCACCTGGTGTGATTTTTCAATTGTACCAGATCTGCTTTAAAGTTGAACGTTCATATAGTGGTTATTTGAGCTACAGACATAAAAACAATATATCCATTCTCCTCGACATTAACAGGGCATTTATATCCATGAAGCGGTTGCTTAATGGCTATTTTCTTTTTTTTTGACCATTCCCTGTAAACCTGAGAGATGGTTATGAGTGAAAATCGCAGCAGATCAGCAGTTCCTGAAATACTCAAATCAGCCCATCTTTCAACAACCATGCCACAATCAAAGGGACTTAAATCCCCATTAGTCCCCGTTCTGAGGCTTTCTGAGGCAAGATTGAACACATGTAGCAAATGATGGGACAAACAGTGTAGGGAATGAGAGAATAGCTCACGTCCAAATTGTGCTAAAAGGTTTGACAGTGTTGCTTGGTGAAAGACCAAAGCAGGCTGGTAGTTTGTCAGGTTGTAGACTGAATTGTCATGTTCAGTGATCAGCAAGCAGCAGAAAATATTATTCAATAATTTCACATGTCTTTAAAAAGGATTTTAAAATCATCAGAGAAAACTTTGAAGAGTTATGGAAAAATGGTTACTGAAATTTTCCCTTTTGGGCAAAATAATAGAAGGAATATTTGACCCCCCACCCCAGCCCACAAATCCACAAAAAAAATAATGACATAAAAAACAGAACATTTCACTGCATGACCAAACAAAACAACCACAGGATACCATAAAATTGAACATTTAAGGCAATTATGGAAGATAATTTTGTCCTAATGTCTATTACTTTAGCTTAAATCATACCGAGACATGCTTTAGAGTGGCCATATTAACTATGGCTTTCAGCTGACCTTTATGTGTCTCACTGTTGGGTTTTTTCATTTCAGCAGAGCCCAGTGTGGTCATTAAATTTACTTTCGCCACTGGAAAAAAGCGTTCAAAAACTTAGGACGACACGATAAAAAGAAAGAATGGCAGGAAGAACCCAGAGCATGCTGACAAGTCATCATATTCATGTCACACTGTGACCATCCAATGATTTGTGTGCTTTTGCCTACACAAGCAGAAGTCAGTTGTTAGGGACACACTCAGATTCTGTGCGAAACTGTGATGTTTATTACCTACACTTTTCCCACCGCAGTTACATGCACATATCAGAAGCAGATCATAAACTTGTGCAGCGTCCAGTCATGTGACGAGTGAAAAGCGTAAACCAACTTTGGTGAGTGAGGCATATTTATAGCCACTACATTATGCCTTCAGTGGTTAAGACAGACTTTACATGTGATATTTACTCAGAGATTTTAATGTGCAAAGCATGGACAATCACTCATCCGATTAGTCGGTGCCTGTGCTTCTGCTTGAAAAGTCAAACTTTACAGTCAGAACACATGGCTAAAGAATTATTAGCAATGACACCAGGTACTTAAGTTGATAAAAACTGTCTCAACGTAAATATTTATATATAATCCCGGGATAAAATAAATGGTTACTTTCAGGTGATCACACAAAATTAAATACTAAGAGCAAATAATAATTATTCCAGTTTCCATATGAGCTGGCCAAATAGCTAGCAAGCTTTGGTACAGGCAAACATGCCATTACCTTATTTTCTTCACAAAACTGACACTCTGCAAACCCATATACTACTGAAGGCAACACCAGAATGTATTGGAATTAAACTCTTGAAGCTATTTTCTGCAGGTAATCACGTAGCGTCTACCTGTTGATCAGGAATTTGACACATTATCTGTTGCTGCAAATATCTTATGCAATCATGTTTGTTTATACAGAGTGACAGAAAAAAAATAGAAATGGTCACATTGGTAAAACTATTTGATATTTAATTTACTTATGATGTAAACGTCAAACAATCAACTTTCCACCCAGAAAATGAAAAAATTAAGAAATTAACTACCGCACTCCACACCAAAGCATTGATAACAGGCAGAAGTTTGAAGATGCTCTTGCTTGTGTGAAAAACTGTGAAACAGGTTTTGGATTTCCAGTGGTGACTCAGAAATGGTGAGTAAATGGTAAATTAATGTAATTCAACCTGTAAATAGATTTTTAAACAATGTATAAAAGGACAAAATATTCAGTTTTTACTGTCTGACAATAAATCTGACTAAACTTTTCCTGTTTTAGGTCAGATAGAATAAACAAAATGATTTCTATTCACCAAAATTACGAGATATTTTTATTACCATCTTCAGCTTTAGAAGTTTAATTACACTACATTTATTAAACCTTCAAACACTTTGTGGACGTCTAGATGATGAAACAAAATTGTGAACAGATCTGCTTGATGTTTGGGTACGATTTGAAGATCCCTAAAAATGCTACATTCATCTGCATCATTGGAATGGTCCAGCTATCTAAACATTCAGAAGTAAGACTGGTCCTGTGTCCCAGAGATGAACGTGTTTTGGTGCAAAATATGTAAACCAACCCCGGACGAAAGGCAAAAGATTCTGTGAAGGTGCTGACTGAAGCTTGTATAGTGTCATTATCCACAGTAAAGGAGTCCTTTATGACATGAGCTGAAAGGCCACTCAGAGAGAAAGAATCCATTAGTCCTAAAGCAGCATTAAAAGCCAAATTATAGTTTGCAAAGTCACTCAAGAACAAATACCTTTATCTCTAGAGGCCTACCCTATGGTCTGATGAAACAGAAATTTAAATGTTAAGCAAAAATGACAATGAGTACATTGTGAGAACCTTGTGGAAGGACATTTAAAAAAAAACGTTTGACTCAAGTCACACAGTTTAAAGGCAACTTTACCAAAAGCTAAGGGAATTTATGGAAACTTCAAAATTTGTAGAAAGTAAATAAAAAATCTTTAAAACAATGTTCTTGCTTATAAATTGTGGCTTTAAGTTAATAAAAATAATGATGGTAAACATAGACCTAAAACAGAAAAAATTTCAGCTGAGGAGAGAAATATCCAGAGTTCCCTTGTAGACCAGTTACCTTTACCTCTGCAACACAGCTTCAAGTAAGCAGAAGAAACTAATCTACTTTAGTTTTGGTCCTAATCAAACTGTGTTTAATGTATGGCACTGTTCAGTCCAAAATAGAACATAAATATCTGAAATGAGTGAAGGTTAACTTGCTGATCAGCTAATGCCACCTTGCTTTACATATTCTGCTACCTTAGAGCCTCCTAGCTAGAAAGGTTTGTGGTTGTGTTTGTTTCTTTTCATGAAATAGGTGAAAACAAACTAGCATTTGTTTCTTTTCCAGTGTAACTGAACCCATATCGACCCAAAAAACCAAAAAGGTTTGTATTTATCCGTGTACCATTACACCCTTACAGCTCGCCCTGTAAAAATGAGCACATGCCAGGCAGGTCAGGAGAGAGTTGAATAAAAACCAAACAAGTAAAATTCCATCACCATTTATTTCTTATGGGTGCAAAACTAAATCTAAACCAGTCATTCAAAGTCCCCATGATTTCACTTAAAACTCAGTATTTAAGTACAAAGCCAACTTTGCCAAGATGTCAAAGCACTTTTGGATTGCACTGTTAGTATGCAATAAGCTCCTCATACACACTGATCAAGATACGAAGGTGGTGAATTTCAAAAAAAGAAAAATACATGAGGCTTTTGTTTTTCATGGAAGTATTTCATGTCTCTGGAGCTGAAAACACACAAAGCGTGTATCCTGCTAGAGTACTGTGCAAAGGTTTTAAACCACCCCTAATGTCTTCAAGTTATTAAGATTTCTGTAAAAAAAAAAAAACAAAGTCAAAAGAAAAAGACCTCCAGGAAGCAAAAAATAAAGATATTAAAGGTGGTCTAAATGCTAGGCACAGGACAACACTTCCATGCTTTGAGAACGGAAACAAAATGTGTTCATTCACATGCTGTCTAATGAGGAACCTTTGTGTATGTATGTGCTCACCCTCTACGATGACATGTAATGTGTATTTTTTATGGTTTGTGTGTGTGTGAACATTTGGGAACTCCCATGCACTTTCACATAAGCAACACAAACAATACAGGCACTGAAACAGAGAGCTGATAGTAGCAGATATTTGTTCTTTTTTCAGCTTGTAATTAAAAACAGGCGAGTGTGACTTCTGGTCTTCTTCAGTGAAACATCATGTGAGACTCCATGTTATTTTTTCTGCCATGGCTTGTTCCCAGCAGGCTCGTGGACACCTTAGTGAGGCGCTGTCACGGATTCAGACATTGTTGGTGTAATCAACTGATTAGCATAATTAAAGCATTTTTTTCCAAGTCCTTCCTTTGAAGCATTTATAAGTCGGTTTCTTTTTTACTATTTTATTTTATTATTACTGCCATGTGGATTTTATTGCAAACTGGGTGAGCAGGCGGGAGGCCGAGCTGCAGTGTCAGGAGGAGGTGGAGGGGAGTGGTGAGAGTCAACGAGTCTGCTGCTGTTTCACACATGGAGGAGTCGGCCAGACAAACAGAGGCAAGGTAGAGCAGTTTGGTTGGCTGGCGCACCGCTGATGTGGGTAGCCAATGCATCTATCATCTGGCGTAGTGCTTGATGTAATCTTGAACCTTATTTCGAAAATCCTCCTGAGTGGAAAAGAGGGGAGGGCAAACAAGAGAGGAAAAAATAAGAGTTATGGAGGACTAAACACGATTTTGTAAAAATAGGACATAAATACTCTGGCTTAACCTTAAAGAAGCATGACACTTCTTGTTTGCCATCAGTGCAACCCTACAATGCTTTACAAAGCTATTCTTAACCTTTAAACTCCACATTTTCTCCTTTCTAAACCTCAGTGTATCTTAAAGAATTTTCATGTGATGCACCAACAGATGGAGCACATGATGGAAAAGTGGAAGGAAAATAACACCAGATTTTCAACTTTTGTAAGAACAAGAATGTAAAAAAGTTAGAATTCAACGCCCCCTAAATCCCATACCCCAAAATAAAATCTAGCACAACTAACCGTTTCCAGACGCTACCTCATTAGTACAAAGATTTCTAATGTGTGCAATGTACTCTCAGTGTGTGTACAGCCGTTTTGTAAGATAAGCTGCTAAAAGGCCCACGCTAACTCTGGAGGAGGTACAAGGCTATTCACACATCTGGCCTGTATGGAAGAGTGGCAAAAACAAGACCATTGTCAAAACAAAGCCTTTGGAAGTTCCACATGTAGTGTGTCGCAAGCCATGCTTTCATGCAGAAGAAACTGCTCTGATCAAACCAGACCAATTATTATTTTTCTGGTTGTGGGGACGCTTTTCTTCAGCAAGGACAAGGAAGCTTCTCAGAGTTGATCAATAGATGGATGGAGCTAAACACTGGGCAGCTCTAGAATTAGACCTGTTAGAGGCTGCAAAAGACTGGGGTGGAGGTTCACATTCCTGCAGGACAACGACCCAAAACACACACTAAGAGCTGAATGGAATTAGGGCTGCAGCTATCAATTAGGTTCGTAATCGATTAATCTAGCGATTGTTCTTTCGAAAAGCTGATTAATCCGACAAGAGATACTCTTAGTAAATGATCATACTTCAATAAACAAGTGTTTTGAACTTTAAAAAAAACATTTCTTGCGCACTTCAAACGCATCGTAAATTCAAAAACGTAAAAAAAAATTCAATGCTAAGAACATTTTAAAAAATAAGTCTTTAAATAAAAAAGCAACAATGCATTTTGTTGCATGTAGAGAGATGTAATTGTACAAAACATTTGGAAAAACAATGCTTAGGTGAAGCTAAAGCTATGCCGCTTGAGAAGTTCTGGATAGAGTATATTTACAGACAAACAAGGTTTATCATCTAAAATGCAAAACATATATTTTTTGTACAGTTTTGGCTTAATTACTGCTCTGATTGTGTTGTTCTTTCAGCAAAACGCATGTTTCAGAGTCGATATACTCCAGTTAACGATTTGATTACTAAATTAGTTGACAATTATTTCAATAACCAATTAATCACGATTATTCGGATTAATTGTTTCAGCCCTAGATGAAATGAATTTGATTGAAGCATATTTATGTATTTGAATTGCCCAGTCAAAGTCCAGACCTATTCCATGGCATGAATTCGAAATTGATTGATTTTAATCTGACAGAGCCTGAGCAAAAAGGAACGGGAAATATTTCATTCTTTACAGTAGATGTACGAAGCTAGTAGAGACGTACCAAAAAATAAGTGCGCCTGTAACCGGAAAGACTGGTGGTCGTACAAAATATTAACTCAGTGGGGCGGAATGGAAATTAAAGGGGAAAACATATATGCTTCTTCTTCTACTAATCAATCATTCACTGCTTTGTATTGGTTTCTCATAGAAAATGTATTAATGTTTGTGATTGTACTGTGAAAAAATGTTCCAAGTTTCATTTTTTCTTACTAACAAAATGTTCAAAAAGTTCAAGGGGTATAAGCACTTTTACGAGGCGCTGTTTATGGTCCCTGGTTAACCTGGGGTGATGTGACTCATAATGAAGTCACATATTTGTCATATGTATATAAATATGCCCACCATTATGTCACCATACATTGCTTTAGTGAGTCATATTACATTCCTGGGAGAACATTAAGACTGCGCAGAAAAACATGAGTGTGTCTTTCAGAAATAAGCTATGAAAAACAGCTCAAAAACAGCTCACTTAGCGTACATGGCATTTTTCTGCTGTAGTATATCAAATATGCATTAGTTATGGGGGGAATTTACTCACTTTCTACCCTTTTCCCAAAATCAGAAACTAAATATGTCTTTCCTGAATCTGAATTTATGACTTGTATGACATTTGTTTGTTCTCTTGGCTGAAATACAGACTGTCAGCTGGATAAAATAACATATTTATGATCCTATTGCCATCCAGGGATTCAACAGAACTAAACTGAGTAATCCCAAGGGAAACGATGGGTGAGTGTTTTTCCAAGGTTTGTCTGTGTGGGCGACACAGTCTAAGACTGAACACCAGAGACTGAATAACATGAAATAGGACCGCTGTGTCAAGATGAGAAAACTCCCACCACTTTGACTACACAAAATGTCTGATAATGGTGGTATGTTTTGTAATTACAGTGATGCAAACAGCAGCTAGTATATTCTGGTGATAAAGCTGGAACACCGTGCAGTTTAATATATCTGGAATCACAGTTACTCTTGTGGTATGGCCTAAAGTTAGAGGTTTCTGCAGCAGCATCACTGACCCTACACAAATCTACAGAGATCCAGTAAATTATGCTTATGTTGTCCCATTTGAGCTACCGTACTCCATAAAAATAACCGTTTTTTTCATGGTGACATGATGCAAACTTTGCGGTAATGTATCTGTAGTATGGCAATAAAAATTAAAGACAGCACTAATGCTTTTCTACTTATTATTTTACACTACCATTTAGCAACCGTTCAGTGGATAAAACTGTGACTGTGTGCAAGCAGAATTCATGCCAGTAGCAGAATGTCCTGTCGGCTCACCTGGACGACGCCAGCGGCTCCTGATCAGTGGTGCAAGTTAGGGAACGTCCGACAGGAACAATGACATCTTCAACTGTGTCTCAGTGAGAAGTTATAATTTTAATAAATGTATTATTAATTTAAATTACGAATCTGAATTTGTAGCACATACAAAAGCTTTAAAAACTTGGATGACTTTAAATTTTCTGCTTCTAAATTCAGACAAGACAGAAGTTGTCGTGTTTGGACCGGAGTCTTTAAAAAAGAAACTGCTTAGTCAATCATTTAACCTGGATGGCATTAAATTGACCTCCAATAATAAAGTAAAAAACCTTGGTGTTATTTTTGACCAGGACATGTCATTTAAAGCCCATATTAAACAGGTTTCTAGGATTTACTTCTTTCATCTCCGGAACATTGCCAAAATTAGAAATATCCTATCCAGGGTTGACGCTGAAAAACTAGTCCATGCATTTGTTACTTCAAGGCTGGACTATTGTAATTCTTTACTATCAGGATGTCCACAAAATGCAGTTAAAAGCCTTCAGCTGATTCAAAATGCTGCAGCAAGAGTTCTGATGAAAATTAAAAAGAGAGATCATATTTCCCCTACTTTAGCTTCCCTTCATTGGCTCCCTGTTAAATCCATAATAGAATTTAAAATTCTCCTCCTCACATATAAAGCCCTTAATGATCTAGCTCCATCATACATCAGAGATCTGATTGTTCTATACGTTCCTAACAGAGCACGTCGTTCTCAGACTGCAGGTTTACTGGTGGTTCCTAGAGTCTCTAGAAGGAGAATGGGAGGCAGATCCTTTAGTTATCAGGCTCCTCTCCTGTGGAACCAGCTCCCAGTTTTAGTCCGTGAGACGGACACCCTGTCTACTTTTAAGGCTAGGCTTAAAACTTTCCTTTTTGATAAAGCTTATAGTTAGAGTGGCTTAAGTTATCCTGAGCT
Organism: Crenichthys baileyi; assembly: GCA_036173005.1. Classification (NCBI taxonomy): domain Eukaryota; kingdom Metazoa; phylum Chordata; class Actinopteri; order Cyprinodontiformes; family Goodeidae; genus Crenichthys; species Crenichthys baileyi. The sequence continues at coordinate 143,685 of JAHHUM010000373.1, read as the reverse complement.
ATCTTCCTTATTTTACCTCCGTCTTCTTCTCCCCTTGTTAGATGGAGTAAGGGGGAGTCAGGTTTAGCCTAAACCGGCTCAGTTATGGTTGAGGTGCAAACACACCCTCCATTTCTGCTACCTGTATGACCCCCCTCTCTTTTCCAATGGTTATGGTCAATCTGACAGAGAGAGGTATCCCAATTGTTGTGGTTTTTAGTATAACAGTGGCCATCAGTGGGCTCTAGATGGACAAACTGTCTACTTTTAAGGCTAGGCTTAAAACTTTCCTTTTTGATAAAGCTTATAGTTCGAGTGGTTTAGGTTATCCTGAGCTATCTCTGTAGTTATGCTGCTATAGGATTAGGCTGTTGGAGGACATAATGACCACTTTCACCCTCTTCGCTACTTTCTCACACTACTCTTCAATTTTGTATTATTTGCTGTTATTTCAGCTTTAAACTTTGTTCTCTCTCTTTTCTCTTCCTAGAAGCTACACCTGGCCTGACTCTGTGTCTACCTGTAACACCTATCTGGAGAGGGGCATCATCCAAGCTTCTGCTGGCAACAACTTAATGCTCACCCTCTACCGATGATCCACATGGCCCTGTCTTTCAGTGTTTAACCCTTTCTCTCTCCTAGACATAGCTACTGACTGAGCTTTTACTGTAACTAACTCTATGTGCTCTCTTTCAGACTCTAAACTTGAAAACTGGCTCAGAGTTTATCTGTTCCTTCTTTCTAGGTGAAACGACTAAAGGAGCTACATCCATTAACATCTACCTTTTCCTTCCCATAGAAAGTACTCCTGGATCAGTGCTTCTTTGTGTCTCTGCTCTGTTCTCTCTAACCCCCAGTCGGTCGTGGCAGATGGCCGCTCACACTGAGCCTGGTTCTGCTGGAGGTTTCTTCCTGTTAAAAGGGAGTTTTTCCTCTCCACTGTTGCTACATGCATGCTCAGTATGAGGGATTGCTGCAAAGTCAACGCCAGTGACTGTCCATTGTCTCTACATGCTCATCCGGGAGGAGTGAATGCTGCAAGTCACTGACTGGATGCAATCTGCTGGGTTTCCTTAGATAGAAAAACTTTTTATCCAATTTGAATAAATAACAGAATCTGACTGCAGTGTTCAATGATTAAGATTAATTGGAATGTATGTACCTGACTTTTGTGAAGTGCCTTGAGACGACGTGTTGCGAATTGGCGCTATATAAATAAACTGAATTGAATTGACTTTAAACCTATAATTTGCTAAATTAGGCATAAATTGGCAAAACTATGATTGCTGACCAACGGTGAAGTTCTTCCAAGACAATCCTTGGTATGTGTGAAACATGCCACAACCGGCAGTATTGGGCTAACTTGGCTGCTTTAAGACAGGAAGGGATTTAAGGTGAATTTACAACAGCAGTCCACAAGGGTGTTAAAGCAATGGTGTTTAAAACTACAGTGGGCAAGCTAGGAGCAGGACGTCTGACTGCACTCAGGCTACCCGAGCAGATAGCCTGACTAATAAACCAGCTAATATCAGCTTGTTATATTTGTGCCACTCTATAAAGAGCACAACTGCTCTCATATGCTTTGCAGCAGGGTCTTAGTAACTAGTGATACATGTACATTTTTGATTTACAACAGATTGTAAATAAATAAATGTTATAACATTTTTATAACTATAATAACTAATGTGTTTTTTTCATTTTAGCATCAGTAGGAATATTTAAAAAAGGGATTGAAATATTGTTTGAAATATCAGATCATTTTGTAAATTTTTTGTAAATACTGTAATATTTCTAGTGCAAGATTATCACATCGTGACAATCTCATACTGGCCCATGTCTAATTATGACAAGAATCTTCCTGCCAGTAATGTAGACCACCTCTTTCTTTATTACTCTTTTGTAACTTGATCATACCCCTTCTTGATATGTGTTTCGTCTTTTCATCCACACACAGCCATTCCATTCTGTCAACCCAGTTTTTTAGTTCTTTTGACCCATAGCTCCCGGGTAAATCTGCTTGAAGGGAGCTCTTTGCATGACCGGTTTGGTTTGTCCCCTTTTGAAATTTTGCTGCTTATCGCTCTTCACACAACAGCTTGTTGTGTTTTCTGGATACTTTATTGGCTTTAGTTGCTTGTCTACATCCCTACAACCAAATATTTGGTGAAATGTCAATATAATCCCTTATAGTCCATGCATACGTCATGCTGGATTTAAATCAAAGAACAGGGGCCATTAATTTGAACTACAACAGCTCTCTTGTGAAAGTGCAGCCATTTAGGCAGCATATAAAATAAAAGGGCCAAGCCAAGCTAAACAGTTTGTTCAGCTGACGGCATCATTTATCAAAGAAACTGCTCTAATCGGGACCACTGGTCAGACACTATCAAAGCACTGACATGTTTTAGGGAAGTAAAGTAAATTCAGCCACAGCTATGCCATTGTATAAAACCATAAATACCATGTAAATACAGATACTGGTACCATTTCTTACATGACAGTAAAATACCCTCTAAAACACAGTTGAAGCCCAATTTTATGTCCAACTAAAAAGTATTTCTGCACCATTTTCTCACATCTACAGTGATGACCATGTCACAGAAAAAGTGTAGTCCACTGCATACAATCAGAATGGTGTTAATGGTACAGAAAGGTTTAATTCTAGCGGACGTCACTGGCATCGTTTTAACCCAGGGAACACCCCTTTCCACGTTTGTTCTCTAACTCTCTCGCCAACTGGAGCTTTTTCTTTTCACTTTCTCTTTATCTGATAGAAATAAATGAGTGAATCTTGGGATTTAAATGTTGTGTTTATGAACAATCATTTAAGCCTAACTAATTATTTAAATTCATCGTCTCACATAATCTCAAAAGTATTTCCCAAAGATCTGATTTCATCCCTGGTTTGGTTGAGGAAATGGCAGAGACCACCACACCCAAATGTCCTTCTTTCTGGAAAAGCTTTAGTCCTTAAACATCCTATACTCTGCAGATGTGGGATGAGATGATTCAATAACTACAGTGTGGCAAAATGTTCTTTATTTACATGTCTATATATGCCCATTCTGAATTATTATTAAGTTTTTTTTTTTTATCTGGGTGAGATTTGCATTTGCCTTGGGGCACAAAAAAGCTCCATTTAAAATGCAGAAAGTTTCCCAAAAGACTGAAATATCTTCAGGGAGTTTTAGTGCCTGACCTTCTAATGTGGGAACACTGGAATAAAAACTATGTTCTGGTGATATATTCCACCCCCTGATGGTTTCAAGGTTGGGCTAGCAGAACCAAGCCTTATTGATATTGTGTAGTTTAGTACCAGCAGGTATATTAGCCATTTCACAGTCAATTTTCCCAATGACTTTAAACAACTATTTCCATGGTTTAGTATAGGAGTTGTTACTGATTTTAAAAGAAATTAAATGTGATTCATTATAGAGTATTTAGGCTTCATTAAAGTCGCAGTTGTGGTTGAGTAAGCATTGGAAAAGAACACAAACAATCAGCTTCGATCATGAGAACAAAGCAGCGATTTTTGAGTTTGTTCCATTATTTTCTGATGCTTTTGCAGAAGACTGCATGTTATTATAGTGGAAAGAATTAGGTTTCGCTCAGAGTTAACATTGGGGCTTAACAGGCTCCAACTCTGTAATCTGGACCCCAACTAACCACTACTTTCAAGTATAGGTACAGAGACGGTGCTTCACACATGTTAAAATTAATCCTTTACTGTGGTGTGCAAGTAAGAAACCATTGCTCTCTAAGAAAAAAATGAAGGTCAGACTAAAGTCCGCAAGAGAGATGGTAGACAAAGATCAAGGCTTTCGCAAGAACGCTTTTGGACAGAGAAGTCTAAAACTGAAATATTTGGACACCAGAACAAAAGCCAAATAAAGCATTCCAAAAAAGGAACCTCATGGTAACTGTGAAGCACAGAGGTGGAGGTGTCCTTCTTTAGGATACTTTGCTTCATCAGAACCGGGCCAGCACACCCTCATAGAATCCACCATGAATTTTACCATGCATCAGAGGGTGCTTGAGGAAAATCTGAGATCATCTGTAAGAAATAAAGCTGAATATGTGTCCTAACACTTACCAGTAAACTGACTAATGTTTGCATGGCTGAAAGTGAAAGTCATGGGCCGGGTCAAAGCCCAGAACTTGATCTCATTAAGATGCTGTGGGGTGACTTGAAACAAGCTGTACATGCAGGAAACCCCTGAAACATCCAACATCTGAAAGAGAGGAGTGGGGCAAATGCTCCTCAGACTGGTGTCAGAGACTGGTAGATGCCTACATGAAGCGTGCAAATATGCCTACAAAAGTTTTTCATACCTTAATTTAAAAGAGACTTATTTCTATTTTGCTATGTAGTCTGCAAAGATGTCATACTCCGCTTCAGTGCTTTGCAGCATCAGCCTACCAGTCTCTTCTAATCCCCCCCTTCTTGCCAGCTTTTATACTCGTTATCCCCATTTACTCATCCATCACCCCAGGGGTCTTGGTCATTAAATACTGCTGTTTTTCTGTGCTGTGTTGTTCTCCAACATGAATTTTCACACACAAGTGTGCAGCACTAACATTCATGTACTGATTTATGCACAACTTCCAGTAGCCAGTTAGTCACGTTAGGCAGAGCTGGCCTTTTGTGTGGTCACTGGGGTACGACTGAGAAATAGAGTACGTGAGCCTAAACATGACGGCCAGGGGGGAAAAGAGCAACATACAGAGTTCAAACTGCTAGTGACAAAAACTCCAGATGTTTGACAATCTATCCGCAAAGGAGACATATTTCTGCTAAGAGTTTGCTCTTTCACTGAACATACTTTAATAGTTTCAAACACTGGAAAGAATGTGATGGGGATTGTGGCTATTATAGTTTATGACCATGTGACACAGTTAAGTTAAAAACATGCTAGAAGTGCACTGAGAAGAAACCTTAGTCAAGCAACTGAATCTGTCTGTTCTAAATGGTCTGTAAACAAAGTAAATCAGGAAATTAAACCCTAAAGAATCATAACTATACCATGAATTAACATAGTTAAGGCTGACAAGGATAAAATCCAGGAAACCAGCTACAACAGGACAAGAAGTTGAAAGACAAAGATCACTAATTGCTTTTGGCTGAACGCCACGTCACACCTTGCCCTTCATTCTTAGCCCTGATCCTGCATTTTACAAGCTAACACAAAGGGGGAGGAAAAGCTCAACAGTCTATGGGATGCATTAAAAATAAATAAGGAGAAAAAATAGCTAAATACTATATTATACCATGTTTTTCCAAGTCAAAATATTTTAATACCACATCAATCATTATGCTGTCAAGTTTTATACATACCAGTGTAAAGTGTTACATATTATCAATTATTTTCTTGCCATAAATTAAATAAAAGCATAACTTTGTTGGTTATTCAAAACATCGTCATCAAAAAAAAATCTCTAGTCTGACTTATTCACATTTGTTACGCTACATATAGTTTAATACCTGCTCCTCCTTAAAAAGATAATGCAAAAAGAAAATATGTGGGATTACATTAAGTCACATATATTTATATAAAAGGAGTGTCCCACTGCTACCAGGGCCTTTCAAGGTAAACTTCATCATAGCTGAGTTCAGGGTACAGATAGAGGTTGGTGCAGGACCGGATGGTATGTGTATGGGTTTCATTAGGAAATAAGATTAGCTTCTGTAATATACATAATATATAAGTTTTTGCTTTGGAGTTGGTTAAAGTAATTTCCAGACTTGAAATTTTATTATGCATTTTATAATTGGTTTTTAATGAAAGCATACACAATAAACAGGTATAAGCTGTAACAATTCAACTTGTTTAATGATGCATTTTAAACATGTTTTTGTTGCTGGACAAGCCGTATTCTAGTCTAACGAACAAGTTCTTCACTTTTAGAACTAAATGGAAGATCTTAAGTATGCCGGCTAATTTAGCTGATTAAATGGACAGTCTAATAAAGTAAACACTTAACATTTATTCTAACATTCACACGAGCTGGCTTTGCATAAAGTCTATAGAAACACCACAGTCATAACAATGTAAAACCTGGAATCAGGACAGGAGGTCGGACATTTCCATTAGTTCAGCTTTAATTACCTATTTAATTTAATCTTTTATATAAAAATTAGCTTGGTTTAACTTGATTTGTTTTGGTCAAATGTTAGTACAAAAATGCTATAATAATGAAACACGTTCATCAACATCTGGAAACATTTGGAACTTTCATGCAAACAGCTTTACCCGGTCCGAGCAGGGTGACGTTTCGTCCCTGCCGTTTTCAGGCAAAAAAAAAAATATTATGTGCCAACTTTAACCAACGATGTAAAATAACTTTATCTGCTCATAGTTTATTATAATGTGATCATGTGAGTCCATTAAATATGTACCAGCAGGAGGTTTCATCAGCGGTCATATTTCATAAGAATAGACAGGCCCAAACTGGGATTAGAACAATAAACTATGGAAACATATTGAAAATTTAAAATCTCCAGAAAAAAATTTATTAAATAAATGATATAAGGGATTTGAATATTGTATAATTAGTTATTTCAATAATTCATCAAAAATACCTACAAAAAGAGAAACACACAAATGCTTCAATGGGTACAAAACAATTTTTAATGGGTCTGAAATGGAAAGGATCAAATTGACCCGGAGCCGTTCTGGCATGCATGAATTTGTTGATAACACAGCAAAAAAAAACGTTTTCATTTTGTTTTGAGTCATTTTGTTTTACTGGTATTTGGCACCATAATAAACAAATCCGTTAAATTACCATCGCTCAGTTTTAAACAAGATCGCCAAAAATATTATAGTTAATTTTGACAAAGATAGATGGTAGTGATGTTAGTCAAGCTGCCAAGCAATTTCACCAAAAAATCCTGATGTTTCCTCTGCTCCACTAGAAACTATTTGGGTCAGCATTAATCATCCAGACAGTTTAGATATCAGGTTTAACACAAAAAACAAAGTGGTGGTTAAAGTAAAACCCGTTCCAATTTTTTTTTTCTTAATCATAAGCTTTTTCACAAAAAACGTACTCGCTATTAAATGTTCTCAGTCCCTATTGAACTTCTTTTAACACACATATTGATTAAGTTGAAGCTATGACAGTTCAGTTTAAAAAAAGTGACATCCATTCTGACTTGGTGTTATAACTGATCTCGTTCTTCTTAGTTTATACATCAACAAGTTAGATTTTCGTACTAAAATGTTGAACTGATTCTCCAATACAACCTTCACATTTGCAGAAATACAACAAAATCCTGCAAAAGTATTTTTCTCTCTCTGTGGAATTGCTTGCACCACTAGCCAACCACCAACCTGCCTTTCTGCAACACTGTCAATTCCGCTGTTGCATGAAAGCTTCTGTAAATCTTTGTTTATGACACACATACACAAAAAGCAACAAAACAGAGCACAAAGGATGAGATTAAGCAACTTTCTTCTTCTCTGTCGTAAGGAAAAATTGCTTGCAGGGTGCGCTGACAGCAACGAGAAAGGGAAAATGTCAAACATCACTCTAGCTCTTGAAATAATTAGGCCTTCTTACATGGCCTAATTATGTCAGATAACAAAACAACCGCACATACAAAAACATGTTTCTAAACAGTCATCATTTAGATGCCCAGCAACTATTAAAGCATGTAAACAAAACCATTTATTCAAAGGGAAGAAACAAAGACATGATCTAATTAAAACGTCACCCAAATTCAACTAGAATAAAGATCAGCAAAATTACCCAATTAATGTGATCACATAAGCAACACATTCGCCTCTGCCTTGTTTCAAACATTTCTTGCTGTAAAAAACTGTCTGAGACTGCAAATTACTGACATCTGTTGGACTGGGCAGACCAACTGAAGGCCCAGCACCCCATGGTGGTGAGGTGAGCAGAGGGTACAGAGAGAAGGAGGCTGATCTGAGGGAGCTGGAGGGGATGGAGACATGTAGAAGGTCAGACAGATATGGAGGGGCGAGATTGTGAATGGCCTTGAAAATGAGAAGAAGGATTTTGAAAATAACACGAGGTTTGATCAGAAGCCAGTGAAGCTGCTTTAGGACGGGAGATATGTGATTGTAGGAGGGGGTTTGGGTGATGACCTGGGCAGCTGAGTTCTGGAATATCTGCAGCTTGTGAAGGGATTTATTAGGGAGACCAATAAAATCCCTTCAAAATCTATATGCCAGCTGGTTTAGTGGGCTGGTAGTAAAGCAAAGAAAAAATTGTGTGGAAAATGATCTCATGCCCACTGTTAGGTATGATGGAGAATCTGTGATACCGTTGCCCTGTTGCTCTGTTGGTCTTCACTTCGTCCTGGGAACCTGAGAGTGTGTGTGGCCCCATGAAATCCGAGATTTACCAGAAACTTGTCACTGAGTCTTTCAACAAGAGACAGGAGAGCAAACGTCTTTAATGGCCATCTTATTCCCCAGATAGAAATCCTAAAGGAAACCTGTGAGGTTGAGCTAAAGAGAAGAGAGCATTAGAAAGAAGATCCAGAGGTCCGGGTCCTAAGGAGATTATGGAGACAGAAACGATCAAAACCCCCATCTGTATGCTTCAACTGTGAAACGCTATAGGAGAAGACGAGATGTGCTAAGCAGGGTCGAACAATGTATTTACAGCAGGTGTACCAATGAATGTGAAAGTAGTGATATCGTTTAAAAACAGCTGTTTCTTGACATGGGATTTTTTTTTTACTAATCAAATCCATTCAAATATATATATATATTTTTTTAAGTTTTCAGTTTTAGATTATGATTCTGTAATGAAAGGTGACGTGTTTTTTACATGTCTTTACTAGGGGGTGCCAATGATTTTGAGGGTGCTGTGTCTGTAGTGGACAAATAGTACGATCTGTTGTTATGCTACAGCTTTTTAGAGGAGATTGAAGTCAACACAAATCTAACTAAGGACTAGATCGTCTCTAAACTATACCAAAATATAGTCTGGTTTACCAGAAGACACATATTTCAACTTTTTTACAGCAGACAATTTGGCTTGCCGCCACATAAAACCAAACATCAGTGCAGGAACAGTCATATCAGTGGTTCGGTCTTAATGACAGGACAAAGAAAATGCTAAAATGCTTTAATGCTAAAGAATAATCTGCTGAAACTCGACCAGGTCTTATTGAGTTGCAAAGAGTTACTGTTAAAGACTACATTCTTATTAAGCAAGCTGTTTCTGTTTACACACCGCGACTAAATAGGATCAACTTGGTCTACCTTCAGTACCCTAATGAGAGCCTTATACAGGCCCACAGAGATTCCAGCTGGCAGACAGAAAGTTGATAAGGAGAACAGAGCTCCAGTCAGGATGCAGTAAATGTTTTGTGTGTTTCAGCGTGCATGACATGACTAAATCTTGATGAAAGAGGCTAAGCCACATGAGATACGTGATAAAAGTAGAGGCTGTGAGTGAGACAAAGGCAGGTGGTCTCAGTAAATGTAATCAGTGGAGCTACACACTTTATCAGGCGAAGAGGGACTGAACTGTGGTGCTTAGGCAGTTACAGACTCTCCAAGGTGTTATACTTGCACAGAAGTTGAACAGATGGTCAATATCACATCACGGTTTAGGGCAAAAAGCCTCTCCAGTGGTTGAGTTGCAAGAACCAATGTGTACTTTTCATAATGCTGAGATCTCTGAAACATTTGCTTCCTTGTAGTCCAGCTTTTAAGGCCATTTTGGTATAAATATTACAGCTGTAGGTATGATAAGCTGCGCCTGGTTTATTGTTCACTTCTACTTGACGTCTGTTGTTTAAATTGTAGGACTAACAAGATCAGTTAAGCAACAAAGTTCTGTGCTGGCAAAAAGATGTGGGGTCTGTAAACATTATGCCTCTTTTCTACTAGTACCTACTCTACTCGGCACAGGCCGGCTTGGCTCTGCACTGTTTGGTTTGTTTCCCAGTACAACTAAGTACCATTTCAAGGTGGAGCGGTATCCAACTGAAGGGTACAAGCCAGAGGATGAGTGAAGGCAAGCTAACTCTACCTAATGCTAGTTTGCTCTAGTGGTCATATATACAATAAACCCAGCGTACAACGTTTAACAGTTAAGATATTAGGTATTAAAATATACTGTGACTAAAGACACCTCCGCCTACCCAACCAGTGGCGACAGTCTTCTGATGTCTCATTTTTCAGCATGATTCTGCAACGTTGGAACCGTTTCCAGCCAGGAACTGAAATTGGAACAGTTCCATGTAACTGTTACCAATGGAAAAGCCTAAACAGCTAATAGAACCAAGTTGAGTAGTTAATAGAGGAAAAGGGGGCATTAGACGAGGACAAGGCTATTCCTATCCTTTAGTGGGTCCTGACTTATTTATCTGGTAGATGCTGTTCTAAGGAACACCACAACTTAAAGTCTTCCCAGTTTTACAAAGATAAATTCCAGTCCCAGTTCTGTTCACTCTTCAAATGCTTCCTTTGGGTGGAATCCAACAATACAATATTTTCTTACTATGTCATACAGATGACACACATATTTATATCCCCTGTAGATCAGGAGACCCCACAGCAGTAAGATCAGTTCTGAACCTCAGTAAGGATGCAAAATCCTGAATGGCTAATGAAGTCGAAGATGGTCATTTTTGGTCCTTTAAATGTGTCTAAAACTGCAACATCACTAATATTTACCATTCAGACTGAAGCCAGGTCATTTTGAAAGCTAGTTAGAGTTGGATAATCACAGCTCAGAAACATTTTAAAGCTTAAAGCTAAACCAATAAACAACTGAACCAGTTTCAGAATAACCATAATTCTGCAGCAAGGTTCTGACTGGGACCACAAAAAGAGACAAAATCCCTCCGGCCCTTTCGTCTTTACTACTGGCTGCCAATTAAGTATAGAACTGATTTGTTTGTTTTTAAAACTTTGAATAATTTGACATCTAAATACTGTATACATCTTAAATGTTCTCCCTCCCCATTTCTATTGTTGGAGCTCGTTGACCATCTGAACAGTTCCATTTAATTATACCCAGCTCTAGATGAGTCACTTGGGGAGATTGTGCCTTTGCTGAAGCATTCCCAAAGCTGTGGAACAGCCTCCCACTGTCTGTCAAGTGGTCATCCTCTATGAAGTGTTTTTTTTTCTTTTTAAATGCTTAAAACACATTCATTCATTTGATTTTTAATTGTTCATAATTGTCTTAGCCTTTTTTGTTTTAAATTGGAATATTATTTTTGTCAGATTTTTAAACGCTATTGTTTATTTTTTAACTGTGATGTTTTTCAATGTCCTTTATAAATAAAGCTGAATTTTATTTGATAAATCATGGGCAAAAATATCTAATGTGTTCGTGGTGCATAACGAGCTGTTGCTGATAAAGGTGTTTTGAACACTGGATAACTATAGAAAATGCTCTTCATACCAGCAGGGAAACACAAAGAGCTCCACATGGCTCCGCATGAGATGGCGATGATGTACTGGTGTTTGTGGGCAAACTGTGAAAATAAAGGCTACCATGCTAGTATATTGATTGTGACAGTTTCTTGCTACTTTCTCTGTACCAACTACCTTGGATCATAGCAGGTCTGTCTACCATCTTGAAAAGGTTCACTCCTGACACGCAGCACCATGCACGCCACCCTGCTTGCCTACTCTTCTTCCCCTCTCTTGCTTTGGGTCGTTGACCCCAGATAAAACTTGTCCACCTTAAACAAATCTACTCCTTGCAGATTCACTGACCCTCATACACATGGCATTCTCTCTTGCTTTTTCTGTTCTCTTCTCTACAGAGCGCACCTCCACCTCAGTCTCTCTTCCAACTGATCCCTTCTCTTACTACAAGGCATAATGCAGCGCAAAGGCAGGTATATCCAGAGGATAGCCCTTTCCTTTTGGTGAATATGCAAAGTATTTGTTAGTAAATCTCTTTTCTGTGTATTATACTTAAGGTTCATAGGCTTATGTGTGGGCTTCACTTGTTTAGGAGACCCTAAATGGAAGAAGAAGAATATGACCCTGACAACAGCTTGCTCCACACCTATTGGCAACCCTAGTAAAGCTGTGTAAAAATCCTTAAAATGAATGAATCTTTTATTGCAATGGCGTTATCACAATGGAAGTAGAGTAAAATCCTTTAATCTGCCAACATCAACGGGGTTCATTTCATACAATTAACTATAAAGACATTCATCCCAAATAATTTAGCCACTTCCAAAAAATATATGACATTAAACAGGTTTGAGATCTGAGGCAGATCTTTAAAATGTAGTGAGTTCTGCATTAAAGGCTCTCATAACGGCACCATCTGCTTTCTCATTCCTGACAACGCCAACATGCCATGGGACCCAACAAGAAACTATTAAAACTCTGATGTTTTAAAAGCTGCACTCTCTCCAAAAATGCATAAAATCATGGGATTATCAGCCTGATCTGGAGTCTGAAGCTTTTTGATGCTTTTATTTTGTCTAAGTGCAAAAAGCAAGGCACCAGCTTCAGATGTATAAACTGAACAGTTGAGTAAACACCATGTTTGCAACAGTTTGTGCTGGTAGGACAGAGAAAAAGCTTTTTTTAGCATGCAACAAGCAGTGAGCTTCGAAGCTTTTTTTCTCTTCATTACTATCCTCCTCACCATGTCTGGTCACAAGATAAACATTTGTCCTTTGTCCAGCGTTGTTTCTTATAGTTCCAGTTGCTCAAAACTTTTTAATTACTGCTCTGACTGCAAAAATAAAAACACATCTGTCTTACTTGAATGGCTTGCTATCTAGTCTTTAATATAAAGAGTGGCTAACACAAATGGGTGTCTGTGTCACATCATATTTATACCCATATTTACACCATATAAATGTGCCACTGGTGGTTTTGTGGCAAACAAAAATGTTTTTCTAAAAAGTTTAGTTTAAGCTGAAGCTACTGCAATTAAAGATTAATTTATTGCGTGAAATTCATTTGTTAAAGCTGGAGGGCAAATCACCTGTGTCCAAAGAAATAGAAATAGACTTAAATGTAATGGTGGGTCATTAAATATTGACCTTTTGATAGCAGCTTATAAAATATACTTATAGTAAGCAATTTATAGGCATTGTAAGTGTTGTCAAAAGAGGAAAAAACAATGCTTATTAATACCAGAGATACTTAAAGAAACATGTAAATATCTTCAATATTTTTCATTCAGGATACCAGGAAAGTAGATGGTTGTCTGTTAGTCGTAGTAGCCTTATTAAATAGTTATCATGCTAAAGTAATTATTAATTACAGATTAAATGTTTCTGCAACGGACTTCAAATGTTAATGTGTGTGTTTGCCTTTTAAAGTTCTCCTATAAAGCAGAGGAAATCACAAGGTCAAAACAGTCATACTCTGTTCAGTCTTGATTTGTTTAGGGAATGAGATTAAAACATGTCCAGGATTGCTAGAAATACTGCAGTGACGTTTGGGGCAAAAATGACAGGATTAACGATATTCACTGTAGTTCTCAAGCTGTTTGTCAACATAAGCCTCGCAGCACAAAGCTGAAGTCAGTAACAAACAGCACGCTATATTCAACCTCTGAGAATGCTACCTTTCAGCCACTTTAACCAGTAATGTATTCAGAGAGCAGCCAGAGGAGCAGCATCACTTTAAAGGCTTCACACACAAAAGCAAACACATCTACATGTAAAAGCATCCACACACACACACACACACACACACACACACACACCTCCCACACCTCTATCCACTCGTTCCTGAAGTTGATTATGGCACACTGTGACTCAGCGGGAGGGGGGTCACGGTTGAACAACTTCATGTTTTCAGCTGTTGTGACTTCACAGAAGTACAACAGGACGGTGAAGTAGCTCTAAATTTACTAAAAATAGATTTACGTAACACTTGCAAAGAGGTTTGTTTTTAACGTTTTGAACAACCATCTTTAGATTATCAGAGAACGTATTTTCAGCTAAAGCCCCGTTCCAACAGACTTCAGATATTCACAAATGTGGAGTGTTTGTGGCATCAGTGTCTGGACCTTTTTTAGTCCAACACTGCATCTTTTCTGCTGCGTCACAGCACATCAGACTCTGATGAAAACAGAGAACGGTCATGGAAATGTAAGGTGCTGTGACACCGTCCAGCATGAGGCAAGGCACCGCAACACGCATGGTGTCTGCTCCACAGCGATGAGCCACTAATGAACCTCCTGCTGGAGCAAGCTCCAGTCATGGCAGTTAAGTGCCCTTAACTGGTTGGCCGCAGTGCTACCAATACCATGCAGAGAACTGGGATTTTACAACTGAACTGTAAGAGGGAGCCACTTATGCTCTTATGGTGTGAAACATTTTATAATTTTACAACACTTAAAATATGTTGTCTGACAAATCCAGGTTGGTAAACATGATACTTAGGTTGTCTAAGAGTAAGCTAATGTCCTGTCAAAGTAATGAATGCACCTTTCAACTTTAAAATATGTCAAGTAGGGTTGTAGAAATTATCCATAGTTTTATATCATTCGATCTGAACATTTCATACCTGAAAAAGACGAGTACAAAATGACAAAAATCACAAAACAGTGAAGGTCTGAAAATAACCTCATTACTTGTCTGTTCTGTGCTAAAGCAATTAGCATCTCTGGTTAACAATAAAACAAATAACGTTTGAGAAAATAATAAACACAGCACACATTTCAGTGTTAATCAGAAACAGTATTGAGCATTTTTCTTAGCATCAAGTTTGAAATTGTTGAACCGTTACAACCCTAGACTTAAAAAGTAAAATCATGTAGGCCTCAACAAGTCTTAAAATAAGGTAAATACAACCTACCTTATATTCAGCCATTACAAAATTTAATAAAAACATGACCAAGATGCAGATTAATTAAAATACATAGAAATTTGAGAGTTAAAAAACATTTAAGGGATATCAATACTTGGCAAGGCAATGTGAATTTAATATTAAACTATTGCTAATTTGCGCAACAATTACACAAATGATTGGCTTGTTTAACTGAGAGCTTTTTTTAATACACTGTAAAATTTAGAGAGGAGGACAGATAAATAATTTCATTAAAGACCAAACATGGTTTCACTGCATAAGAGATGTTAAACACTACATGCTAGATGAAACCTTTCAGAATGCAGTTACACTTCCCACACCAATAAGGAGACAGCAGTACAGGGTGCAGGATCCAGAGATCTGCTTTAGTATGCTGGTTTGATTTGCAAACCGAAGCTCCTGCCGTCTACTGTAGAGCTACCAAATTTAGCTGCACTGCGTGGCCAAGTGCCTTTTCTGTGAATACAGCTTTGGAGTATCTAGCCACAGCCACTGCGTTCCCAGAACGGCAGCTTCAGCCCACTACACCAAACTAAAGCACTTTCTATTATCACATTACACCACCTACAAAGGCAAGTAAATCCCATGGTGTTACAGAGAAAGCTGCAGCTGGAAGCAGCTGCACCATATGCATGGTGATGATCTAATTTATACAGATTTTAAAGCAGGGTAATCGCATGAGCAGAGATATAAAAGTTATTAGCGAGACTCCAGACAATTCTCAGAAATGATGTAAAATGAATTAAATGTCTACAAAGTCTACAATCCCTGCATGCAGTATCGCCTAATTTGATGATTACAGAACTAACGTCATCCTGAATGCACCTCACCTTGTCTCTCAGATGGTGTTCTGCTGCATCGATGTTCAGTGGGTCATCAAAGTTCAACAGGTCCTGCAGAAGAGGTAAATTAAGGGAAGATTTGGGCAAAAACAAAGTGCCAAAACAGAGATGCTGAGTCAAACAGGGAAGAAATAGATCAATACTAAACTATTTGTGCCCAGAGGCTCTTAAATGTTCTGTCATTTTATTAGCATACGTTCAGGGCTCAGCTCTTCATTCTGTGGGTCAAATATTAATTAAGACAGGTTGTCACGGGAAATTAAATCCATTTCAACAACACCAACTGTGTGCAATGTCACCTCAGCGCCTGTCACTGCGACAAACAAAACTATTTAATTACACAGTTGCCTTAGAGATGCCATACACAACGAGACAGGCGGCTATTAGAGGACGGTGGCCTGGGAGGCCATTTCCTAAGAAAACAGTAGGTTTTAGGGCATATTACCATTACTGATATTACCGAGAACACAGTGTTGACCTCAGGGTAAGAACAGATATTTTCAGCACAGAATCAATAAAAGGTCTATTTACATTTTAATTTGTATAATGAATCATAGGATGTGGTACACAGTTACATGATTTATTACGTTGCTTCCTTGACACTTAATTATTTATCTGGATTCAGGATTTTACATGTTGTTTTTTATGCTGGCTCTTTCATCACAAAAAAAATTGTTTTAAAGGTGAATTGCTTTAGTAACGTTGCATGTTTCCTCTTCATCTTCACGAGAAATATAATGAATAACTGCGTATTTGTCCTAAGGAGAAGTGGCACTATCAGGCATCCAGAGACAGCTGGCATCTCCAAAACGTGAAGTGAAAGCTAATTTTCTGGTTTCGACCTCCAAGTTACATCAAAGTGTTCTTCATAACGAGGAACATGATTTCCCTCAAGTCAGAATTTATGGTCTCACTACATCTTGAAAAGCGGGATTAACAGTGACCTTGTTTATTCGTATCTGAGTTTAGACTAACAGCATAGCAATAGAAGGAGACACTTTAGCAGCGAGGACTTACAGAGGACTGGATATGTTTAACAGACAAACCACAGGATCAGGTTAGAGTTTGGGTACTAATGGTTTAGATTAGAGTTAAATGTGTGTGAAATGAAAGCCATTGTGTGTAGAGTAAACGTTGTACTTACAGTAAACAAGGAGTTCAATCCCCAGACCACATCCTACGAAAAAAACGAGAAAAAATAGGATAAACAAAGGATAAACCGAAATTTACATTTCAGTAAAATGCCTGCTTACTCTTGTATAACTTCAATGCTGCCAATCAACATAAATACATATTTCTGTGCTGCTATCTCTAATTTCTAGCACCAAGTGCCCAGCTAGGGCTGCACAATTCCAGGGAAATATGCAATTGCAGTATAATTGTTGAATATCGTGATAACAATATTGGTTGCAATCAACCCACATTTTCCTCACTTTTCTCTTTCTTTCCAACCTGATATTTTCAGTAATAATCCCCTTGAGCTTTACAATTACAAGTAGGAAAATCATTAGGATTTGCTGCATGATGCACTAAATGACAAGGCTGAATGCAATTAGCAGTGCAATCCGAGTTTCCGCTGCATAATGTTGTATTCAAACTCTAAAGACCTGTGCATACTCAGCAGGAACAAGAACAAAGTTCTTTCTGGCCAGGACATTTCATACTTCACAAGATCAATTAAAGAACTCCTAGAACATCTTCATAGGTCTCACTGCAGCGCACCATCTTTTTATTTCTCTGACACCAAATAAGAAAAAGGTTCTGCCCTGAATATGCATCCAGAACAAGCAGCAGGAACTCGCAAACCAGGGCTGCAAGAACAGCCCTTCTTGCTCCCCTAGTAGAGAGAGCTAATTTTCTCTGTTCTCGCAGAGTATGTAAAGACTTTAAAATGCCATGTTTCTGAAAAGATGTGGTGCACTACTGTATGCACTCAGGACTATACAATCTAAAAGTCAGAACTGTAAAAAACTGTTTATAACTGTGACTTTCTGGATCGGTGCGGCTGCCGCAGTATTGGGGCCGCTGTGCCGGTCCGTTATGGTGAAGAGAAAGCTGAACCGAAAAGCGAAGCTCTCGATTTACCGGTCGGTCTACGTTCCTACCCTCACCTATGGCCATGAACTTTGGGTCATGACCGAAAGAACAACATCCCGGATACAAGCGGCTGAAATGAGCTTCCTCCGTAGGGTGGCCGGTCACTCCCTTAGAGATATGGTGAGGAGCTCGGCCATCCGGGAGGGGCTCGGAGTAGAACCGCTGCTCCTCCACATCGAGAGGAGCCAGTTGAGGTGGCTCGGGCATCTATACCGGATGCCTCCTGGATGCCTTCCTCGGGAGGTGTTCCAGGCACGTCCCACCGGGAGGAGGCCCAGGGGATGGCCCAGGATACGCTGGAGGGACTATGTCTCTCGGCTGGCCTGGGAACGCCTTGGGAGGAGGTGTCTGGGGAGAGGGACGTCTGGGTGTCTCTGCTGAGTCTGCTGCCCCCGCGACCCGGTCCCGGATAAGCGGAAGACGACGAGTACGAGTACTTTCACTCTGTGTAATAAACGGCCATATTGGATTTGGAGGTCAGGGCTGGTTAAAAATAAAAATCTAACTTCAGGATGCGTTTCAATGGATTTTAAAGTTGAAATTCAGAAAACCTTCCTTCCATATACCAATGAGGCACCACAAAACCTGGATACTTTTTAGGGCATTGAAGCACAAGCAACATTTGGAAACATGTCTACATCGATTAGTTAAAGCCATCTAATTAACACGGAATGCTGTAGGTGCATTTAATACAAGTTGTGTATCCAGATAAGGGTGATCTACAGATGAAACTTAAAGCAAGTCTGTTGTACCAAAGAAGAGTCGACATACACACAAACATTGTTTTTAAAGGCTTAATTTCATTAATATGCAGCATGAGTAAAGCATACCCTTCAGAGACATGTCAATAACTTTTCAACAGCTCGCTAAAAATAAAGCAGCATCTTGTCCATTTCTGTTATTAAATGGCCCACAGCTCCTGTTGGTTCTGGTTCTATCAGCAGCTGCAGACGGCAGGACTTAAACACAGAACAACAAAAGCAACTTTTTCATTATACTGGAATTTCAATACGCAGAGACAGTCCAGACAAATAAAAATTAATTTAACAGCAGAAAAATAATCAGTTCCAGTTTGGTTTCAATGATTATTCCTAAAGACAGTCGGTTTTTTAATTGACAGTTACTATTAATGCTTAGAAGCTTTTTAAAGTCACCTCTCATTCATTCCAGATTGACTTATTTAATTTACATGATAAGAAGCAGCTATGATTCTTGAAAGCCTTCAGATATAGCCGAGCTCTTCCCAAGATCTGTTTTGTGCTGTCAATAACAGGAGCAAACAATATTTATAGTGCTGGAACTTTCATACTGAATGAGAATGGTTTTTAAAAATCTCCAGCACTGACTGAGGCTTGCAGACTGAACGATAAATGATATTAGGTGAAATACCTCCTTGGCCTCAGGGTGTGCCTAAGCTAAATATGCAGAGAAGTTTTGATTTTAGTATGGATTGGATGGCTGAGAACTTTTTCCAACTTAAAGAAGGGAAACCTGGGCTCTGTCTATGACCCTGACTAACTGCTGTCTAAAAATTACAGAAACGTTTGGTCTCTGAGCAACATTTACCAAATGTTTTGTTAAGAATCTTGTTTTAACTGAATTATTTTGTAATATTCACATTGAGTTTATTTAAAAAAATACCTTTCTGGCTCTCCTGGAGCATTTTGGATTTACAAATCATTTTTGCAATCTCAACTATTATCCTTTGCTCTTCTCTAATCAAAACACTGACATAAAACTGATATGTCAGCTTGTTGATGGATCTGTGCAGACTTCAGTCAATTTAACGGGATACGCTGGTATAAACTGCTCTCAAGAGATTGGTTGGATGAAATACTGCTTGGAGGTTGGTCCCATTAGAAGCTCGACTGAAGCAAGCTTCCAATTTTGTTTGAATTCGGTCAAATTAGAGAGCAACTTGCATTAAAAATAACTAAAAATACTAAGCATCAGAAAACAGTCTACAACTGGTTCTGGACAGTTTGAAAAGACAGAAAGGTCAAGGAAGAAGGTGGGCTACAGTCCTGTATGTGTTTTATCATTAACAAATCACGCCTCTCCTCTGGAATCTTGTGCAGAAAGCAATCATTTGAAATTCTGCAAAGGCAAAATCAAAGTTTTATTATTACAACCCATAACACCTTGCTAAAGTTTCCTCTACAAGCTGAAAATCTCCCTAAGCGAATCACATCATTTACTATGGCAGGTTTTATTTTTAATAAAAAACAGTTTAAGCTACACTGTACACGCAAAAGTTGCATTTGTGTGTACTTCGCTAAATTAGAACATATGATAAACCAGAATCAAGTTCTCCAAATCTAGAAAGTGCATGATTTGTTTTGCGAGCTCAGATTAAGTAGCAAACAATATGCAATATAAGCATATTATGCTAAAAGGGAAAAAGTTTGTACTTCATGTGTGGGTTGCAATAGAGGAGAGTGGTGACCAGAGAACAGGGACAGCACCACCCACTCAACTCAGACATTCTGCTTTGCAGCTTTTGCACTTTTTTTTCGCACACATATTTTTGTGCACACTCTGTGACACTGGGTGACGCACATGAACTCAAGCTCAACCCCCCCTCACACATATGACCACATTCACACCTACCTTTGAATAAAAACAGGAGCGTTTTTTCAGAATAACAACAGCTGACAGAAAAGGCAACATGTCTATGTTCCTGTCAGAGCTCAACTTCATTCAGCTGCTACAATAATCCAGGCTCTGAAAGCAGTCTTGATGGTCGCTGAATCATCTCATGATCTTTTTAAAAGGAAACCTGTGGCACCAGAAAGTTCCATGCAAAAAATACTCATTTTTTGGAGTTGGGATAAAATTTAAGTACATTATCTTTTATTTCCAAGATTGAAAAAGAAAAATTGTCTAAAAATGAATTTATTCACATTTATATGAACATCACTTATCATTACTGATTTAACAAAAAGCAAATAAGGCCTATTTGCCTATTTTATAGGCTGAAGCAGTGTTTAAAAAACGAATTAACCCTGTGCCAAAGAGGACTGTAAAACCAATTTTTAGCAGCGAAAAGATCTGTGTAACTTTATCTGTCTGTCAGATGTTTATTAAAGGTTTTGACTCGGAATCCTTTACAGCGTTACTGTAGAACATTTGGTTTTGTGTCCATTTGGCAGAATCATCGGCTGAACCAGTACAAGCACTTGAATTGGATTTCTTTCTTGTTGTGCATTCCTGTTGTAGTTTGCTGATGCTGATAAACCAAGTTTGGGTCAAGCTCTAGCTGTCAAACAGATGAACAAACATCATCACCCCCACCCCACTGCTGTGCTTCACAGCTGGTAAACAGTGTTTGCGCTGCGTTGGTTTTCTCCAGACGCACTGCTGTGAATTATAGTCAAAGATCTCTGTTTTCTTGCATCGACTTTACATTTTCTAGAAGTGTTTCCTATTTCACTGAAACCAAAGTCACACTGCTGTTATTTTGGAGAGAAGATCTTTTCTCCTGAAAACTTTTCCAAGCAAGCCATGCTTGTTTAGTGTTTTTCTGACTGTTCTGTCAGGTGACCGAGACCCGCAGCATTTCTTGTGTATCTCTTAGATTTCAAGTTTGACAAAATCATTCATTTTGTATTTATTTGTGTTACACACGGAAAAACATAACATGCACGTATAGAATGCATTTAAAGAACTTGTAGGAAGACTTTTTTCACATGTTCTGCAATGTAAACAATCAATTTCTTTAAATTCAATGGATATCTGAATACACTGGATTTGAAATATAACAGTGTTTATCAAAACTAATAATATTCAGCTTTATCTCTTATTTGGCTGGTTTGCATTATTGGTTTTATTTTACACACTAAACCTTTGAAACATTTTTTTTCTTTTAGTACCAAAGTTAAGGTCAATGAGGACCTAATAAGACATGGTAACTTTTCATTTCCCAGCATACCTAAATATAAGAGTCCTAAAGCAAAGGGTGGAGAAATATCCATTATAATTTGAGAGGCTCTATTGGAAGATAAGAGAAGAGAAAAATAATTGTTGTCTGAAGAGACAGAGTCATCTGATAATGGATGTTATATATATATTTATATATATATATTTGATCTGAGAAGCAAGAATTGTTTCATGTACAAGACCAAGACCAAGCCCTATTTATTGCCTGCGATTATTTTTTGCATGTAACATATTCACAGTTTTAGACTAGAATCTTTTAAACAATAGAGGTACCAAGAGAAAGTTGCTTTGTCCAAAACTATAACTAAAGAAAAGTGATGACAAAACAGTGGAAAACTTCAAAATCCCCCAAAATGACTGAAGGGGTCATCATAGATAGTTTGTATTCAGAGAGTAAACCAGTGTAGATACTGAGAAGAGTGTTGATCTTGTCTTGGGTCTCTGCAGAGAAAAGCAGCCAGTTTTAGTATGGAGGGCAGAGCTCCTTCCTTTTATAACATAGTTTAAAGTCCTACTTTCTATCAGAGATAATTTTAGTCAAATCTTAAGTAATGATAGAAGAGAGTGTCCTTGCTTTAAACTTCTGCAACTAGACTTTAATGGCTTGCAAAGGAGAACTTTACTGACTGAAGGGTAAAACTTCAAAGGTCAATGAACTCTTTTATATGCAAGTAAAAAGTTTTCCATTTTGAAGTTTACCTTAAACAACCAATGGTTTTTAATGCATCTATAGAAAGTATCATGCTTTACTTTTTACTATATATGTTCAATAGCTTAGCAAAGCAACACTGGCTCATTATAAGAGAGATATCACTGTCAAGAGCACTGTTCCTAGTATTTAACATACTAGGAGATTTACAATGCCATAGTTACAATAGCAATGACTCTTCAAAGCTTTGCAGCCATTGCAGCAAGGGACCATGATCTCAATGTAAAATGGGCTCCTATGTTTCAGCCCCTGAACTTAAGTAGAAGCTTAATTAAAAGACAAAAACAATCGGAGCATGAGAATGGAGGCCTTTATGAGAAAAAAACCCTCACAGGAGAGGCTGACCTGAATGTTACTGCAGACGGAAATCAACATTTAACCGTGGTTTTTAAAGCAACAGCAACTCAAAACCGAGAGAAATTATTTAAAATCTTTTTCCACCAAATTACAAAACATTAAAAAAAGCTGCAACAACAAACAACAGACAAACAAAAACTAGTGTGTAACTGACATGGGAGGAAAACTATGCGTGGTTTATCTGAAGGGTCACATGCATTTGTATTTAACCTCATTGTGTGTAATTTAATATAAATACAGCTGTTCTGTGAAGGCCTCAGAGGTTCTTACAATAGTGAACAAACGGCATCACGAAGAACGAGAAAACCAGCAGACAGATCAGGGAACAATAATAAAACAATAAACCAATCTTGGAATATCTCATGGAGCACTTTTCAATCAATCATCTGAAAGACATAAGAGTATGGCAGAACTACAAACATACCAAAAATTGGCCGTCCAACTAAACTGACTACACCGAGCAAGGAGAGCATTCCTTAGAGAAGCAGCTGAGAGGCCCATGGTAAATCTGGGGGAGCTGCAGAGATCCACAGCTCAGGTAGGAGAACCTGTCAACAGGAGAGCTACTACTTGTACATTACATTATTATGGCCTTCTTATAAGAGTGGCAAAAGGAAATCCTTGCTGAAAAAAAGCCACATTTGCACATGTAAAGCACCATGTGTAATGACAAAGTAACACTGCACACCATCGTGAACAAAGCATCCCTATGGTAAAACATAGTGTTGGCAGGATCATGCAGTGGGGGTGATTTTATTGAGCAAGGACAGAAAAGCTGGTCAGCTGATGGGAAAATGGAAAGACCCAAATGCAGAGCAGCCCAGGAAGAGGCTGCAAAACACGACACTGGAGGTTGAGGTTCACCTTCCAGAAGGACAACACTACCGAGAGCTATAACAGAATGGTTTAGATCAAAACATGTACGTATGTTTGAATGGTCCAGTCAAAGTCCAGACCTACATCCAATTCCGAATTCGTGGCAAGGCTTCAAAATTTATGTTAACTGTCACTTCTCCATCCAATCCAACTGAGCTTGAGCTATTATGCATAAAACTGGACTAAAATGCAGTATTTAAATGTGCAAAGAAGTTGGAAACAACGTCTAGCGGCTATAACTGCACCAATGAGTGTTTTTAAAGGTGGACCGAAGACAAATATCGGAAAACAATATTTAAAACTAAAACTTTACAACTGTGCAGTGCTTTGCGTTGGTCACTGAAGCTTGTGGTTGTAACATTACAAAAGCAGAAGGAGTACAGACATATGAAAGCATCTTTGAAAGACAGCGTTTAGATTTTTTTAAATGTTGAAACTATTTTGTTTGTCTTCTAGTTTAAAATAAACTTAATTTAACTTCCTGTTTGGCAACACAGGCGTTAATGTACCACGCCTTCCACACACGTCTCCAATACAGACATTACTACTACCTGTGCAGCCATTTGGGTTGTTAAACTTATTATGTTTCTTGTAAGCAGATGTTCACAGTAGTTGCAATAAATCATAAACACATTAAATGCACCAAGAAGTTTACCTTTAACGTTCTGGTTGGCGCCCAGCCTGTACCGTCAATTGAATAGTCACGCAATAAGCTGCAGAAAAAACACAGACATGAGGGTCACACAATACCCCTTTTGCTAACTGCATTGTATAACTTAATGTGAATCAAATTCTTCTTGGGCTAAAATTTGTTATGAGGGACCAAACTCCTCAACAAAAGTAAAACACCAGTCAAATGCTAAGTGCTCCAATAAAAAGTCATTTTTTTCCCTAAAAGGAGAAGAATGACAGAAATAACGTTTCTCTACACAATCCTAAAAATAACCTAAACTATTAAGGAAAAAGAAATCCCACTCCATGATAACAAGCCATCGAGGATTACCTCAAACAGATCTCTCCATTTTCCGTGATATTCGGATGCCATATTCTAGTCAGACATCTGACTTTCGGAGGCTGGAGATAATTACAGAGAAAACAGGAAATTCAAAGGTTATTAGACAGCTGATTACATGTTTGTAAGCAGGGTTTATGAATAACACAAAGAGTTGAAACTAGGTATGTTTAACCTAAGGTGGACAAAAATCAACACTGGTTATCTGAGCTGAAGAATGTTCCAGAAGAGCAATGTTTTAAAATAGGATTGTCACTGGGCACAGTCACACATGTGCATAGGTAAACTATTTCATGTCAATCTTCTGCATGAACGAGAACATCTAAGGGTGATACTGATACTTAGCGCTAGTATAGGGGGATCACCCTGTACATTTGCCATGTGGGACTGTAACTGGTCTGTAAAAATCATTTAAACTTGTGTCTAAATTTTATTCATGCAGATGCCAAAATACAGATTCCAAACTTGGTTTTGGACAACATTATCCTTTTTAGGGTCCATAAAATTATGCCTGGTTAATTTATGCAGCTAAATGACCATTTTAAGCCTAATTTCTGAACAAAGAATTGGGAAGAATACTGAACATGTCTCAGATGGAGCAAAGTAAAGAGAAAGTAAAGAGCAAAGAGTGACCTCTGGAAAGGCAGTAAAAAGAGGTTTATATTGATCTTCTTCACACACCACAGCCTCACTGCACCAATTTACTATTTTTGTCAGTGTCCTGACCTGGCATTCTAGAAAACAGTATGGTGGGCCAGTTTACAACTTACTTTTTCATTTACTTGGGCCATGAGCTGCACTTTTATGATTCAGTATCTACTTGTCTCAGAGGCAGAAGTCCAGGCACGCAAGCATTAAATCCTGGTCTTAATTACGTTTTTGTTATTTTGGAGCCAAAAGTTAAAAGTTCTGCTCTTTTTTTCCAAGATTACCAAGATGAGAGATGAACTTTCAGCTGGCTGCATTTTCACTTGTATACAAAAGTGTAATATAAAGTCTTACAGTTATGTTGGCATGTTTATGGATGTGGTACGGGATGATCGGGTATTCTTCTGT
This sequence comes from Crenichthys baileyi, assembly GCA_036173005.1. Lineage (NCBI taxonomy): Eukaryota > Metazoa > Chordata > Actinopteri > Cyprinodontiformes > Goodeidae > Crenichthys > Crenichthys baileyi. Next base: position 118,026 of record JAHHUM010000373.1, on the reverse strand, counting down.
GAAATTTCCATTAATATCTGGTATGATAGGATTAATTTACCTACTGATCTGCATGTCGTGACATATCATTAAGACTACTTTTAATTTTTCTTTTCTGTGTTTTCAATAAACTTTTTCTGTTCTGTCAGACTTTTTATGCATGTGCTGTAGTGTTATTTTGAGCTGTTGTCATCTTGGCCAAGACACTATTGTAAATTAGACTTTAAATCTCAAGAGGCTCTTCTAATTAAATAACGTATGAATAATAAATAAGAACAGGTTAATGGGGTGAACCCCCCGGAGAGCACTAGGTTTTCCTTTATCAGCAGAACGGCAGCTGCAGGGAGCCCCGGTATTTTTTTGTTTTACAAAATGATGTGACATTAAAAGAAAACTGTGAAGCTGCTTAGGTTTTAGTCTTTAGAAGTTATTACTTTAGTTGCCATTTCTGACTGTATTGTTTGTGTCATCAAAACTGTTATTATCCTGTCGGTATCATGAAGAACTAGCGAATATGTGAGTACAGAACCAAAACCTGTTTAATTGTAGTTTAAAAATAAAAGTGAAAATAGTTCCATATACAATCAGATCAAAAAATAAAACACATAATTAAAAATTCTGTTCTACCCACTAATAGCTAGTTTACACTATGGCATCTTAGCGAGATCCAGATCTGGGCTTTGCCTAGGCCCAGGACTTTCCATTCCTTAATTCTTAGCCAGTCCTTGGTGAATTTACCGGTATGTTTTGGGTCACTGTCATGTTGCAGGATCCCGGTACTGCTTCAGCTTTATTCATGGTGAAGCATGGTGAGATGGCCAAGTCCTGCTGCAACACAGGATCCCCAAATCATGACACCTTCACCACTATGCTTCGCAGTTGGTAAAGGCCTTTATGTTTTCTTAAGAAATAAAAGTTTCCTCCTGGCACACCTCCAGGTTAGAGTCATGCAGTCTCTTTCTGATCCCACAAGCATTCACTTGCACATGAACACAAGCAAGAGCCTGCTGTAGGTCTCAAGCTGACATTTAAAGATTTTTTGAGACTTCTTTTAGTATCTTGTGGTCTGCTTTCAGAGTGAACTGGCTTGGACGGCCACAACTGAGCACATTTTGAGTGGCCTCTACTTGTAGGCTTTTCTCCATACAGGGAAATGGCTGGTTTTAAAACTCTCTTGAGATCTCTGTAGATCCCTTACCAAACCCATAAGCTCCTACTATCTTCTATCTGAAGGCATCAGTTGTTTCGGTCATGTGTGTATCACTCTCATGGAAACAGTCAGGAGAAGACTAGAATAAATGTCTGAGGTTTAAATGGGGGGGAAACCTTAAAAATGCAGATTAATGATGTTCTGTTGTATTCATGTGCATCTGATGCGACAAACTTGTGTGTCATTTTACCGATTTTAAGCATGAAATTTGGGGCTACACCTTAAAAAGGCTCGTCTTCAGCTTTGGTGGGGTTTGCTATTTTTATACATGAATGTAAAAAGCCAACAGATACACACCTAAAACAGTATGTAACCTACTCACCACCATGTTATAGGCTTCAGGGACATCTATTTCAAACTGAAACCTTCCGCTTTGGTAGTAGCCCTCATCTGAAGAGAGAAAGACAAACAGGCATAAATGTGTCCTTTTTACAAAAAAGAAACTAATATTCCTCAACCATCATTCAGTCAGTATCAAGGTTAAATGTAGCTTTATACCAAAAGATCAGTTTCACCAAAATCACACAAAAATTGCTATTTTTATTCATCTAAATTCGTTGTTTTTAACCCGCAGACTCATAAAAAGAAACTTTAAATGACTCCAAACCTAACATCCAAAGCTCCTTTCCCTTACAACAAAACTGTCCACCAATGATCCTTCAACTAACAATGAGAATTTGAGCCTTTGGGATCGGACTAAGATAATTTGTTGTGGTGATTATTGTTTTACTGCATCTAACCGTAAGGGTGGCTGAATATTTTTAATTTGGCAAATCTATTTGTGTTTATTTTGTCAGAAGTCTTTGTGAAGCCACTAAAGAACAAGTTAGGCCTCATTTGATCCTGTCAGCAACTCAACAGGACCCTGTATTATGATTATTTATTTCAACTGCCAAAGCCTGATTACTGCCGAACACTGGATCCAATGAGATTTGAACTCAAAAACAAGCCACAACATTATGTGTTCAAACTGCTAATCAATCATTTTGCTTCTTCTTGTTTCAGCCATCCGCAAACACACACACACACACACACACACACACACACACACACACACACACACACACACACACACACAACACACACACACAGACTACTTCTTCTTCCTGAGTCTAAAAAGCTAATCTTCCTAATTAGCTGAATGAAATTGACCATTTTGACATGAGGTGGCTGTAGCACAGCAGGTAGAACCTTGGTTTTGTTTTCCAATTAAATTGGTGTTTTGATCCCCAACCTCAGCCTATACTGAAGTGGGGTGGAGCTCATTTTGCCACGTCTCCATTTTTTGGGTAGTTTTGGTGTTTTCGTAGCCAAAATGGAAGGCTCTGCCTGCCACAGGATGTTCTGTACCAACCTCCAATTCATACCCACCTTGGAGATGTTAAAAACTAAAGAGTTTTGTGATTTCCATGATCTACTGATAGTCTTCTAGGAGGAAATGTGACTCCAATAATACCTGATCAGGGGTCATAACCTCTGATATTTTATAGACGCTAATGGACCCAAACTGTGTTCAGAAACCCAATCGATGGAAATAGTGAATAACATCAAATTATCAGAAAATAAAATACAATAAATAAAATTATATTTTCCATTTTAGTATTTTGTGATCACTTATCTTTATAAATGACCAAAATAACTACTAAGAGAAATAAATTGACAACCAAGTGTTAAGTAGATGGGTATAAATGGTATGAGATGGGGGTAGGAACAGGTGAAGTCATCGACTTGTCCTTGGGTCAGACACTGAACACAGTAAACTTACAGGAGTAAGCGCAGTCGGGCAGTGAGGATGAACAAGAAATTAGAAACAGTTTAAATGACATTCAAGAACCTAAACGAATGTTAAATGCAGCAACAGAAAGCTTGCGTTTGGTTCTGTTGAGTCGTTTCACTAGATTGAAGCTGTATGACTTTATGTTTTATCTTAATGCTGTTTTATCTTTACCTTTACGCCTTCCTGTTTTACCTGTTCGGTTTTTATTTTATGTTGACATTTTTTTGGGAAAGCACAAAAATAACTGGCAAACAACAACAAAACTGTACACATAAATTTCTCAGTGTTGTTAAAAAATTATGTCAAATTTCTATATATCAAAATATGGTTGAAAAAACATTTTTACATGGCTGTAAACAGCCAACACTGAAGACAAACCCAAAGTAAGTACAGTAAATAAAACAGCAGGGAAGATTTATGGCCTAAAAATCAGAGCTCGCCCTGGTCTTCCTCTGTTGTATCACATGAGTAAGATCAATCGTGGCTATGTGTCGAATTTATTAGTCAGCAACACAAACCAAAGATAGTAATACCTAACCCTATGATATTTTTAAGGTTGTCAATTTAAAATTTAACCTGTAACCGATGAGTTGCCGCTTTGAACCCCCACTCTGTTCGTCTCAGTTGTTGTGTCCTTAGGCAAGACACTTCCCCTGACTTGCCCGCTGATGGTGGTCGGAGGGATCAGTGGCGCCTGTGTATGGCAACCTCACTTCTGTCAGTCAGACCCAGGGCAGCTGTGGCTACAATGTAGTTCACCACTGTCAGTGGATGGCTGGATGGATGACTGATTGCAGTGTAAAGTGCTTTGGGGACTCTGGGGACTTGATTAAGCGCTATACAGGTGCAGACCATTTACCATAAAATTTGAATCTGTTTGGACTTACTTCAAGAAGCTCTGATTTTTATCTTTTTACATTTGTTCCCACACTTATCAAGATTTGATAAAGACTGAAATTGAAATTCAAGATGTTCCAGGAACCCAAAACCTGCGTTTGAGGGGTAAGAAAAGGAGATGGAATGATCAAAGAAATGATCAAAACTAAAGTTTTGGTGGATGAATAAAGACAGAAGCAAGAGAAAGGCACAAAACCACGATGATCCTCTGTATAACAGCTTCAGTAAGAAGTAATGAACAATTCATGACTGTCTGCAGTAGGCAGGAACAATCAGTCTTTGTTGTTAAGAAGCATTTGACTTTGGAAAATCTTCTGCTTACTCCTCACAGGCTGGTGGATAACTAAAGAAAGTCTTAACTTAATAATCTGTGACTTCCTCCTTTAGGCAGTGAGCATAAGGCAAAGTGATGTCTTCATAGTATGACTGGTTTTGATATTTATTGTTATCGAGTGCGCTCTGCAGCACATATTTATAAGAGAAACAGTTGGCCTGAAGGATAACAGTGAAACGTTTAACTGAAAGTAGCAGTGTATCTTCTGCATTTTTCAAACAGAGATGTGTCTATTCCTTTATTTTGTTTGAAATCAGCAAGACAAAAGAGAGGCAACAAAGCATATAAATAATTTATGCCCTTCGTAAGTAAATCATACAAGTCAAAAGAAGATTCACTGTGAAGGCTTTCAAAAAGCTTCTATGGTACTAACTTACAACTAGAGGAAAATGACTTATTCATAATAATGATAATGTGCAGGAATGTCATCAAAATTAATATGAGTCAATTCTTGAGCTGATTTATGGAAAAACAACAAATAACACATGCTAAAAGGCCAATAATTGTGTATAATCATAGTCAAACCTAAAATTTAATCCTTATTCTAAATATATCCCACTATTTTAGCAGTGGTCATTAATAAGACGCCAAGAGATGTAGTCCTCCATTATCCCATTCAACCTTACGATCACCCAAAAACAATCAGATAAAACCATTAAAAGGTCAAAAATTTAAATGACAATTAGGCACAATTAGGACCTGAAATGTGAACACAATAATACTATAAAAGGTATTAAAAACATCTGTCTTTCTGACTATAACTCTATCCCTGCCTATGGTCAGAGCTTCCCAAACACAAACACTGCTCTAAAAATAAAACGTACCCAATAACAAAGAGGCGACCTTATGACTACAGTTATATTCAGTAGTGGGACTGTACAGCCATACTGCACACAGTAAGGGCACCGAATCATATGCTTAAATATAAGCAAAGCATTTATAAGTGATTTCATGCAAACAACAGTTTATAAGCATCTTAAATTAGAGTTTAACGCTACTTTATAGAATGACTAACTCGTGTCATAATATTTCCTAATGAAAATCATGATGAGGGTATGTAAACATCTCACCAGAACTGCACTGACTCGTCTAGCATCTGAATGTGTGCTGTGGGCTGTGAAATGTGGCCCCCAAAACACCAGCATCATTCAAACAGGAGGTCTTCTTGGAAAGTATCTGAAATCTAAACAAACACATACACTCCAGAACAACACAGCTTCGGCACTTTTAGTATGAAAAGATGTAAACGAGCGAACCGGTGATATTTGTAGAGGATTAGGATCTATCAGACACAGCTCTGGCTATAATTATCTGTACTATTCATCTTTTGTTCCACTTAACTAAAATACTTTAATTAAATGCAACCTCTTGCTGCACATTCCAAACATACACTCACTCTGCAGCTCCCTGTTGAAATATGCAAAACCATACACCATTAATTGCCATGCAAAAAAGCAGAAACACGTATCTCACACAGATAAATCTAGTTTTCTGTCCAGTCTCTCTTTCACCAGTGTCCTAGTTATATTGTGAATGAACAATGGGTCAAATCCTGTTCACCTTGCAGTGTTGCTGGAGTCCCCATTCCTCAGACACAGGGGTCCGACACCGCAAAGCAGAACTGTTGCATTTAAAAAAAAAAACTGACTGAACTGGGAGAACTAGGAAGTGACTGTTAGAACAGCATATAAATGCAGTAAAGTGTGTTTTTTCTGTTCACTTGTACAATGTTTTCATGTCTGAACTGGAGTCTTCAACTATTCTGAAAATATTCCAAAAGTGTTTAAATTTCTCATGAGGATTTCCAACACAGTCTCCTTCTAAAACACCCAGAGGAAGTGAGACCATGTGCAAATGTTCGAGGAAGTCTCCAGGGACATCTAGCTGAGAGTGTGCAGTGCTTTAAGAGTTGTTGCCTTATACACGTTTCTGCTGACCAGTATGATTCTTCAGACCCACTTATCAATAGTTGGATGGATTCAGAAACACATGGTATAAATACCACACACAGAAAGCATCATCCATCACCTGTGGTGGTGTGAAGGAATCATTGTGATTTTCTGTACTTTTGTGCATCATGTCCTCCTCGTTTTGATCTTCGCTTCAAACCGTTGCCTGCATTTCATGCTGTGAGGGCAGGTTTCCAGCTGAAAGTCGACCGCTGTGACGTTTTCCTGCATGCCTCCTCTGTTCATGTGCGAGCACAGCAGTGTAATAACAGTGTAATAAAACAAATATACCTTAAAGCCTCCCTGTTTGACTTTAATGCTTGGGAATAAATGTGTGTTTGGTATATAAGTACCTTGCAAAAGTGTTCCAACCCAAGGAATTTTCCACATTTGTTCTACATTACAGCCATCAACATTAACATTTTTTTATTTGAATCTAATGTGATAGATCAACATTATAAAAAAAAAAAAATTCAGCCCGCTTCTTTCTGAAAGAAAGGGGTGGTTAGGGGCTAAGGAGGAAGCTACATTTAACAAAACTAAAAGCAAGAACAACAGTGAGGAGAATGTGCCAACTGTAAAATTCACTACTGTAAAATTAGATGAATGCAGCAGAGTTTTAGGCACTAAGTGGAGATCCAGGTAGCATACCGTTTGGTTATATGATAGCTGGGGACACCTTCTAGAGAGTACATGGATATAAATACAGATGGAGCAAAACCCGGTTTAAAGGGAAGGAATTACAAAAAGGTACAAATTTTGACGGGGGGGGGGGGGGGGTAAAAATGGATAAAAATGATATGGAGAAAAAAATTTTTAGGGAAAAAAATATTTAAAATGTTTGAGATTTTTTTGATATTCTAGGTTTGGGAAAAGCATTACGGATATAGGGGGAGTTTAAAAGGGGGTTGGAATTTAAAAAAACATTCGCTTCTTCCTGCTGCTTTTTAAACTGAATATGATGGTTTTATTTTATGTTCGTAAAAGCAGTGCATAATTGTGAAGTTTAAGGAAAATGATGGGTTTTAAAAGTATAAACAAATAAAAAATTGAAAAGACGACATGCACTTGTATTCAGTCCATTTAAATTTGTTACCTCTAAATAAAGTCCTAACAGTTGTCTCCTCATTGGTAAATAAAGCCTATTTGAGTGTAGTTTAATCTCTAAGTGAATACAGCTGGCATGGCCATCCACCTAAGCTGACAGGCTGGGCATTAGTCAGAGAAAGCCTTCAGGCCTATGGTAGCCCTGGAGGGTCTGCAGATATCCACAGCGCAGGTGGGAAAATCTATTTACAGGACAATCAGCTGCACTCCACACCGACCCCATGATGAAACATGGTTTTGGTCAAATCATGCTGAGGGGATGCTTTACCTGGGCTGATTCAAAGCTGAGGGGAAGTCGGATGGAGCTAAATACGGAGCAAACCTGCAACAGGCTTGAGATTGAAGTTGAAGATCACCATCAAGCAGAACAACGACCCTAAACATACAGCCAGAGAAACAACGGAGTAGTTTAGATCAAAGGATATCCGTGTTCTAGGACGGCCCAGTCAAAGTCCAAATTCCAACTTCCATCCAATCTGCCTGAGCATCAGCCATTTTTCAATTACTAACTGGCCAAATGTTCAGTCTCCACATTTGCAAAGCTGGTAGAGACATGTCTCAGAAGACTTGCAGCTCCTACTGTGGTGTGTATAAAGTACTGACCTAGGTGTCTCAATACAAATGAACTGATTTTCTAAATGTCCATCATCCATCCATCCATCCATCCATCCATCCATCCATCCATCCATTGTACTAAATTAACCCAAAGTGGTGGGCTGATTAAAAAAGGACATGCACCTGAATACAGACCATAATTGCCAACCTAAACCAGGTGCTGTTCAAACAAAGCAGAAAAGTGCAAAGTTACTGAGGAAACAGCTATCTTGAATCAGATGATCAAAAAAAGAAGAAAAATCTTCTTATTCCCAGCTGTTTTTTAAAAAGGGGAGAGAAAACAGTTTTTAATTATGACTTTCGCTGGAATTAAAAACCCCCGGGGCCAGTTTTTGACAAAACCCATTTGCTACAAGAATAATGCTGAGTTAGAGTAAAGAGCCCATGATAGCCGTGAGATATGCAAACAATAACAGGAGCATGAAAAAACAGAACAAAAGAACACAAAGAGAAGATATAAGAAGAACTCACATAGCCGTAAGCTGAGTATTCTCTACATAACAAGTCAACATGATTTTACCTTCAACACACAAGACAGACTAGACAGCCTGGACCCCAGGGCAAGCTTCCCTATACTTTCTACTGCGGATAAAACTGATAAAATATCAACTGCAACTCAATTGAGAGACCTGAGACAGACAAAGTAATGCTCTGAGAACTCAATCTCCATATCAAACACCAATCCTTTTCACTAATCGCTGACCTTTGCTTTTTCTCTGTGGATAGTGCTTACCACGTTCTTCTGACAGTGAATCTAAAGTCATGGTGCAGGTTTGGGTGACAGGGAGAGGACAACATTACAAAGATGCATGTGTAATCAAACAGAGGGCTGAGGACAGAGGAGAGAGAAACATGCTGAGAAAGGTTGATTTAGTACTACTGAAGTTTTCCTGAAGTCCCAACTAATTACAGGTCATCACATCACCAAGCTCTTCCTGTGTAGCTGTGGGCTGATCCCCCAACTTTCTCATGATCTTTCCCATCCCATGAGACCTTGCATGAAGCTCCAGACTGAGGGCGACTGACGGTTATTTTATATTTCTACCATTTACCATTATTCACACCAGCAACTGTCACCTTCTCACCAAGCTTCTAGCTGATGTTCTTGGATCCCCTTCCAGCCATGTGCAGATCTACTATCTTGTCCACAATGTCCTTAGACAGCTCCTTGTTTGTTCACGGTGGTGGAGAGGTTAGAATGGAATAAAATGATTCTCTGGACTGGTTTGTTTTATACACATAATAAAGTTAGGGTAGAGGAGTATCTGTAACTGATGAATTGATTGATTTATGTGCAACTTGGGTACAGAACTAATCAGTAGGAGCCAGGATGCTGGTTGTTGTAGGAGATCACTCAGTAACATAAGCCCAATTTTTACATTTTAGGCAGGCACAAATTCCAAGATATTCTGTTTCTCCACAAAAAAATTAACTAGCAAAAGAAATTGGAGACTGTGATTTGTTTGTCAGTGAGCGAACTCAGAAAATCAGCTGGGGGTCAGAAAATCAGCTGGGGGTCAAACAATTATATTCCCCCAGGGAACCTTTTTTTTTTATTTATACCTTTTTTAAAGTTGATTAGATTCTCTAGGAACATATGTTTAGTAATTATGATGTTCTGCTTGCCCGGGGTACAAAAAAGATGCCACACAGAGAATCATTTCTCTAAGCTCCTGGCCACAAGGGCAGACAAAGACTGATGTTTGTCTTGCCAACCAGCAGAGTGAGGAGAATGGTAAGTATGATAAAAAATATCTTTTAGAGACCTCCACCAAAACGTGGCTTTAAGCCTCCATAACAGCCTCTAGAGACCATCAACAAGCAAACCAGGGGTAAGATGCCAGGAAAAAAAAACCTACTTTAATGTCTTCCTATCACAAAGAAACAAACAGATTGTCCTTTTCAGCAACAACCACTCTAGATGGGTTTGGTACAACACAACTAAATACTAATCCTTATACCCACTGGTTAGGTACAGTGGAGGATCTGTGATGATGTGGGCCTGTTCCTCCTCCAAAAACACTGGAAATCTTTTTAGAGTGCAGCATGGACACTTTATTACACCAGAAATATTACCTTTACCATTTGGTAAAGTAAAAATGGGCTTTTTTGTGACTACCAACACAATAATGATACAAAACATTTGGCCAGAAATGTTTCGTCAGACACAAAAATCAACCTTTTTCTTGGCCATCGCAGTTCGCAGCTGTAAATCCTACAGAAAACCTGTGACAAGACCTGAAGAAAAGAGAACATAAGAGCGGCCTTTTCCACCAGTTCTCTGTATGTCTGGGATTTACATAATACATTAACTGCTGGTCAGCTTCTCTAAATGCACGTAATGGAGAACGTGACACTGGGTTTAGACTGTGTAATAGTTTCCCTGTGAAGGTGGGGAACAGGAAGTGACAGGTAAGACGGCCTGCAGAGACCTGTGTAATTCCACACCCTTGTGTTTGTGTTGTACACCACTCAATAGGCAGCCCACTTAGCCTGGAAGGCTGCTGAGCAAGCATAATAGACTTCAGAATGGGCTAATCAAAGTGCAATGGTAATGTGGAAATACAGAGCAGGGCTCCAAGTGCCGTTAAATGAGAATACGCACACAGAATTAGAACGGAAACCACTAACAGCTGCACTTTCTCTCTTAGCGCCTAACAGAATTCCCTTAAACTTAAGAAAAACCTTTAATAAAGTACTTCTGTACAATATGAGAGTATGTGGAGGTATGCTACAATTTCTTATTTAAAAGGTTTCATTTGTTCAGTTTAATGAAAGTAAAATATGTTAAATATAGAAGTATTAACAGAAAAACAGATATTATATTACATAAATGATGTTTCTCTTACCAGGAGACACTGCCAGCTGAAAGTGATGCAGCTTATTCTCATCAGGGAAACTTGCTTTGCATGTACCTGCACACAGTCCAGACAGAGGTGGGACAGAGCAGGACAGCATTTAGAGTCAGAGGTTTGAATCATACGCAGCAATATGTCTTTGTGGTATAAAAATCTGCACACATTTAGCACATTTTTATTTTTATTAAAGCCCACTGAAACCCCAGTTTATCCCTAACGTTAACACTGAAGAGATTCATAGAGTGCCTCTAGGTGTCCCTGTAGCACCACATTCCCCCCTGGTGTTCGAGGATCGGTACTGCAAGCAAAAATTAATAATTGCAGTGCCTTTTTTAAAAATCATACTGATGTGTTTTAAGTTGTGTACTCTACCTGAACAGTGCAGCGGTGGCCACTTAAAAACAAACTGTGTTTAGTTTAGCTGAAAAACACAAAGCTGAGCCTCTATTTTAAAATTAAAGACGTTGGAGAGAAACAATGTTGGCCATCAAATTTCTCTTAAAGCCACATAGAAACAGGAGCAGATATTTTAAGACTAATACATTTAATTTGATGTCAGAATGTCTTACCCATCATCACTTCGCAATCCCTTTTTGTACTAACACATTGCTATTTTGCCCCTTACTACTTCTATTTTGTACCTGTAAACAAACCAGTTTGTACCAGTATATCTAACTATTGCATCAAAAAGAAGTGGAAGGTGACTTCCATCTAAAAGGAAAGATGAAGAGCATCTGAACTTTGACAGCCTCCCATGTCCCTTAATTCAGAAAGAAAGGACGATGTTTTTATTCTGCTCCCAGTCCCAGTGACTTTGCCTTGACCAGAATATAAAGCTGTAAAATGCATACTTACTAGGGAGATTGGCTTCAAGTTCTGCAACTTCTGTTGGGACAAAAGAAGACACTGAGTTAGAACAAAGCAAAAAAATAAGCTAAATATTGAGGATCTTTGAAACTGAGGTTTATATGGATAAATCTGTTGTGTGAAGGTAGATTGGATTTAAAATGAACAGATGTGAAATGTCTGTTTCTGTTTGATTCCGCTTGTTTGGGATAATTCCTTTGAGTGCTGTGGGTCCTGACGTTTCAAAGTGTTTGGAACAATGTGAAATTAGGCCAATAGCACTGAGAACTAACACTCCCACACTTCTGCTTCCGAAATGAAGTTTTTCCGCAAAATGTCTAATTTGGAAACTGAATAAGAAAAAAAAAAATCTTGCATACAGCATAATGTAGCGGTGGAAGAAAAGTGACTGGTGCAGTGAGACAAAAGATGAAAGCATGAGCAGGATAAGGAGAAAATAGAGCAGAGAGTTGATTTTCTGCTGCTGGCTCTTGTTATTAGGTTCTGTTCTGTTAAACATCTTTTCAGCTTTTAGGCCCTGTATGCTGTTGTTCTCATTTGATTCAATAAAATATATTTTTTATGAATACATCTAATTAAATGGATTCTCAGTGGAAAATAGTTTTTAGTTTGTTTTTATTATTTCACTCCCTTCCACCTACAACAGAAAGCTAATTAACAGCTTCCCAACAGAGAGTTATTGTTTCACCTAATGAAGCTAACAACATGCAGTCGACATAGAAATTATGCCTTTTTGATGATAAACTTTACTTCTCTGTGATAAACGTTCTACACAATATTGCCAGAAATATTCCCTCACCTATCCAAATAACTGAAATCAAGCGTTCCAATCACTTCCACAGGTGTATAAATCAAGCACCTAGAAATCCAGACTGTGTCTACAAACACTCGTGAAAAAATGGGTCACTCTCAGGAGCTCAGTGAATACTAGCGTGGTACTGTGATAGGACGCCGCCTGTGCAACAAGTCCAGTCGTGAAATTTCTTTGCTCCTGAATAGTCCACCGTCAACTGTCAGTGGTTTTGTTAGAAAGTGAAAGCGATTAGGAATGACAGCAACTCAGCCATGAAGTGGTAGACCATGTACACTGACGAAACGGGGGAATCAGATGCTGACTTGCAAAGAGTTTAGAGATCAGCGACTTTCTGCAGAGTCAATCAGTAAGGACCTCCAAATTTCATGTGGCCTTCAGGTTAGCTGTAGAACAGTGCGTAGAGAGCTTCATGGAATAGGTTTCTATGGCCAAGCAGCTGCATCCAAGACATACATCACTAAGAGCAATGCATAGCGTCGGATGCAGTGTTGTAAAACACACCATGACTGGACTCTAGAGCAGTGGATGTACGTTCTCTGGAGGGACATACTGCGACGAGTCTGGATTTGGCGGTTGCCATGAGAACGGTACTTAGTTCCAGTGAAAGAAACTCTGAATGCTTCAGCGTACCAAGAGATGTTGGACAATTCCATGCTCCCACCTTCGTGGGAACAGCTTGGAGATGGCCCCATCCTCGTCCAACATGACTGTAAACTAATGCTTAAAGCAAGGTCCATGAAGACATGGATGGGAGAGTCTGGTGTGGATGAGCTTGACTGGGCTGCACAAAGTCCTGACCTTTAACCCAATAGAACACCTTTGGGATGAATTAGAGGGGAGCTGAGAGCCAGGCCTTCTCGTCCAACATCAGTCTATGACCTCACAAATGTGCTTCTGGAAGAATGGTCAAAAATTCCCATGAACACGTTCCTAAACCTGGTGGACAGCCTTCCTAGAAGTTGAAACTGTTAAAGCTGCAAATAGAGGACCAAGGTCATGTTGAACCTTATGGATTAAGAACGCGACGCCACTTCAGTTCAAATGCGAGTCGAGACAGGTGAGCAAATACTTCAGGCAATATACTGTATTTCAGTCTAATATGAACAAACAATATCATACATATACTTTCAACAAGAATCTGTTCTTAAAATAATGTATTTATTTATTTACTTAAATATCTATTCATTTCCACACCGACTTCAATTTCAATTTACCTTTTTATTTGGCTATTTAATGTGTATTTTTTATATCAATATTTATTTATTCACTTATATATTTTTTACTCGTATAAATTCTATTATTCTACATAAATTAATTTAAATAAAAAAGTTATTTTTACAATATGCATCTTTTAAATTCTATTTAAATATTAACTTTATTACCCGTTTCTACCTAATTTAAAAATAATTTCCTTAATTATTTTATTACCTATTTATATATTTAAATAATTATTTACCCAAATATTTAGTTCAATCTTAATTACAAACTTCATTACAAACAGTGTGCTTATATAGGCACCTTTAACTAAATCAGATACTGAATGGCCTTATAATAAAAACCTGCATGGTGTTACTTCTTTTAGTGCTGATTCAGACGTGAGTGCATAAGCAAAAGTAAAGAGCAGGTTAAGGGACAGAGCACAATGGAAACTAAAACTGAAATATTCAGCCAGTCTCAGGATGCTACTCTAATATAGTCAGACTGCAGGATAAGCAATAACCTAACGAAGAGTCTTGGGTACCTTTGGTGAGGAGGCGGTCCCTGATGGAGACCCTGTGGGTGGAGTCAGAGGCTCCAGAGGCATGGCCTGTCTTTCCTCCATCCTCCTTCTTCAACCTGCTGCCCAGTGTGAGCATGGCTAAGCTGCTGCGGCACGTCTCTGTCTGCACTACACCACACTGTGTCAAAAATCTGCAGACAAAACAAATCACAATGCTTTATGTCATCATAGTCAACACAGATGTTATTCAAGTATTGGCTTGATGTTTCAAACTGTGCTGTGAAAAACGATTTGTCATCTTACACATTTCTTCAGTTTTGTCACCATTAAATGTTTGTGGTCATGATCTAATGTCAGACAAAGATGATCTGAGCAAATACAAACTGCAGTTTCCAGATGAGGATTTCATTTCTGAATGGGAACAACAATTTAAACCAACCTGGCGCTACGAGAAAACAACAACATATTAACATGTTGTGCCACCCTGAGCACCACTATCTGCCATCAAGCATTTACGATAAGTGGAAATTTGTATTTTTTATCACCGTAAAGGAACACTGTTTTTGCTGAAATGTTTTAATTCAGACCCATTAGAGGGGGTTTTGAGCATTAACAGCCTGCTTAAAGCCTCTCACAGCATCTCAATTGGACTAAAGTTAAGACTTTGGATAGGCTAATTTCTTGATAATTATTAACCATTTCTGTGTTCATTTGTCCAGTTTTGAATTTTTATCCTACTCAAAGATCCAATGGCAACCCATTTTCTTTTTTCTGACACACTACCATGGTCACAATGCCTTCAGAAGCAAAAAAGGCCCACAGCATCACAGATCCTCTACCTTGCCTAACGGTGGGCATGTGGGGCTTTTCTATATATTGCTATTTAGTGTGATGTCAGAATAAGAATAACTCCACATGTTTACTCTTATGAGGGTAGGACAGAAACAGATTTTTCCTTGCATTCTTCAAAAACATGTTGGCATGTAGATCGTCATGCATGTAGTCTAGTGGTTGTTATGGAGACTCGGTGACCTGAAGTCGTGACTCCTTGCTGCAGTTCTCACACAGAAGAGTTTAGAGGTTTTCTTCTTACCTTTGTGGGTCAAAATAAATGGTGGCTAACAGAAAGGGGCCTCAGTAATTGTACAGGAACTGTTGTTGGTGCCACTGTGAAGGACCTTTGGACCACTGTTTTGCAATTTTTAATTTGATTAAAACAAATTACTTCATAACGGGGATTTTTTTCCCCACACTGAATAAATGTAATCAAATTACAGTTTGGATTTATCTACATTTTTCAGTGTGAGATTACGTTACTGCCATAAAATGATTACAGTTGTTTTAAGACTTCTTACACTTTACATTTTACACCAGACGTACAAGTGGGTGTTTGGGGGTAGAGAGGGTCAAGTGCAAGGGAACCGGGAGCTTTCATGAATTTTCCCTTCTCTTCTGCAGTACAGCAACAGTCCTTATTTGAAGCATAATGTCAAACACTGAGTGAAAATATTACCTTTTGTTTTATTTGGCTGGTGACAGATTTTAATAACTGGAAAGATAATCCTCAAATGCATCATAAATTCTCTGATTTGCTTTAGAGCCACTTTCTGAAGGAATAGATTTTAAAACAAGTTCTTAATATTGTTCTTTTTTTATCTGGCTGTTAATTCTTTCAGTTTCTCTGCCTCCAGCAGCTCTGCATATTAATAGGTAAAGATTAAGCTTCTTCTGTAACTGTGTCCATGTTCTCATGAAAAGAGTCTGTTGATCTGGGAGCTGTACAGATAAAATAGTCAGGGGAAATTATGGGTGACACAGTTGCTTTACTCAGACCGTTTCTCTAGCCCTTATCACACAGCAGTCCCACCATATCAGCCACAATAAAGATGTACCAATTAAGCCAGTGACACTACTTCTGTTTTGTGGCTCACACAGGCTGAACAAAGGTGGCTCAGCGTAACAGACGTGAACATACCCAAAGCACTTATCTCACACAACCAATATTTCTGAACTAACCAACAATAGATAGAGGTTCTGAGCCATAGTGCATGTGCAGAGTGTAAAGACTTGCTGTGGTATAGCTTTCTATTGCTTTTTGAATGAACAGTCTCCTCGGTAAAGCTGTTCTATGCTTACCTTCCACAAACAAGAGAGTAATAAACCAGGGCTTCAGCCGTGCAGAAATCACCGTATCAGTGCAATTAGATGATGAGATATTAGGGTGGATATTAAGGTTAAATGCTGTATTTAAGGAGCAGCGGTTTCTTTCAGTTCACCATAATAAATAGCATAAAGTTGAAAAACAACACAAACAAACAAAAAAAAAACAATAGGCTTTCCCAAGGCTGATGTGGCTGTTAATACTACATGTTTTCCTGAGCCCAGTGGAAACAGAGTCCTACAAACGTTGTTACAAGTACAAACCTCAGTGTGTTTTAAACCGACACAAAGTATTGCATACATGTGAAGCGGTTGGGTAATAATCAATGAATTTCACAACTTCTTACAACATAAACATTTGAAAAGTGTGATGGGCATTTGAATTCAGAGTCTTTTACTCTGATGCACCTAAATGGGCCTTCAGGGGTCACCTAATTATTAAACGGCGTCCCAGTGCTTGTAATTTCAGTATAAACACAGTAGTTCTGTCAATCCCCCAGAGGTTTGTTAGAGAAAATTATTGAACAAACAGCATCATAAAGAGCAAAGCTTAAAAAAAAGTTTGCAAAGAATTAAGAAACATTTCAGCCCCTACATGTGTAAAGCTAGTAGAGACATAACCCAAAAGACTTGCAGGCGTAACTGCAGTTAGACGTTGTTTTACTAAGTCTTTACTTAGTGGGGCGGAATACAAATGTACATCAAACTTTTAAAGTACTCATTATTTCCTAAACTTGAAGTTTATATGGGTAGGAACACTTTTGCAAGGCACTGCGTGTTCTTCTCAGAATATTAAATGCAACTACTCGCTTCAGTGTGTGAACCGCTAATTAATCGGGGGCTGTATACAGGAATCTGCATAGAGGAATCTGTGCTGGCTGAGCAGTCTCAAGGAGAAGCAGAGTAAAGGTATCAGTTGTCAGTCAGGCCATGAAATGTGTGTCACTGAGACTGAGTTAGAGCCCACCTGCCTCGGCTGTCACTCACTGCACTCCGACATATTTCCCTAACACTGACTAACGTGGCTGTTAGTCAAAATGCTGCAGGGGGGTAACAATAGGTTTGTGCACAGATGTTCCTGAGCGGGACAAGTTAAAACCTGAAAAGCTGAGCATATATGAAGTTATCATACAGGCATGAGAATCAAACACTTTAGCATTTATTTGTTTAGTTTCTAAATAACACGATTTTTGGGGTGAGTTTTTAAAAGGAGATCTTGTTTTTCAGGGTTTCTAAATGGCTTTCGAAGTTTGGCCTGTGATTGGTCTTCTGTCTAGACGAGGTAACTAACCATTTTTATATTTACAGACATAGATATAGTAACAATGGCAGTGACAGCAGCCTGACTGCAATAAAAATGATTTCTGTTGAAAACTTTGCCACACTCTGGTTTTATATTTGCACACAACAGTGTTGCATAGCTATTTTAATCCTTGATGTATTATAATGTTGATGCTCAGGGTTTTCAAAGTAAAGTTTCAGTAACCAGCTTATATTCTTCATTTAGAACAAATCCAGATTAGCTGGTCCCACATGCAGGGACCAAGACCAAAGCATACTTCTAATATCTAAAAACAACTCCAACTCAACGTATTCAAAGCAGTTTTTGACCTTTAAACTGTGCTCAGTGTTTTTACACAGGACATGTGAGTAGGAGGTGGTGTGCTGCCAATAGTCTTCCTGTGTGAAACAGGAACTGGAACTGTTTGTGTGAAAAATGTTAAGACTTCCCAGTCAGGGTAACTATCAAATATAAGAGCAAGTGGTGTAAGGTTTTGACGGTGTAAGGGAAGAGAGGTCTACTTTGGTGTTTGACCCTCTTAAACTATTAACTAACTCTTAAACTGTTTACAAGTCTTCTAATCCTTTTGAATTAATAACGTATTTTTGAATTGAACTGTACTGAATTTAGATTCAGCTTCCTGGACCAACTAATCAGGATTTATACTAAATTAAGATGTCGACAAAGCTATCCACAGCAGCTAAGATATTAACTGCTTACAACCTCAAAACTTCGAACTCCCTGTTTGACATGATATAAATATTATCTCTCTGCATTCTATTATATTTGTCACGTTACCACTAAGTGCTTCTAAAAATGCTTTTATATAGCGCTGATAACTCTTTTATGCTGAAAATGACCCGTTTTGAGTGTTGACACTCCTTTAATCAGCATGAGCAACAAATTATTTTTTTTTCCAATATTTTTATTGGGTAAACCTGTTTCCACATACAAACATACAAATGGCCCGTTTGCACAAATGACATTTGTATTCAGAGGCTGTACTTAATATCTATTTAAGCAGAATGCATTCCTGCTCTGCAAGCTAATATTTAGCCAGCTGAATGAACTTCCACTGTGCCTGATTTCCAAACCGGATATAGGATTTTGTGATCCAGATGCTGAAGCTCACAGTGAGTGGTGGGGTTATTTTGATGACAAAAAACACAAGACGAGTGAGACAAAGTTAAGCAAAAATGATTTTGTCATTACAATTTTCAACGATTTCCCCAATATTGTGCAGCTATAATTTGATGGTCCTGTAGAATACAGATCTTCATCTTAAATATTTGTTTTAGGGCTTAATACAGTCAAAAAAGAGTTGGTTTTATTTGCCATGTATTCCAAAGAAGTTTCCAGATTTTAAAGAGATGAGCGGTGAGTCAGTCAGAACTGTATATAGCTGCATGCTACATTGTTTTGTTAGGTCAAACCTAAAAACTGTACCAGCTATATATCCCTAATTGAACCTAAATGATTTATTTAGGCGATCTTAGGTAGTTTAATAAATCCCGCTAATGTCGAACAGTCCAAAAACAAAAATATGACCCAAGAGAACAATCTATTCTTCTGCTAGAAGGATCTCAGTATCAGGACAATAATATAACTTGAAAATCCCCCACCACATTTCAGAACACTTCCTTTAAATTGGCGTTATAACACTTCGCTAACGCTGCAATTACCACAGATACACAGAGGCAGCGGTTTACACCAGATCACGGTGAATCCTCAAACACACAGACAAAAGGTTTCCTTTTTCAAAGGCCAACTTTTGCTGTAACTGCAGCCTGAGATTGTTTTGTCTAAGCTTTGTGTTGGTACCTTCCGTCTCTCCGAGCTAACGCTCTGTGCTACACCATAATTAGCCACTGTCCTCCGGTAAACCCGCCTTCAGGAACACCGCAGCTGGGCAGCAGCAGACGCCTCCAAACGGAAAACGACTCAAAAATCGGGACTCGGGGTTCTGTAAGCGCCTGTAAAGCGGTTTAGGAATCAGCTGTCAGAACTTCGCTCCGGTGTCACGGGCAACGGAAGCGCAGCAAATGCCTGTTCCTGTTGTTGTTGTCCGTGTGGATACACAGAGAAAGATAAATAGTTCCGCAGCGCTTCAACTTCAGTCCCTTTCAAGACAGTTGACCGTAATCAAATGATATACAGTCATATTCAATAAATTTCATTATTGAAAAGGTCATTTATTTCAGTAACACAATTCCCTGAGTAAAATATATTATATAAATTACACGCAGAATTATGTTTTCCGTAAATTATGATTTTCCGCTTAAAGCTAATAAAAACATCTAAGGAATTAATATTACATCAAACCAACTAAAAGTATATATTTTTAACACACACTGTGGATTTGATCATTCAAAAACCCTGTGTCACCAGGGTTCAAGAACCCTGGTGACACATGATAACTGTGACAGAGGAAGTATCTATAAACGGAGCTAATCTATTGTATGGCTTGACTTGAAGCCACCATGGAGTTTAAATGTGACAGTAAAATGCAGTAACACTTAGAGAAACACATCTGGACAGGAAATCTTGGCACAACACAACACCGCTTTCCCTGTTGCCTCCCTGCACACCTCTGTATTTGTAAGTTGTTGGAGTTTTATTTAGTCATTACTATTGAAGCTTTTACCATGAGACTGCCTTACTCCTCCCTGTATTTAGGCACACAACAAACACAAAATATGTCATGTATAAGTTCTTGGAACAGCCACAGCTCAAATAAGTTCTTATAAACCTTAAATTAACATGAAATTCATTTCCATGATGAGTGCATGTAAAGCTGTTCTGCGTGGAACTGTGTGTACGCACATTTACTGAATTAAACTTAATATGCTACATTTACCCCACTGTGCTCTGTTTGGGTCTACATGACCTGTTTGATTAAAACCAAAATGGATCAGTTTTAGATTTGAATTGTTTAGTGTGACAAGCACATGAGTTAAATAAGTGTACACTTTGTTCCCCCCTCCCCCGTATTACTGTCACTAATGAGACGGATGGGTCCTCTGGACCTCAGAGTAATAAAAGCGAGGGGAATCGAGTAAAGAGGATGTATATTACAAATGAAATGTCAGTGTGCCTCACCTGGGGTTGCTGTGAGTGAGATGGAGTCCAAATCGATGCTGGTAAAGACTAATTTAAAGTGGAGATGATGTTGAGGTTAGAGCATTTCAGCTCTGATAGTTAAAGGGTGGAAATGGTTTTTTGCTTTGTGCAGATTTGCAGTATTGTTCATTTAACAAGATTGATGTCTACATTTTGATTGTTGTATACTGCCAAAACGATCCAAAGACAAAGACCTGTTATCACCACTATCAATACCCTGCTTAATACAGTCCTCTTTTCAGGTGTTACTCAGGTAAGGTGACGACAACGTTGCACATCCTCCTCTAATTAACTTGATCAGCAAGATAAGAATGCCCAGGCACAGATTCTCTATGATGAGTTTCCTGAATAGGAAAGTAAGTTAGAAGATGAAGGTTTTAATATTAAAATACAAATTATAAAAACATGAATTCCCCTTTACCTACAGAGCAGTCCACAATTATTGGCACTTCTGCTGTTAACACTGTGTATGCCATTTTGCCAATAAGACAACGCTTAGTCTTTTACTTTTCACAAAGTTAGATTGGACCATCCAGTGATTTTTATCAAGACTTTCTGACCCCAGGTTGCCACTCTTTACTGCAGGTCTCTCATGTTTAGTCAGTGAGTTATTTTCTTGTAGCCATATCCTAATTTACGAAGTTCTACACACTTCTGCATTACTTGAACATGTTCTATGGTCTTTCCCATTTTGATGGGTGGCTAAGGAAATGCGCCACTGTGTTGCATCATATTTACACTCCAAGAAAACAGGAAGTCATTGATTATTATTTAAAAGTTCCTAGACAGTCTACACAATGTATATATGAAGTACATAAAAATTGCCTCTCAAAATAGTTTAATTTAACAAATTTCAACATCAGGTGATTAATTTTTTTGGGATAAATTGTGTTTACTGTCAAATAAAGCAATGATTCACTCAGTCAGTTTGGGACATGACCTCTACCAGTCAGTGTAACCCAGAACACTCAGTAATTTGCCTGAACTGAATGGTTGGCTAAGAGTTAAAACATGCATAAATCCCATTAATCTTGGAAAATGATAATTTTCTGCATTTGAACTGCGTCTGCTTTTGTTTTTCAGTCGTTGTTAATTGGGAACTTATGATTATTTTATGGAGCTGATATAATATTAGTGCAAATATGAGAGATCAGATGTGATCATTCTAGTTAAGGGTCATACAGCAGAATTGATCAAAAACAATAAAATTCTTGCCCAGAATTACACATACACGACATAGACGAGCTAATATTAAAACCCTGCTGTCACCGCTGGTTTCTGCAGATAGTGGGCCTAGTTAACGGGGGAATTTACAATAAGTTTCGTCACTCTTCTCTACCCAAAGGGGGAGGGGAATTAACAGACACAACATGCCTCATGAGAAATATGAGTCTAGAGTTTATCTTTTCCTGAAACCTCTTAAAAAAATGCAAATGTCTAATTAGCTTCTTTCAGCTTTGATGTTTCCAAAAGAGGCCCGACAGTGACAGTGAAATGTTTCGGAGTCAGATAAAGCACTTGCCTGACTGATAGATGTGAATATATTAGGATTTGTTTCCTTCTGCTGAATGGATTTTGGGTCTTCTTAAAGGCATTAAATGTGTCCTTGGAATTTTATCCTTGCTTCTACTGCAGGTCTGAGTTTCAGCCTGTTTTACTAAAAGGAGGCATCACCCTTTTGTCTGTAAAATTCCCAAATGTTTTGAGAAGTTCTCAAAGTTGGAATCTGAAAGGTGGACATTTTTTAAGCTAAATCGTCACGTTTTCCTAAAACCAAGCTTTAGTTTTATATATTTTATTCGTAGTTTGTTGTAATCATCTTTACAACAAAAGTTCAAACAAAAAAGAATGACTCGATACAGATGATTGAACTTCCCGGATGACTGGTGTATTTCACCTTTTCACCCTATAGGGTGAAGGAAAGCCTTTCTTAACATACATGTCAAAAAAAACTTGGTTTTGTATTTTTTTGTACCTGGCTTGGCATGTGTTGGTTTGAATTCCATTTTGAGTTGCAGTTTCGGTAGTCTACTTCCTGTTGTGTACTGTGTTTCTTTAACTTCCTTTTACTTCTGTTTCTGAGTTTCTTTGTTGTTTGTTTTAGATACGTTAAGTTCTACTTGCTCATTGTTCACTTATGACCACCCCAAGTAAAATACATCTCAGTTCACTCGTTCATTTGTAATTTTTCTGTTGTCTCCTCATGTCTTCTTGTGTCTTCGTAATTTTAACGTTTTGATTAGAAAACAGGGTATTTTTCTGGTTTCTGTCCTCTACACAAAATTAAGCTTTTAAGGTAACTTATGAGCTGATCAAATGTGTATGTAAATGTGTCACTTTAAAGTTCTGTAGATAAAGCCATTAGATAGGGGTGCTATATTTACACTCTACCCTCCTCTATACCCTAAAAAAGTCATCTATGTTCCTAAGGCTTACTAGGTTACAAGTTAAAGTAAACAGAGACTGAAGAATAAATTATGAAACTAAGACATAGAAGATCTCTCTTTTCCAAACTTGTCCTGTAGGAAAGAACACCAACAGCTCTATCCAATCTCTGAGGGGCTTCTTTCTTCAGAAAAGTAAAATTAACTCTGCTGGTGTCCAGCTGCAAGTGTTTTCTAAAGGAATCCATCTCCTTTACCTAGAACTGCTCCCAAAGGTAAGTTTACAGTAGAATCTGTTTGACTTTGCTAAAAACTGTAATGACATTGAGTCTCTGTTAGGGTTTTAAAACCAGAAACTTTAACTTTTTTGTTCTGTTTCCGAGATGGGTGGTAAAAGGTAAATGGCCTGCACTTGTAAAGCACTTTATCAAGTCTCCAGAGACCCCAAACACTTTACACTACAATCAGTCATTCAACCATTTATACACTGACAGTGTTGGGCTACATTATAGCCACAGCTGCCCTCAGGCAAACTGACAGAAGTGAGGCTGCCGTACAATCGGCACCACTGAGCCCTCCGACCACCATCAGCAGGCAAGGCGGGTGAAGTGTCTTGCCGAAAAACACAACAAAAGAGACAGATAGGGCAAGGGTTCGAACCGGCAACCCACCAGTTACGGAACAACCCCCTACCACCACCGCCATCTTCCCCCAGATGGATTTTTCAATATTCAACTTTAATAATTTTAAAAACAAGATTTTGATTAATAAGATTGAATTTCTGGGGAATTTTCTCTAATCCAGCTGCACTGTCGATCAATTGTTACCACTGTTGCCTTGGAGCAAGAAGGTGATGAGTTCAAATCCAAGCCTGGGCCTTTCTTTGCAGAGTTTGCATATTCAACCTGTGCATGTATAGGCTATTTGCAGGTACTCCATTTCAAGACCTGTTTCGTTGTGTGTTGGGATCGTTGTCTTGTTAGAACAGATAACAAGTCTCCAAGTTTCATCCATCTGCTAATTTGAAGATTTAAAGATTTTGGAGGTAGCCGTGTGGCTTCAGCATTCAACGCACTTTGTGAAATGTACCAGTATGAGTGGCAGCGAAACAGACCCATAGTATAATACTACTCCCACCATGCTTGTTATGACAGTTGTTACAGTGTTCTAGGGTTTAAAAGCCTCACCTTGACTCCTTGGAACCTTTTGTTATTTCAGTCTAAACTCAGTTTTCGGTTCTGATCATAAAACTCTTTGGCTTGTCCATGAGGACAGCTGCTAATTTCAATCAACCTTGAGTGTGTCCAGTTAAGAGAAGGGGCCTCTCCTTTGGACGGCTCTCCCTCAGTTCATGTAAATGTAAGGCTGGATTCACTGTGGACAGTGGCGTTCCAGCAAATTCCAGTTTACAGCAGACTTGAACCTTGGTGGTGCATAAGATGTTCCTTAACATCACAAAACAAGACGTCTTTCATCGGGAGGGTGACATTTTGGGTGTAATTAAAGACACTGGCAAAGTGGTGACTCAAAATAACTTCGAGCTGAACATGTTTAAACCATTGACCTTGGAATATTTAAATCTTTAGAAATGGCTCCAAAACGCTTTTACTAACTTGTGTAAATCTACAGTTATCATACCAGCTGTTATCAGTGGTCGCTAAAAAGACAGTAGAGTTAAATAATTTTAGGACATCCATACAATTTGCCATGGCATCATGGTTGTGTTGGGTCTGAAAACCAGAAAAGTTTTACATCTGCTTCTCAATCTCTTTTCTTTTGAGGACCGAACCATCTTTAAAAGTAGCTTTTAACTTACCCTGGGAACAGCCTGTTCTTCTAGGCTATAAATACTTAGTGCGGAATGCACAGAATGATTCAATTTTCTACATTTTTCTTAGTTAATGTTTTATTAGGGCCCACAGGCATCAGTGCGAACACTGTCAAGGTAGATTTGTTAAAATCTGCAGGACAAACCTTACAAAAACTTTGATCCAGTGACTTTACTGAGCTGCTGTTTTTCTTTTGTATTATTTAACATCTTTATTGTTAATTTATGACTATGCACAATTCCTTCACCCAAACACAATGTTTACCCACTCAGTTTCAGTGCTGTAGTCATTTACTAATTCCCATAAATTAATTTATTCTTTGTAAGTCTTTGTAGCAGTACCCGTTATTTCAAAAGCCATTTCTGTGTGTGTTCCGATCCGACTGTGACTGCAGCGCCAGTGACAGAAGCCCGGTGGCTCCGGTCTTAATCATATAGAAGCAAAGTGTTGCACCTGAGGGTCTGCTCTCCCTGTCAGACCAAGTGACCCAAATATGAGCCAAATGTCTGCTTAGTTTAAAAAGAAAACTTGTCTGCAAGTAAATGACTAATGCATTAGTCAGAGTTATAGTAATCGAGTGTTATGCTATCTTATGCTTGACATCTGCTGCGCAGGTACAGCCTCCACAAAATGTTTGGAATGCTGAATGTTCCTCACGTGAAAATAATCTTAAAACTTTTTGTTTTAGCTCAGAATTTAGCAGGAAAAGGTTAAACTCTGGGAATTGAAACATCTTTAATACAGACGGAAGAGATGTCATCACTATTTGACAGATTAGCTTGACTGATTTGAAGTCTGTCCAACTCATCCTGCTCTATCATTACAGTAAGGTTAAAAACTGACCCTGGCATCCCTCAGGTAAAGCAAAAGAATCCTTTTCTTTTACCATTACAAATCACACAATGTCTGTTTCAACATGGTGTCCTGTACCAATTTGAATATGGCTGAAGAGGTCTTGTGTCAAATACAAATGAGGATGAGCTCTTATTTGTTTATTCAAACCAAAGATTCTCTTTCTAATGTTCTCACATTGGTTTTTGGTTTGTATTTGACTCCTTCATTCTTTTTAACTATTGCCTTTTTAATTCTTAAAACGCTACCTTTGTCATAATGCGCAAACTTTAAACCTACATCTATGAACGGCAGTCCATAAATACTAAAAGACCCCTTAGAAGTGATAGAATACTCTAGTTAGAGGGTATTATTTTCTGGAGGGACATATTTCAAAAAACAGATCAATAAGAACAAATCACCCAAAGCCCGGCGTGAGCCATGTTTTGCCAGCAGATCCAATCTCACAGGATGGACAGGTATTGATCTGGGCTGTAATCTTGTAGATAAAAGCTTGATGTTTGGAAGTGATCTCAGTGGCTCTTACATTTGCACCAACACACAGAAGAAAAGCCCTAATATTTACC
This sequence comes from Crenichthys baileyi, assembly GCA_036173005.1. Lineage (NCBI taxonomy): Eukaryota > Metazoa > Chordata > Actinopteri > Cyprinodontiformes > Goodeidae > Crenichthys > Crenichthys baileyi. The sequence goes on along the minus strand of JAHHUM010000373.1, from coordinate 91,706 downwards.
AGACTTTATTGGTTCTTTTGAATTACTATTAGAAAACTATAAATATACTGACATACAGTGTTTTGCACTATTTGCAATTAATGCTGCTATTAGCATAGTGTTCTGTTTTTCTTTCTAAAGAATGAATCAGGCTCAGTGGTTCTGTGTTCAGCTGTCTTTTTCCTTGCTGGTGCCAGTGACTGCACCTCTGCTGCCAATAACTTTGTTTACTGTTTTCTTATTTTTTCCTTCCATAGAAAATACTCCTGACCTAGTGCCTTGTTTAGCTGTGTCTCTTTCCCGAAAATAGTCATCGACAGAGCTACTGATGCCATTAACTCTCTGTACTCTTCTTGTTTCTTTCCCATAGAAAGTACCCATTCCCCAGTGCACCTTTCCTGGACAGAGCTATTGATGGTGCAACTTGTGTCATTAACTTCATGAACTCCCTTTCTATTATTTTCTTCACTCATGTTTGTGCTGCATACTCTTCATCAGCTGCCTTCTTAACCCACATCCAGTGATGGCATATTGTCGTTTATACTCAGCCTGGCTCTGCTGGAGGTTTCTTCCTGCTAAAATATAGTCATCCCTTTCCATTGTCACTTCATGCTTGTGCAGAGGAAGAAGTTGCTGGAAAATCAGTGACTTTTCTTTTTTTGTTTTTTGCATCACGTCGTCAGTTACTTGATGCAGTTGGCTGGGATTACTTAGACCGACATCTTTAGTAGTACATGATCCACTGACTTTGATTGTACTAGAGTATATTTTACTTGCACTTGTCGTCTTCCACTTTAGCCTGGACCGGGATAAAGCCTCCTCCAGCTCCTCCAGAGGGAGTCCAAGGCGTTCCCAGGCCAGCCGAGAGACATAGTCCATCCAGCCTCCTCCTGGTAGGACGTGCCTGGAACACCTCCCAAGGAAGGAGTCCAGGAGGCATCCGATACAGATGGTCGAGTCACCTCAACTGACTCCTCTCGATGTGAAAGACCACCGGCTGTACTCCGAGCTCCTCCCAGATGGCTGAGCTCCTCACCCTATTTCTAAGGGAGTCCCCAGCCGACCTGCAAAGGAAGTTCATTTCAGCTACTTGTATCCGGGATCTCGTTCTTTCGGTCATGACTCAAAGTTCATGGCCATAGGTACAGCTCGGCTCTCGCTTCACCACAACGCACCGGCACAGCGTCCTCATTACAGCAGCAGCCGCCTTGATCTGTCTGTCGATCTCTCGCTCCATTCTCCCCTCACTCATAAACAAGACCCCGAGATACGGTGCTGTAAAAATAATGAAATCATCTAATTTGGGCTTTAACTTGACTCTTTAAAAACCAGAGCAATCACATGGCTCATATTACTGTTACTTGCTTCTTGTTAATTTTAAAACCTTGTAGGTAAATCTGTCATAGTCTGATAAAACTAACCTTAATAACCTTTATATGTGGACCACAATTCCAAAAGGGAATGTTTGGCAAAGAAACAACATTTGGCATCACCAAAATAACATCATACCCACATTTAAACATGGGGGTGACACAATGATGATCTGGGGTTTCCTTTTGTCAAGGTGGATGAAACAATGACCATTTCCAAAAACCAATCAGTTTCGACCTGAAACCTTTGTCCACTAGGAAGATGAAGAGGGATTTTATTTTCCATTCGTACCACAAAATCAACAAATAATTTGCTGCACTGGAAGAAAATTAGGTTTTAGAGAAAGTTTTAGAGAAAACAGATCCCTAAATAAAAAGGAGTGAATTATTTGTATAAAAAGATTCTAATTTTAGAAAGTATTAGTTTAAAGCCATGCAAACCTATACAACAGAATTATTTATTACAGGAATGTTTATTATTTAACCTATTTTTCACAGGTACAACAGGAAAACAGATTTATCCTTTAGCTGCAAGGTGAAAGGTAACCTGGAGTGTGCACAGTAACTTGTAGTGCATACCTTTAGGCAGTACAAGTTACAGTATTTACTGTTTTATCTATTATACTTTCCGTCTATTTTATTCTAATGGCTGTATAGTCTTTCCAAAAACTTTTGGTTGCTTTGTTGGGCAAATAGGATTACATTCATGTTTGAAAAGAGATGGATTAACATGAACCAATCAGAATAATTAGATGGTTTCCTGAGAAAAGATGACTGAACCTTTCAGAAAGGTCACATAAACAAGACGCACTACACAACTTCACAATTTCTTACTTTCAGCCTCCATGAATGTTAAGGAGAGCAACAACCAAAGGAATAATGTGCACAGTTAAAATCAAATGTTATCAATTGTCGCCCTCTAGTGGCATAATTCGAATCAAAAAGAAAATACATTTTTAAAACTTATTTCTAAAAGTGTTCCCTACTGTGTTAATAACAGACATGAAAATGCTATCAGTTTATGTAAATTTCAGCAACAGAAATTAAACATGATAATTTCCCCAAATGTCAAAGAATTATTTCTGATATGTTGGGATTCTTTCTCTCCACAGAGAAACATTGATAAGCGAAAGCTGATGTGACCTTTACTGACTTTGTTAAAAAAGGGCAGAGCTGTCAGAATTCAGGTTTCTTGAGGTTTGCAGGCCAGAAGGTAGAAGTACTTGACAGCCACTGTCACTTCTGTCTCTACAGAGGTCACTTTCATTACAGACATCAACCTGGAGGAAAGAAGAAAGGAGACGAGACAAGTGCCATGACTCAGCAACAGGGGGACAGTTACACAGAATACTTCAAAGGATGCTGTTCACCTCTCACAGACATCCTGGGAGAGCCTGTTTGCCTTGTGCGGGTCTTTTCTCAGCAGAGCCTGATAACTGGAGAAAGACTCCACCAACCCCATGTAGCTGGATAGCGGCATACTCCTTGTGTCCCAAAAACACTCATGCCTGGAATAAAGCACAATACATGTACTGTAGATTGTATGCATATCAAACAAAGCAATAACAGGTTTTGTCTGTGTTCTCTAACATCAAAGGGGAGAAAACTTAAAATCCATGAATCCCATGAGTCAGAATTCTGGCTGAGGAAAATCATTACTCACCACTCCTTGTTGGGATAGGGAATAGATGCATATGCCTCCATATAAAGCTCAATAGAGCTTTGACCAAGGTGGGAACTCCTGTACGGTTGCAAGGTTGCATAAAACTGAAGCAACAACAACAAAAATGTATCATTAACATTCAAAGTTCCTCCAACCAGATATAATTTAGTAAATTATATTTACGTAGATATTAAACCAGAGACATGTTTTGTTTTTGTAAAAATGAATGATGCTTTCTTGCTTTAACACATTTTCACTCACTACACTGTCCCTTCATGTCAGTGTAAAACCTACTCTGAAAATAAATGCAACCGCCTATATAAGATGCCATCCATCCATCGTCTATACCGCTTTTTCCATACAGGGTCACAGGGGAGCTGGTGCCTATCTGCAGCAGTCTACGGCCAGTCACCCTGGTCAAGTCGCCAGTCCATCGCAGGGCAACACAGAGACACACAGAACAAACAACCATTCACACCAAAGGGCAATATAGAGAGACCAATTAGCCTAACAGTCATGTTGTTGGGCTCTGCGAGGAAGCCGGAGGACCCGGAGAGAACCCACGCATGCATGCAGAACATGGAAACCCCATGCAGAAAGCCTCCTGTCTGGGAGTCGAACCTAGAACCTTCTTGCTAAAAGGCAACAGTGCTACCTACCGTGCAGCCTAAATAAGATGCTTTAACCTTAAATGCCCACTGAATGGTAAGGTAACCCTTTTTAGCATTTTACATTCATTTATGAGAGATTTAATCTGTACATTATCAATAAATCATGCATTAGTTTCTAAAGAAATTTGGTCAAATTGAACTTGTTAGACTACGTATAAATTCAAAAGATTAACAATTTAGGGAACATTTTCCTCCTTTTTAATCATTCTTGCCTTTTAAAACAGAAATAAACCAATGTTGTGCTTCATACACCCCATTCCCAACATGTGTATATTTTATGCCATCCTTGATGATGAATTCGACATAAAACTGATAATGAATTGAATTTCTATGTTCGACTAGTTTTAAAGACTTTGTCAAAACCCCAAATGTTAAATGCATTTACGTCAAAGTACAGCCTTACACTGAAATGTATGATTTTTTTAAATCTTAATGTGTTTGATGCTTTACAGGACAGCATTACATTTATTATGAGGTTCATTGGGATTAGATAGCTGGAGGGAACGTTTAATATTATTCAACCCTCTTAATATCTGATTCCCAACCAGTAAAACAACATAAATGTTTCTGAAAAATACAATCTTATACTCTTGAACCTACATGTGTTTATTCAATCAGATTATTTTAGAGCAAAAGCAGTTAAACACCCAGAAGGAATGGTTTGGTTTGAAAATAATTAGGTGGAGGGTATGTAAGATAATTTATTTATGATGAGATTGCAAGTGTAGAACAAGCACCAAAGGCCAGAAGTCATCTTTGAGAGTTAAATTTTAGTCCTACAGCATAGAAATAACCATAGTTGACCAAAAAAATCCTATCTTTTTCTGTGATTGCACCATACCAAGCACTATAAGACTGGCCTGACAACAACACTTTAGCGTGGATTCTCTTACTGAGGGAATACCATCAAAGTAGCTATTTTGAGAATCAGTTATGTGTATAAAATGAACTACGACTGCAAAAAATCAAGAGAGAACAAGACTTTCAGCAGATAACAGGAAGGCATGCAGTACAGCCATTTTGATCTGTTTTATGCTTTGAGATAGTTCCTGTAGGTAAGGATCTCCATTCTGCAGATTATATTGACTGTTGTTTTAGTCATGCTACATGCACATTCCGTAACAGGCCTGACAGTTTAAAATGTGAACTCTAATCCTTTTCTCTTTGTTTCAAAATGACAGTAAAATCCTGTTTTACAGCGAATGCTCTCACACAGCAGTGTAAAGTCTGCTCTGGTCCTAATCTAAATTATTATTTACTACTCAGAACAGGCAGGCTGGAAAAAATAGTTTTGATGCTGTTAATTATAGCAACTAAAGATTCTAAAGAAAACTCTACAACAGAAGGTCAGAACTTTGAGTTGAGGTGAGTGAAATGAAAGTGAGCCTGAAGTATCAAAAATCATAGTGTTGCTTTAGCTGGCATGCTCTGCTCTAACATCCTTCCCTGCAGAATCCATGCGAAAAGGAAATCAGTAAGCATAGGAAAAATAATTTCTATAACTGTAGAGTTAATTAATATTATGGGTTTGTCTGTTTTATTTTTACAGAAACAATAAAGGAACAGTTATGTTTGTGTTTCTGGTTAAACATTCCATCTTTACCTCTTTGCAGACTTGGTTTAGTGTGTTTTTGCAGCAGTCTGGGTAGCTGAGCTCCATGTCAATTGTGTAGTTGAGCAGAGCCAAAGAGCCTTGGGGCTTCAGGACCCTGTGGGCCTCCTGCAGAAACCGCGGCCTGTCAAACCAGTGGAACGCAGACATGGCCGTCACCAGGTCGGCGGAGCTGTCAGCGAAGGGCAGCTCCTCGGCCGCACATTGTCTAAAGATAAATGAGGGGGAAAATTGAAACTTTCAGCCGGGGTGACTTTTCCTTTTAAGCATGCAGGAGTTGAATGTCTGAGAGCGCGAAGATAAAACACAAACAGCGTGACCCCTGACTTATGAAAGTCAGCGTGTTGTGAGGCTCATATGCGCTTTTGTTCCTGCTGGGATCTGCAGGATTCCAGCTTAGTGGGGCTAACAAGAAATCTGGTATTAAATGTATTTTTTTCATTAAACCCAACAGTTCATTTAATAAAAGATTGTGTTGTTATTTTTTCAGAGGTTTAAAAAAAATCGACAGTGCCTAGCAAAAGTATTCACACCCCTCGAACCTTTCCACATTTTGTCACATTACAGCCACAGACATAGGACATTCTCGAGAATTAAAAAGCAAAAATTAAATTATAAATGGTTTTCATGCATTATAAATAATCTAGAATGCATGGTGTGCATTTGTAGTTAGCCCCCTTGGGTCAATGAAGGAACACCCTTTTAATGTAGCTACAGCTGCAAGTCTTTTAGGTATGTCTTTACTGCCTTTACACATCTAGAGATTCTTGCCTATTTATCTTTATAAATAGGCAAAAATGACTCACATTCAATTGGACTGGATGGAAAATGTCTGTGAACATAATTTTTAAAGTCTTGTAAGAGATTTTCAATTAGATTTTCCACTCAAACACATGAATCTGCTTTGATCTAAACCTCCACTGCAGCTCTGGCTGTAATGTTTGGGTATTTGTCCTGCTGGAAGGTCTCAAGCCTTTTGCAGCCTCTAAGATTGTCCTGTATTTAGCTCCAAATATCTTCCAATCAACCAATCCGGGTTTCCTGCCCCTGCTGAAGAAAAGCATCCCCAGTGTGACTGCACAATATATCACAAATGCATCGTTGTCACAGTAACATGGTCCACATTATTTCTATCTCATAAAAGCCCAATCAAATGCCCTGAAGATCTGAGCTGTTGTTCATATAATGTGGAAAAGTTCAACAGCGACTTTTTAAAGCCACTGTAAGCTTGTAATATGATACAAGAAAAATGAGGAGATACAAAGAGGATCGGCCTATGAAGCTCGTCTTGTTTGGTGCAGACTTACCTATATGTGATGTTTGGCTCTTTAGCTTGCTGCAAAGCCACTTCCAACTGAGCAGGACTCACATCTGTCCCCACAACTGAAGCAAAGTGTTTGGACAGGAGCAGCGTGCCCTGCCCAGAGCCACAACCCACGTCCACAGCCAGCTCAAAGGGACGACCTCGCTGAGAAAATATTTAACATTCACATTGCTGTGAAATAGGCTATTTGGAAGTTAACTACAATAAATGGACGCCTGGATTAGTTCCTCACAAATCTAGAACATAAGGATAAACTTTGGTTTGCTGCTTGTACTCACATGCTTTTCTAGGAAGTCCAGAAGCTGTCGGATTAGATGATCTGATGGAGAGATCCTGTACTTCCAGTAGGAAGCAGCGTGCTCCTTACCTTCAAAAAGTCTGTAAGTCATAGCTGTTTGATGCTTCCTTTCAGCTGATCTGACACAAGTTTGGCAAGAGGGAGATGGAAACAAACTGTCCAGTTTCTTTACTTGACAAGAGAAGCAAACCTCCACATGTAAAGGGTTTTAAATTCCTGTCTGCTGGCCGTCAGATACAAACACACTGACATGAACAAAGGGGGCAAGCAGGGGGTGCTGGGGAACTGGGAGGACTGAACTGCAGTCATGCATGTGTGATGTGCCTTATAATGAGGGCCTTTAAAGGGGGCAACAGCAAAACAAATCTGATGTGCTAGGTTTGTGATAAACCCATGGATGGAATAGAAAACGAGGTCAAACTCAGAGACTCAGAGAGACTTAGAGGGAAAGGTTATGGGTCATGCATGGTTTCTGTTAGAAATATTAGAACCCTGAAGAAAAAAAGGGCCATCAGTCCATGTGTGAGTTCAAAAGCAGATCCAAAGTGGGGTATTCCTGTCCAGTGTGTTGCTTTTTGCTCACCCAAGCATGGACTAATAAGAGAAAGGCCGAACCACTCACTTTCCTTTTAAAGGCTGGAGATTTAACCGCTTTCTGGATTCTACATAAAACCATTCACAAAACCTATATCCACCACTAAAATAATACCCAGATGTCCAGAAGCCTAGAGCTCCCACCCAGAAAAAAGAAAATAGAGCTATATCACACTAAAACCTACGTTTCATGTTATTACAATATACTCTTCACATTTGAACATATAATATCACATTCTTACAATATACCTATTGCCAAAAAACTTGAGTCACACCACCAAATAAATAAATCAGTTTAATTGCTGCAGGTGTATAAAGTTTGGTGTGGAGAAACTTGATTGGCCTGCACAGCCCTCAACCTTTCTGAACATCTTTGGGATGAATTAGAGTGGAGGCTGCAATTCTGGTTTTCTCATCCAACTATGAATACACTCCTAAACCTTCTGGAAGATGTCTAGTCAGTGCCACACTAAGAAAAAAAATGTTTGTAACGTCCAAAAGTATGTGTTTTTATCTGTCAAAATTCCCTGTGGGGTGCGCCGGATCGGTTTTTGGCCCATGACCTACACAATGTTAGGCTGCAATGTGAGGAAGAGGACGTTATGTGTCGCAAGAGCACAGGTACACAGGACTTTCTAAATAAAACGGCTCCAAAAGATAAAATTCACACGTTTACAAAATAAAATAATAAACACAATGGCATAACCTGGTTATTTAACAACGTTGCAAGTTAAACTGTTACACAAGCATTGTTTCTGTAAACTGCTTCACATCTGTGCTGCATGGGGTCGACTTCTGGCTCTTGTGAACAGGACAACCAGACTATGTTCCACAAGTCCTCTGTACGTCGTTTGCCTCAAAAACAGCATGTTTGATTCACCACCAGCAAAAAAAAACAACCCTGTTGGGTTGGAACCAAGAAGCTGACCACTTACGGGTGGGGTCACCGTCTTGTTGAAACATCCGCCCTGTCCCAATACTCGCACTTCCACCCTTGTGTCCCTTTATTGCGGGTTCCTGCTGATGGGTTCGAGTGCGCAGTGTGTCCCAATTCTCCAGAGTGGTCCTTACCCCCGCCCCCTTTGTGCCCTCTATCCACACTTCGGCTAAGCGCGCATCTAAGCGGACTTCGCCGAAGTATATTACCCACAATTCATTGCTGCTGCAGATGACGTTCTGAGCAACAACCAATCACAACCATCTGCGTAAATTTCAATGTTCTTTTGTATTTCTACAAAACAGTGATAGAACTGGCCAGTGATGTTGGACTGCTGTTACTTTCAAAGCACACCTGTATATACATTATTAATTGATATTAATAAAGAAAAAAAAGTGCCCCTCCTTGAACCGCCACCTTAACGTGGTGGAGGGGTTTGAGTGCTCAACGATCCTAGAGGCTATGTTGTCTGGGGCTCAAATGCCCCTGGCAGGGTCTCCCATGGCAAACAGGCTCTAGGTGACGGGTCAGACAAAGAGCGGTTCAAGAATCCTTCATGACGACTAATATATGGAGGCACGTGACGTCGCCCAGTACGGCGGACCCGAGGTCCCACCCTGGAGCCAGGCCTGGGGTCAGGTCTCGCCGGAGAGCGCCTGGTGGCCGGGTTGCTCCTCGTGGGACCCGGCCGGGCCAAGCCCGAACGAGAGACGTGAGGCCATCCCCCAGTGGGCCCACCACCTGCAGGGGGAACCGTGAGGGACCGGTGCAAAGAGGATTGGGTGGCGGACGAAGGCGGACACCTCAGCGGCCCGATCCCCGTATTATTAGGCTGGCTCTAGGGACTCGGAATGTCACCTCGCCGGGGCCGAAGGAGCCTGAGCTTGTGCGCGAGGTTGTGAGATATCGACTAGAAATAGTCAGGCTCACCTCCACGCACAGCGTAGGCTCTGGAACCCATCTCCTTGAGAGGGGCTGGACTCTCTTCTACTCTGGAGTGGCCCACGGGGAGAGGCGGCGGGCTGGTGTGGGTTTGCTTGTTGCCCCCCAGCTCAGCCGTCTCGTGTTGGGGTTTACCCCAGTGGATGAGAGGGTCTCATCCCTGTGCCTTCGTGTTGGGGATAGGTCTCTGACTGTCTTTTCGGCCTATGGGCCGAGCGGTAGTGCGGAGTACCTGGCCTTCTTGGTGTCCCTGTCGGGGGTGCTGGATAATGCCCCTCCCGAGGACTCCATTATTCTGCTGGGGGACTTCAACGCCCATGTGGGAAACGACAGTGACACCTGGAGAGACGTGATCGGGAGGAATGGCCTCCCCGATCTGAATCCGAGTGGTGCTTTGTTATTGGACTTCTGTGCTAGTCATGGATTGTCCATAATGAACACCATGTTCAAACATAAGGGTGTCCACCAGTGCACTTGGCACCCGGACCCCCTAGGCAGGAGGTCAATGATTGACTTTGTTGTCGTATCATCAGACCTTCAGCCGCATGTTTTGGACATTCGGGTGAAGAGAGGGGCTGAGCTGTCCACTGATCACCACCCGGTGGTGAGTTGGATCCGCTGGAGAAGGAGAAAGCCGGACAGACTTGGCAGGCCTAAGCGCATAGTGAGGGTCTGCTGGGAACGTCTGGCGGAGCCCTCGGCCAGGGATGTATTCAACTCCCACCTCCGGGAGAGCTTTGACCAGATTCCGGGGGATGTTGGAGACATAGAGTCTGAGTGGACCATGTTGTCCGCATCTATTGTCGATGCTGCTGCCTGTAGCTGTGGCTGTAAGGTCTGCGGTGCCTGTCGCGGCGGCATTCCCAGAACCCAGTGGTGGACACTGGCAGTAAGGGATGCTGTCAAGCTGAAGAAGGAGTCCTATCGGCTGTGGTTGGCTTGTGGGACTCCTGAGGCGGCTGACGGGTACCGTGAGGCCAAGCGTGCTGCGGCCCGGGCTGTGGCAGAGGCAAAAACTCGGGCCTGGGAGGAGTTCGGTGAGGCCATGGAGAAGGACTACCGGTTGGCCTCGAAGCGATTCTGGCAAACCGTCCAGCGCCTCAGGGGGGGAAGCAGTGCTTCGCCAACACTGTTTATAGTGGGGGTGGGAGGCTGCTAACCTCGACTGAGGACATTATCGGGCGGTGGAAGGAGTACTTCGAGGACCTCCTCAATCCTGCCATCACGCATTCCCCGGTGGAAACAGAGGCTGGGGACTCGGGGTTGGACTCTTTCATCACCCAGGCTGAAGTCACCGAGGTAGTTAAAAAGCTCCGCGGTGGCAAGGCTTCGGGGGTGGATGAGATCCGCCCTGAGTACCTCAAATCTTTGGATGTTGTAGGACTGTCATGGTTGACACGCCTCTTCAACATTGCATGGCGGTCGGGGCGGTCTGGACTGGCAGACTGGGGTGGTGGTCCTCCTTCATAAGAAGGGTGACCGGAGGGTGTGTTCCAACTACAGGGGGATCACACTCCTCAGCCTCCCTGGTAATGCCTACGCCAGGGTATTGGAGAGGAGAGTCCGGCCGATAGTCGAACCTCAGCTTCAGGAGGAGCAGTGTGGTTTTCGTCCCGGCCGTGGAACACTGGACCAGCTCTATACCCTCTACAGGGTACTCGAGGGTTCATGGGAGTTTACCCAACCGGTCCACATGTGTTTTGAGGACCTGGAGAAAGCATTTGACTGTGTCCCTCGTGATGCCCTGTGGGGGGTGCTCCAGGAGTATTGAATCTGGGGCCCTTTATTAGGGGCCATTCAGTCCCTGTACGATCGGAGCAGGAGTTTGGTCCGCATTGCCGGCACTAAGTCGGACCTGTTCCCGGTGCATGTTGGACTCCGGCAGGGCTGCCCTTTGTCACCGGTCCTGTTCATAACTTTTATGGACAGGATTTCTAGACGCAGTCAAGGGCTGGAGGGGGTCTGGTTTGGGGACCAGTGGATTTCGTCTCTTCTTTTTGCAGATGACGTGATCTTGCTGGCCCCCTCTAGCCAAGACCTACAGCATGCGCTGGGGCGGTTCGCAGCCGAGTGTGAAGCGGGTGGGATGAAGATCAGCTTCTCTAAGTCAGAGGCCATGGTACTCGAACGGAAAAGGGTGGCTTGTCCTCTTCAGTTTGGAGGAGAGTTCCTGCCTCAAGTGGAGGAGTTCAAGTATCTCGGGGTCTTGTTCACGAGTGAGGGAAGAATGGAGCGGGAGATCGACAGACGGATCGGAGCAGCTGCTGCAGTAATGGGGGCACTGTGCCGGTCGGTTGTGGTGAAGAGAGAGCTGAGCCGAAAAGCAAAGCTCTCGATTTACCGGTCGGTCTCTGTTCCTACCCTCACCTATGGCCATGAACTTTGGGTCATGACCGAAAGAATGAGATCCCGGATACAAGCGGCTGAAATGAGCTTCCTCCGTAGGGTGGCCGGGCTCTCGCTTAGAGATAGGGTGAGGAGCTCGGCCATCCGGGAGGGGCTCGGAGTAGAGCCACTGCTCCTCAACATCGAGAGGAGCCAGTTGAGGTGGCTCGGGCATCTATACCGGATGCCTCCTGGACGCCTTCCTCGGGAGGTGTTCCAGGCAGGTCCCACCGGGAGCAGGCCCAGGGGACGGCCCAGGACACGCTGGAGGGACTATGTCTCTTGGCTGGCCTGGGAACGCCTTGGGCTCCCCCCGGAGGAGCTGGAGGAGGTGTCTGGGGAGAGGGACGTTTTGGTGTCTCTGCTTAGTCTGCTGCGCCCGCGACCCGGTCCCGGATAAGCGGAAGACGACGAGTACGAGAAAAAAAGTGATTTAAAACACAGCTAACAACACTTCTGTTGGTCATTCAAAATGGAAAAAAAGTACAAAAACCATATTATATACATATTTAATAAGGCAAATAATATTTTGTACTTTAACATATTTTGGAAACATTTAAACAATCACAATCTGTGACATGTTACACAATGAAACATAATCAAAACATTTTTATTAATTGATGTGATGGATTTAACTTAATTGCTGACTTGAACAAAATGTATTTTCTATATTACTGAGAAAAGATCCAACCAGAAATTGTGTTTATGACAAATGAGGCGTAACCTACCGGTCTTTAAAAGGCACTTTATTTTTTCAGTGGCTTTACCAGCCATCAACATTACTTATTCATTCTCCGGAGAGAGCTAAATACATGGTTTAGTCTAAAATTCATCACCTTATTAAAATGCTAAACCTTGTGGAAATTCGGCTGCTAACCAGCAGAACCAAGTTCAAGTTTTTCTGTCAGCGATATACCAGTTATACCAGATTAAATGAGGAAAAAAATACAGTGTTGTAAATTTGCCCTTACTGTACAGTCTCTTATTCTTTGTTTGTACAATAAATGCTCTAAAACAGTCAGACACCCACGGTTGAAAAATATACAGACAAGATCTTTCAATTTTCCTCTACTAAACGTTTAAGTGTGTATTATGCTCTAAAACTTAAAAAAAGTGGAAAGTTAAGAACTGAATACAGATTTGATTGGATTTCTTTCAGTGAATAAAGTACTATAAGCAGGCATAGCCAAAGCCCGGATCGAGCGATTATACAACAATATAACCCACTTAAACAGTCAGTGTTGGTGTTTAGAATTTTTTAAATAGGACTGTGCCCATATTTGAGATTAAACATGTTTAATTACTTTTTGTGATATTTCGACATGATATTCCTAGTGTACCAGGTGTACTCTCATCAACAGAGATTCCTCTGACTTGCATCTCATACTATGAACAGAGTTTGGGCTGACTGGATGCTACATGTAGACATTTGTTTACATCTGTTTTGTTTTGGTGTCGCTTTTTAAAGTTGCTCTACAAAACATGGACATGTTTCCATTCATTTCAGTAACCATATTTATTTCTGAACCACCATACCTATAAACCTTACCCCTAACCCTAAAAAAGGGGTCCACTACTTTAGGACCAGACTTTGGTCCCCATAAGGCCGATGGGTCTTACAAGATTAGTGAATGTACCAGAAAAAGTCCTTAATAGGTAACATAAAGAAGCACACACACACACAGTTATATGATCTTTTGATCAGGGTCATTTTAGTTTCTGTTTTCATTATGATTTATTCATTATGAAAGAGCTTAACATTTTTGTATATCATTCATATTCTCTGAAAAATACCCTAAAAATCAGGAATTTTCCCAGGGTATTAAGCCTATGAGTAAAACTGTACGTATTGTGATTGTTCTTAGAACTAATGAATTATGAATCATAACATCTCGAAAAAACTGCCAGTGGTTAGTAGCATGTATTCAACGCTGTGCTGTTGATTACAGAGGCTTTGAAGCCAGGATGCAGTAATATTCCCACTCCCGCTCTATTTCAGTGTCAGCAGAAGTGACACCCATGTCATCCAGGAACCTGCAAGGAGAATACTCAGATATAATTCCCCCCAAACTGTGGAACTAAACAACAAAACGTGAAATACAGACATCAGAATGTGTTTGTCTGTTGAAGAACAGAATTTTACCGCTTCTGAATGTTGGCCAGCATGTCTTCAGCACCTTGAGGGTCTTTACTCTTGTAAGAATTGTACATGGACCAACTGCTAATAAAACCCACCAATTTTCTGACAGAGATCATGGATTTGTTCAGAAAACTCTCAATCCTGTTGAACAAACATTGGACAAAGGACAATGAAAATGTACAATTTAAGAGAAGTGTCGTAATAACTACATTTTTCTAAACATCCAGATCAGATTAGCTTGAATATGTTTTTTATAGTAAATTTAAGATAACTGGTCAGGATCATAGTACCTCTAAAGTAAAGTGATGAAACTGTTTTGTAACACAAAATCAACTGGAGATGATTACCTCTCCTTGTCTGTAAAGGGGATGGCAGAGTACAAGTCTTCCAGTTTACTCTCTGACGCAGCAACTGCGCTGCTTGTATACGGCTTCAGCAACTCCTTCACCTGAAAATGAGGTAATACAGATGGTCAACAATCTGTCCCATCCCCCATAATAAAGGGCATATACTGGATCTGGTTTGGTATTTTGCTCCAGAGGTTTAAACTTTGTCGATGTTGTTGTGACCAGTGTTGGGCATGTTACTGTAAAAAGTTAACTGGTTATAGATACTAATTACTTCTCCCAAAAAGTAACTGAGTTAGTAACCAAGTTACTCCACTATACAAGTAACTAGTTAACAGGGAAAGTAACTATTGTGTTACTTTTCTTAAGTTCGAATATGTCTACCAATTGAGATTTTTTTATAAGGTTTCACAAGCCAGTTGCATTAAGTAAAATTACATAAACAAGTAGCCTACGTGCACAGAACTTTTAATATTTACTTCACATGTACGTTCTTGTCTTTACCTCAAGGAGAATAAAGTAGTGTCTGTACTTTCAGTTCCACTTTGCACTCGTTACTGAAAAAGTTAGTAACGCCGTTTATTTCAACACCAATATTCCCATCACTGGTTTTGACTGATGTAGCCCTTTTGGACTATACTATGTGCTTTTTCACATGATCATCAATGCTAAAACTGTTAAGAGGCAGAGCAGAGGTCATCACAAAATGCTGCATTTATAAACACCTCTGCAATATTCAGCCAGGTATTTACATCAAACAGTATGCCCTTGTCTATTTTGTCATGACTTTGTAGATAGCTTTGGGCTGAATATTGTGATGCTTATGGATAAAACTGACCTGATAAAAAAGTTCTGTTAGGAAAAAAAAATCAACACCCCTACACCACCAGCGCCACACCTGATCACACCTCTTTTAAAGAAACCAAATCTAGATGCATCAATGGTAAGTCATTACATCACCATATCAAAAAGATAAATAAAAAAGCAGTTTATGAGCAAATTTTATTGTAAAAAAAAAATAATAATCCTATCAGTGCTTTCCAGCACTGTGACAGCATTGGTAAAGGTTTTTAACAATATGCAACTCAACAGTGAGAGTCTTGATCTTCTGTCTTGGTATTCCTCAATCTCAGTGCTGCCTTTGACACAGTTTATCATAACATACTGAGTGAAGGGCTGGAAAAATGAGTGAGATTCTCGTGCACTGTGCTAAATTGGTTTAGATCTTATTTGACAGACAGGGATTGCTTTGTGTCACGTGGTAGTTATAAATCTGGGTGAACAAAATTGAATTGAGGTGTTGCTCAAGGGTCCATTCTTGGACCACTTTTATTTAACATTTTCGTGATTCCAACAGCTCGTATTTTAAGAGTACCAAAGTATCCCCTATCATATGTATGCTTATGGCATACAACTTTACATCGTGTCACCACATGACCCTGGTCCACTACACTGACTGAGTCAATGTGTCTATAACATAAACCTTTGGATGGGTCAGTATTTCCTCCACTTTAATGTAGTAAAAACAGAAAGACCACAAAGCATGCAAGACGTCTTGGAGTTGTTTCCAGCTTCAATATTAAACAACCCCATAAAGCCTATTACCAAATTAGCTTGCTATCATCTTAAAAACATTGCCAAAATAAATAGTTTCTTGTCAAACAGAATACAGGAAAACTGGGCTACGGCTTTATTTTCAGTGGGTCGGATTTCTGCAACAGTGTCTATACAGGTCTCTGTAAAAACCAATAAGGCAGCTGCTCTTCTTTCAAAATGCTTCTGCCAGAGTCCTGACTGACACTTGCAAAATGGACCATATCACACTGGTTTTTCACTGCACTGGCTCCCTGTTTGTCAAAGGATGGATTTTAAAATAAAATTCTGTTGGTCTACAAAGCACTAAATGGTCGTGGGCTGCAACGTATTTCTGAGGTGCCTCTCAAGTATGAACCATGTAGACCCCTCAGGTCTTTAGAGACTTGCTTACTCTGTGTTACCAGGACCAGAATTAAACGACACGAGGTAGCATTTAGTCTTTCCCCCCGTTTTAGATTAGATCTTGATTTGGACTTAAATTACTAATTAATCTTCTATTTAAATATCCATTTTAAATGGATTTTAAATTGAATTTGAACTCTATTTATTCTTTTTGCAACGCATTTAAGTGTTTGGCATGTGAAGCTCTCTTTTAAGCAAAATCCTAAGGGTCTTTGTTATTTTCTGTTTGTCTTTACTTTGATTTCCAGTAAAGCAGTTTGGATTGCCTTGTGTATAAATAGTCCTAAATAACTAAACCTATCTTGCCTTGTCCTCAAGTGTATGTACCGTGGCCCTCAAATGTGTGACATGAAAAAAATGCCATTACAAAACTGGACTTTTATCCAAACTTAATAAGATTAGGTGGAGACTGGTAACACTCAATGCCATATGTCAGCACAAGATCTAGAGAATGAAGACAGGGGTGAGAAGGCCTGCAAATGTTTTGGGTAAAGACAATTGAATCTGAAATAGCATTAAAAGCTACATTTAGGCTACCCCTTTCAACATCAACATGAACATTAAAATCCTCCTCTACAATGATCTCATTGGTATTTAACACCAAGTCTAATAAAAACTGAACTTAAAATTCAGATTAAGGCCTAAATGGACAACACAAAACTACAAACAAAAACGGTATTAGTGCTTGCTTTGGAAAATTAAAAGTTAGATATTCATATTGTAAACCATAAATTTGTGTAGGATAAACTAAAAAAAAGCAGATTGACAGATGGCTGCTACTCCTCCACTGCCATTATTCCTAGTAATGTGAAAATTTAAATAACGAGAAGTTGACTCATTTATATGAACACAACCCTTCTGCTGAAGCGACATTTCTGTAAGACTAAATATATCAAGGTGATTATGACAAATCAGGTCAATAACTAACAAGGTCTAGAAAAATTTCGTTAAATAAATAGTATGATCTATTCTCCTTGAGTTGTTTTCTAATTTGTTTAATTAAGGCCCGGGCCAAGACACCTTCTTAATGGAGTAATGAGTGGGTAACAATACAGAAGCTGCAGAGAGGTTTGTTAAACTACAACTCTACTTCCTGGTCTGGAACCTGGCTTTTACTTATTTGGAGGATTAATAGTTAACTAAAGTCTTTATGGCGAATGGACACTCGACCCATTAAAAAGGTGTGATCTTTGGTTAATTGCCAACTTGTACAATATAACCGAATATAGTCGAATTAAGACGTGTCCTCACAGGCATAGCACGGGTGTGACTTGCTGCTGAAGTGTGTTCAACATTTGGAAAAGATGAGAGAAGTTCAGCAGCAGCTGAATCTGCTGCCGTTTTCAAAGCGAGAACAAAACGGTCCCAGCTTGCTGCTCTTGGTCAGAACACTGTTTGTAGGTATGAAGCTGGTTATGTAAACATTTTATTTACCGCAAAAAATCAGCAATTATTCTTTTATAAAATGTATGTAAAGAAAATATCTGTTGCAGAATCAACCCAACAGTTAATAATTATTTTACTCAGTGTGGACTTATCTTTATGCCTATAGAGACAGTGCAGATCCTTTTGCTGGGCTTTAAAATTCAACTTCGACCATCAAAACCACATAACATTTAGTCTACACCTACCTCATGGTAGATACAGTTTAGTTTGTCTCCGCAGTCCTTATAGTTTAATTTTATGTACCAGTCTGTGAAGCCAAGCAGAGCCATGCAGCCCCCAGGTTTCAGGACCCGATTGGCCTCAATTAGAAACCTGGACTGGTTGAACCAATGTGCCGCCGAAGCTGCTGTCAACAAGTCTACAGTGCCATCCTCAAAAGGAAGCTCTTCTGCTGTCCCCTCACTGCAAATGCAACACAGAGACACGTACATAAAGCATCTATCAACACATTACCAGTCAGCTGGTCTGGGTTTCAGGGAGAGAAAGCAAGAATAAACAGGACTAAGAACAGAGTGCCATGTAATGCTATATAATGAAAAGTTTAAATGTCTATAAAGTATTGAGCAATATCAATCCAAGTGTATTTGTCTGATCATCCAGTTACCTCACTCCGTTCCTCCAAGTGTTGCTTTCTACATGGTATTTGTGCATAACACCTGCGATGATTTTAAGACATTCATTCAAATTAATGGAGATGCAGCTTTGTTAAGTTTTCATATTAATTTTAAGTTTATTTATACAGCAACCCCAAGTGCTGTAGATAACATAAAAAAAAACAGAAAAGTACAAACACGACAAAAGCAGATAAAATAAAACACATAAACAACAAACATTTTTAACTTTCATGCTGTATTAAAACCCAATAGGTACATATTTGTTTTTAGATGAAATATATTCATGTGTTTTAGTTCGTGTCAGAAGACAAGCTGCAGCATGCAAGGCAGGCCAGACGAACACACGTTTAAACAGTTACAATAGTCCAGTTAGGATGAACTAAAATAATGATCTTCACTTCTAAGTATTTAAAAGATAAAAATTATTTGACTTTAGAAAAAAGCCTTGGTTAAAAATGGGTCTGCAGTACAATTATCAAATATAACCCAAAAATCTTTAATGTGTGACTTAAAAGGTGTGTGACTTTGTACAAGGGTATAAAGGTACATTTTGATATTGTTAGCAAGTAAATACTTGTACCACTGCAACTATTCACTTATTTTATCTTGGCTTTTAATTGAAGTTAGATTCTGAAAAAGTACTTGATGCTGTCATATCTCCTTGTTTATGAGCTTGTTTTTGTGTCCACTTTTACTGTATTTGTTTGCCATTTCGTTTTATGTTTTTATTGTATTTCACTGATTTATTCTCCTTCCTGCTTGAGTTAATCACCTTATAGACACACTTCGATTAAAAATTCTATTCTTCATAATGTCAGCAAAAGAAAGGCTAGCAGCACAGCAACAATGTGGAAAGGCAGAAGTTTTAACTAGCTGTGCAATTAGTCAGCTCATAATTTTAATTTACCTGCAACAATGTTATTTCGCATATGAAAAAAATCCATTATTTGCCATCGAAAATCTACACATACAGAACCGCTGACCCCTGCCTACCGATATGTGATGTTAGTGAATCCCGGCACGGACCGGGCCTCCTCTAGTTGGCACTCGCTGATATCGATGCCGACCACTTCTTTGAAGTGTGGCGCCAGTAGCCGAGTATGCTGACCAGTTCCACATCCTAGATCTACAGCAAGCATGTGGGGCTGTCCTTTCTGTGGATTGAAACAGATGATAAATTCCTCATTAAAGAGTTTGTATGCCGTTAAAAGCTGAAGTCCAAAATCAGATTATTTCCAGGCAGGGCCTACCTTTTTGTCCAGGTACTGAATGATAATGTCCTTAAGCCCCGATGGAGGTGTAAAACGATACTGTTGGTAGATGGAAGCATGTTCCTTCCCTTCAAAAAGTCGGTAAGCCATTGAAACGTTGCTTCAGTTAGTTTCCTTATCTGTTGCAAGTTGTAACTTGTCTGATCGCTCCAGCAAAGCAGTCTATAACTTAAGAGCAAAGTTCATCTATTGTCTCCTTCAATGGCTTGTTTGTCTTTGCTTTCCCTCTCTAAAAATCTTGTTACTGTATTACAGATTTAATTTCAAACCTCCTCTCAGACACCTGTAACGTCTTCAGTCTTGCTAGAATGAAAGTTCCCGGACTTCCTAGAATTGAGATAAAACAGATAGGCAATGAAACGATCAATGAATATCTTGATTTATCTACAAATTAAGTCTTCAAAATTATAGATGGACAAAAAAGGAACACAAATTAAGAAAACTGGTTTGATGAAGCTCCTTACTAGATAAAAGCTGACTCTGATGTCAGAGGTTCTGTTAACTCAGCTGCAAAACTGCTGGCTGTGTGAAACAAGAGCTGGCCCTCCTGCTTAACCCTTTCACTGCACATTTCTACACAGAGACTAACTACAATGTTTGACAAATTATATAAACCTGTAAAATAATGCAAGAGTAAAATGGAGTTAAATTTCTTTTCTTAACTGTAAACACAATAACAATTTTTTTCCCATGACACTTATATCCTGGGATCATTTAAAAAGTGCCAAGTTTTCATGTAAATCAAACACTAGGTGCCATTAATACAAGGCATTTGTTTTTCAGATTGTAACATTACGGTACACTTCCCTGCATTAAGACAATAATATCATACTTTGTGAAATTACTGAATAACAAAAAACTGCTTAACACTGATCTTTTTTCACCAGTCTGACACAATCAACATGCTGTTCCAGTCAGAAGTTTACATTCACTCAATTTACAAATCAGGTGTTCTAACATGACAATGATCAACTGATGTAATGATTGCCATAGAAGGCAAACGTGCACATTACAAAGCAAGTACGCTGCTTTTAATGCTAAACCTATCGTCAAAAAGTCCAAATCCAAGGAGCAAAAAGGTAGGAGAGAAAACACTTGCATCCAGAAGACTGGATGGTACAGGTAAACCACTAACCAGTCATAGGAAGCGCTGATGAAGAACCTCTTCTTCTTTTTTAAGGCTCATTAGTATTCAGCTTAATGGTTTGCTACCGCCACCGTGTGCTCCAGAGAGCAAAATGCATTATAAACCATCCATCCATCCATCTATCCATGGTCTATACCTGCTCGTCCCTGCAAGGTTGAGGGGGGACTGGTGTCCTTGTCCAGCTGTCATTGGGTGAGAGACAAGGTACACCTTGGACAGGTTGCCAGTCCAATACAGAGCAACAGAGAGACACACTGGGCAAACAGTCAAAAATATGTCCTCTCAAATAAACCAGGACACACACATGCACACTCACCCACACACATAAAGACTTCTCAGATTTCCCATAAAATCCCAAGTCTCTAATTGTCCTTTATATTCTATTAAAATCCAGTTACCCTCGTTACTGATTTCTTTGTTGCAACTATAAACAGTACAATATTTGTTTCAAAAGTATGACATGTCATTCACACATCCAAAAGACCCCGGGAGCTACCGTAAGACTGTCTTTGCATCTAATAAGGACCATGGAGAGGCGAGTTCTCAACCATGTTCACGCCTTGATGAGATCTGCCTAGGATCTGCTGCAGTTTGCCTATCAGCCTGGCATGCAGAAGGTGGATGATGGTATCATCCACCTTCTGCACCAATCTCTGATGCACCTGCAGATGCCTAAAAGCACTGTAAGGATCTTGTACTTTGATTTCTTCAGTGCTCCCAACACCATCCAGCCTGGACTTCTGATGGGCAAGCTAGAGATGTCAGGAGTGGACCACCACCTTTCACAGGGCACCCTGGACTATCTCACTGGCTGTCACCAGTATGTGAGGACATGGGGCTGGGTATCAGACAGACTTGTCTGTAGTACAGCCCCCCCAGGTAACAATGCTGGCCTTGTTCCTATTCACCCTCTACAATGAAGACCTCTCAATATACTTCCTTTACTGTCGTCTTCAAAAGTTCTCAGATGAATCTGTCATAGTCAGCCTCATCCCAGGTGAAGACACAGAGGACCGAGAGCTGACACAAGATATTGGTGAAGGAACAGGCTTTGAGATGCTGGACTCTTTCAGGTACCTGGATGTTCACCTCAACAATAAACTGGACTGGATCCACAACACTGATGGACTATACCGGATGGTTCAGAGCTGAGGTGCTCAGCTACTTAAAAACAATGAAGGGACCTATGCTCCAGCATTCCAATACATTTAAGACTATTTCAGAACCAGAAAATACACATTTGAGATTAATTAAAGCTGATGAAGTGAGCCAGGCCTTCTTGTCCAACATCAATGTCTGACCTCAAAAATGACCATCTAGAAGATGGTCGGACATTCCCATAAATCTATTAAATTTTGTTGACAACCTTCTCAGCACACTCGAAGCTGTTATAGCCGCAAAGTGTGGCTCGACATCATATTAAAAATTAACTAAAAATGGGGTTTAACTCAAGTTCATGTGCGTGTGAAGGTAAGTGGCTCATTCTTTCTGGTAATATAGTGTATATATTGTGCATATTGCATATTTTGACTATAAAAGCTTTAAAAACAAAATTTCACATTACAAATGTCCCAAGAAAACAAAAGGAACAAAAAATGCCAAAAGGTTTTGAGCGGTAGCTGGAAAATATGGAATTATGTCACTTTTTTTGTTTCACACAACAACTTTATACCAGTAGCTATGGATAACTATGATTAGAGACACTGTCATAATCATCTAGAATAACTACAATTATGCTTTTAACTGATCATTTTGACAGACCTACCTACTCTTCCGAAAGCTATTTTTTTCTCTCATTTGAGGACAACAGGTAACTATAACAAGCAATGAACATGGTTAGGCCAGTCATACTTTGTTTATTTCCTTTCGTTTGTCAGGGTTGTTTTCTTCTTGACCATTTGCTACAAGAAAAACTATTTTTTTGTTATGCACAATGGCCCTCAGAGGAAGCAACGTGTGCTTAATTGCACCTGAGGGACGGTAATAATGACCTATTGACCATTTCCAAATGAGGCAGTGAGCAGAATGCCATCCCAAGGGTTCTCATTAAGTTTTAAAATATCAAAGGACACTTTGTATGTGTCTTAACTTGGGCATACATCTTTTCTTTCTTTAAAACATGCATCAGCTTTGTACACTGAGGCATTGAGTCCCAAAAGTTGTGACTTACTGTCTTTGTTTACTTGTTTAATCACCTGGAGAGATTACTCAGAGTACAGGGAAGAAAGATTTGAGAAAATATCATTAGAGGTAATTTACATCATTCACTAGATACACTGCCATGCAAATGTATCCATATCCCTTAAAACTTTTCATATTTTGTCACATTATTACCAAATATTTATTGTATTTCATTGGTATTTTATGTGATAAACCAACAAAATTTGTACAGAATTGTGAATTTTTGCAAATAAAAATCTAAAAAGTGTGGCATGCATTTTTATACAGCCTATTTTACCCTGATATCCCTAAATAAAATCTATTGTTTGCCCTGCCATTATGTTCAAGTTGAAGTTAATTTTATTTTCTACAGCACCAGATTTAAGGTAGCTTTCCTATAGAACAGGTCTATACCTCGTGGCTCTTTTAAACAAACCGAATACCCTTATGTTAAATGTCTTATATCATACAATGGCATTTCATTTCTATTGTTACATAATGTCCTCGGCTCTCTGCGTAACAGTTTCATTCAACTGTATGGTGCAAAGACGGTCAATATACTATGGCAAGCCGTTTTAATATTTAATAGCAAGGGAAACAAATTGTAATAAATAAGTTCTCCCTAGTAAAACTTAATATTTCAGATATTTAATCAAACTTTAGATTTCCAAAATCAGCATTTTAGAAACATCGTTTCTTTCTAGGGACAACACACAGATTTTGATATATCTCAAACTTATTCTTATTTGTGCAACTATAATTTTAGATATCTTGTCTGTCTTTAGTGAATTATTTTGAAAATACAGATGTCGTCCCCATTCAGTTTCCTGTTGGTGCACTGTGATCTGTGTAGACTGGCTGACATGACTCAGACATCCGGCGAAAACAGACTCAGGTCAAATTTTGGCGGCGCTGCCCTGCAACGCCCTGCTGGGGCAGTGTAAACACTCTCACTGACTAGAAAGGGTCCGTAATTACTGTGGCGGAGCAGAGCGAGACGGACGCTGTGTAAATTCGGTGTTACATCATCTTTCCTTTTAACAACACTCAATAAGCATTTGCGTACTGACAACACAAATTGTTCGAGGTCTCCGTTGTTGGGGGAGACTAATGTTATGAAACTTATTGTATTTTTAGCAATTTTATAGTATTAGTTGAAAAATGCCTAGATCAGGTTTATAACTCCAGTCTCAGTGAGGAGTTTCACCATTTTAATTTTCTCACACTGAATTTTGGGTTTTCATTATATATAACTTTGTGATTTGTGAAACCTTTGATTTGTGAAAGTTCAATAAAGGGCCATATTAGTGCTTTTTTGCATGTTGACAACTTTAGAAAACTAATCCAGCTCAAAAAGTACAATCTTTAAACTCTTCATACCTGGATTAGGTCATTCTAAACTAATAGCACACAGAGCAGAATTAAAGGAATACTCAAAACAGGCTAAAACCTGTGTGTTTGGGTGTCAGTTAGGGGTCCAACAATAAAATAGGCCATAGTTGTACAACTTCAGCCTTGCAAAAATATTAGGGCAGTACTTTCTGCAGTACTTCGGCGATGTGCACGTCTCAATTTCTGCTCTTAGTTGCAGTAGAAACTCACTGCATAAAAAGCATTCAGCTATGAATTACTATAAAATTCTTTTTTTCTTTCTTTACATGATTATTTTTAATGCTCCTCGTTTGTCAGTCACTCCACTGCTCTGTGATTTCATTGTCAAATAACGTTTCTATATTGTCTATGAAGTTATTTATGTTAGAAGCTGGAGCTCTGTACACACAATTGATGACATTCTTCTGTTTTTCCATTAATATTTCTACAGATTTCTACATTCCATAACAATATCAATACAAGCTTTCATGTTTTCCACAACTATATATTTAGAGTATTTTCTATGTACAGGGTCTAATCCCCTCCTTTGTTATAATGCCCCATCATATAAATAAATTCATATGCATTCACCTTATAAAAAGAATAGCTTGCGATCAGTGTGTCCAGTCTGAACCAGTAAAGGAAGGGGAATTACAAATGATTTCTGATTGGTCAGAGTATGAGGAAAATGATTGGAGGAGGAGAATATTAATTCTGTACAGTAATGTAACATGTTGAATAGATATGTCTGTCAAGTTACACTTGTTATGTATGATGTTTAATGAAAGAGAAAATCAGAGGAAAATTATACCTCATCGGAACAAATATTTGCAGAATGTTAACCGATACTTGATTAGTGATCGATCAAAGCACTTGATCTTAACAGACCGTTTAGAAAAATCAATCCTTAGTGCTGAAAAAACGTAAACAATACATATAAAAGTCATTGTCATTTGCATAAACTCTATGTGTAAGAAACATTTAGAGGACATAACTAATGGGTTTAAGATTTCTGAACTTTCTTCATGCCAGAGAGGGAGTGGAATTTACCTAGCCTTATAAATAAGATTTCACAAATCCAATAAAGGTTTCACGAACCACAAGGAGGGTTCTGCTATTAGTGTATAACAATCTAGTCCAGGTTTGGAGAGTCTGAGTATTGATGTGTTGAACTGGACCTGTTGTAATGCGCTTCAAATGTAAAAAAAAAAAAAAAAGCACTAATTTAGCACTTTATTGATCTTTCACAAATCAAAAAAAAAGTTTCACAAATCACAAACGGGTTGGAAGATTCTGCCATTAGTGTAGAATAATAGACCACGTTTGGGGAGTCTAGATGTTGTAGTTTTGAAACTAGAGCAGATTAACGATGCTCAAGGTAGTGAAAAAAGGTGAAATTGCCCTTTAGCCGTTTCTCGAATCGGAGGCCAACTTCTGCTTCGTTTAGTTTCTCCCAAGAAGCATTGCGACAGTAAATAATCAACCAAACATACACTTATGTACTTTTTTATGCAAACTATATAAACCACAGACTTACAGATAGTTATTTCAAAGCCTCTCGCATAATTACCTTAATGAAGAGGTGTCCTTACGGAGTTAATGCAGAATATACTCGGTTCAAGGAATGCAAACCTCAGAGGGACTTTGTACAGGTGAAAATCTGCCTAGCATGAGCACTCAGTAAGCTTTCAACAGATAATATGTTTCAGGTAACGGCTTACCAGACAGCTTAGCAGAGGAAGGAAACTGTGAAATCCTCCAACTGAGGCCACCACTGCCAGACACTACTGCTGCGGGACAAATGTGCTGGAAAACCACAAGAAGTCTGAATTCCGACATGGATAGTCGAAGGTTTCCTAAACATAGCGGCTTTGCACCTAAAGAGCGCCGATAGGTAACAGTTCAAAGCTATTCAGTAGCACATCTGTCAACTTCCGTGTCGCACTGCAGTGCAGATGCTGTTAACGAACATTAGTTTTCAAAGCCATCAAATCCGGCGTCTTTATTGACTGATTTGAACGACGAGCGCTGATGATGCGTTCATTTCGCGTCGGAATTCAGAGCGAATGATGACGTCACAATCGCATTAACCAGGTCATTTCAACGGCGAGTCACAATACTCATTTTTAGTTCAGGAACCCTTGTCAGGAACCAGGTTAAAGTGGCAGTATGCAGTGCTAGTTAACCAACTCAGCTCTGCGACTACTTGTATTGCTAGCAGAGAGGAGTATGGTAAACCCAACTTTCCAGTTCTCTCGTTTTTTTTAAGGGAATATTTGATGGACATCCCTAATCTGCTTCTCTTCCTCACTCAAAAACTTCATCACCTTAATCCTTGTCATCACTGTGGACTGAAACCCTAACTGTAATTACTTTATTTATTACTGTAATTATAGTTTATTTTGCAATAACGTTTTTATTGTTAAAGTTGTTACTTTCAAGCATGTAATTAATGAATTGGCTTTCATTAATGCACTTTATGGAACGCCAGGTTTCTATCCTAAATTTCTGTGGGATTTTACTCTCCTGTTCATGTCATCTCTTACTCAGTTTGCCTTTTTCAGGCTCAAGTGTTGGACACCAACACTACGATCGGTAGCCTATCTCGCTATATGTTGTCCAATGGAGCACCACTCTGTCATGTCAGTGCAAAGAGTCATTAAGCTGCGATGCTTTTTGTGGTTATGTGGGGATATGTTTTATTAGCATCCATGTGTTTATCGTGTTTTACAGTTATTAGAGGAGTGGGTAATTCTTTTCAGGTTAAAGGAGAAGTGGTGTTAAATTGCAACCCTTGGCGTATGTACCTGGTGACATCTCAGGTTTTGCAAGGAGTTCTACTGTGCGCAAAGCACATACTGTACCTCATAAGTTATCACCACCCTTGAGGATCTCCTGGAAGGAGATGAAATATGGGTACATCTGCTCCTAAACTAGATGTTTGTTCCAACTGGATCCAATGTTGTTAACAAATAAGGAGTTGTTTTTTGCTAAGGAATGTAAGCCTGGGCCATCTCAGGAAGCACTGGTGGCGCTTGGTTTTGGGGCTTCTCTTATCAGTTCTTGCCCTACCCCCTAGTGTATGCTAGTATAAGGGAACTGTGTGGACTCTACTCTTGAGCCTTTTTGGTTCTGGGCAAGCTGACTGCGTTCAGTAGAGTGAAAAAGGTCACTGTATGCATTCAATTCAATTCAATTCAGTTTATTTATATAGCGCCAATTCACAACACATGTCGTCTCAAGGCACTTCACAAAAGTCAGGTACATGCATTACAATTAATCCAAATCACTGTGACAGTGGCAGTCCAGATTCTGTTATTTATTTCAAATTGGTGATAAATTTTTCTACTCTAAGGAAACCCAGCATATTGGCATCAGTCAGTAGACTTCAGCATCACTCCTCCTGGATGAGCATGTAAGAACATAGGACAGTCACTGGCGTTGACTTTGCAGCATCCCTCATTACTGATAGCCATCACATTTAGCGACAGTGGAGAGGAAAAACTCCCTTTTTAACGGAAGAAACCTCTAGCTCATCACCAGGCTCAGTGGGTGAGCGGCCCATCTGCCACACCGAACTGGGGGTTAGATGAGAAAGAGGCAGAGATACAAAGCGAGAACAAAGTGAATCACTGATTCCAGGAGTCCTTTCTATGGGAAGGAAAAGTTAATAAATGTTAATGGATGTAGCTCCTTTAGTCGTTTCACCTAGAAAGAAAAGAACAGATAAACTCTGAGCCAGTTTTCAAGGTTAGAGTCTGAAAGAGAGCACATAGATTTAGTTACAGTAAAAGCTCCGTCAGTAGCTATGTCTAGGAGAGAGAAAGCGTTAAACACTGAAAGACAAGGGCCCTGTCGGATCATCCGGTAGAGGGTGAGCACCAAGTTGTTGCCAGCAGAAGCTCGGACGATGCCCCTCTCCAGACAGTTGTCACAGGTAGACACAGAGTTCAGGCAGGTGTAGCTTCTAGGAGAGAGAAGAGAGAGAACAAGTTAAAAGCTGAAATAACAGCAAATAATACAAAATTGAAGGAGTAGTGTGAGAAAGTAGCGAAGAGGGTGAAAGTGGTCATTATGTCCTCCAGCAACCTAAGCCTCTAGCAGCATAACTACAGAGATAGCTCAGGATAACCTTAAGCCCCTCTAACTATAAGCTTATCAAACAAAGGAAAGTTTTTAAGCCTAGCCTTTAAAAGTAGACAGGGTGTCCCGCCTCACGGATTAAAACTGGGAGCTGTGGTTCCCACAGGAGAGGAGCCTGATAACTAAAGGATCTGCCTCCCATTCTACTTTTAGAGACTTTAGGAACCCCAGATAAACCTGCAGTCTGAGAACGAAGTGCTCTGGTTAGGAACATATGGAACAATCAGCTCTCTGATGTATGATGGAGCTAAATCATTAAGGGCTTTATATTGAGGCGAGAATTTTAAATTCTGTTCTGGATTTAACAGGGAGCCAATGAGGGAAGCTAAAGTTGGGGAAATATGATCTCTCTTTTTATTTTCAAATCTCAGAACTATAATAACTATATCTGTATTAACGTAAATCAGATAAAAGGTCTGAAACTGATCTACAAAATCTGAGAGTAAGGGCCTGGGTGGTACGGTAAAAAATCAACAACCAAGAAGTGGTTTTAGTGCTTTGCAATTTGATGAGGAAAACTAAGATTCAATATTCAGAGAGTTTGTAGCTATTGGTTGGTCTGGGACTAATCAATAATCGGACTGAAAGATGGTTCCTACTCCTCCATCTCCTCGCCCAGATTTCGAGGAATGTGACAATTTTAAATTATTAAGTAAGGAGTTGACTGCATTTTATACTACATAATCCTCTTGCTGCAGCCAGGTTTTCTGTGAGCAAAATAATCAATCTGATTGTCACAAATCCATGATCACTAACTCCAAAGTCTTTGAAGAAGAGATCTTATGTTTCATAAGCCACATTTAATTGTTTTATTTTTAGTTTTAGTTCTGAGTTGCGTTTTATTTTATTAGATTTTCCTGATTTCCTCTTTTAGATAATTTTTTTTAATCTATTAAATTTTGCCGTGGGCGAGACACGTCTTAATATGGTAATGGGTGGGTCAGTAACAGAAGCTGGGCAGAGAGGGTGTTAACTACGACCCTGCTTCCTGGTCAGAGCACTGGTTGTCAGAGTTTGGGAGAACTCATGAATTCGGGCAGATTCCGGTAAAGAAGAGCTTGCTCCATCAAAGTGGGATGCGATGCCGGCTCTCCGGATCAGACAGTTTTCCCCAAAATGGTTCGCCAATTATCATGGTAGCCCACATCGTTTCCTGACACCACCTAGACAGCAACGTGTTTGAAATGACAGCATGCGCTAACATTCGTCACTGGTCAGATCGGGGAGGGGACCAGAGAAAATTACGGAGTCCGACAAGTTGCCAAAACAACCCTGTTGTTTTGGCAACTTGAGGTTAAGTGCCCAGGGGCACATCAACATATGGCAGGAGGAAGCTGGAATCGAACCCACAGCCTTCTGATTGCAAGACGACTACTCTTCCTATTGAGCCACAGTCGCCTCAATTTAAGTTGACCAAAGTTTAAAAAAAAGTCATTGAGTATGTTATATTAAAAATTAAATAAATGTAATCACACGTCTTTCAGATGCATTTATAAGCAATATTTTTATAACCTGTATTTATGTTTTCTTAAAAAATATGTGCAGTGTTTATTGTTTTTATGGTTTTGACCAGTTTGCATGCATAATAATACTTGGTACTACTTTACAATAAGTCTCCCCTTATAGATCCTTAATAAATAGCTTACAGATATGTTATTAATTCATCTGTAAACACTTTAAAAATCATTAATAAGTGGTTATAATGCAGTGATTAAGTAGAATGTATTATATTCTACAAAATATGTTCACAAATTGTGTTTTCAAGTTGATAACTTAGTCTCAAATGTTCTAAATTGCAACTCTACTTTATATTTACAGGTGAGCAGATTTGACTCGCTATTTGGCAAGAAACCGGTCAGTTTAGTCTCTTTCTCCCCTCTAATCAATGCATAATAAACACTTATTAATGATTTTTGATGTGTTTACTGATGAATTAATATCTGTAAACTATTTATTAGCAATCTATAAGGGAAGCCTTATTGTAAAGTGGTACCTTTTTTTTAGCTTGTGTTTTCCACATGTGATTGTGAACCGGCTTCATCTGCATAAAATGTACCTCCAGCAATGTCCGTGTTTGATCTCAAATGTTTTTCGTTATTAGTAATATGAAATAGCACTTACCACATCTCACAGCTAAGATAAAGACCTTTGTAACTGTGTAGTTTACTGCAAGGAGTCTGTCAGCATTAATTTACTGTGGGGATAAAGTTTAAATTTAATATTGGAGGCTGATATTTTAAATTATGATAAAAATGATGTTAAGGGTTTTCTGTTAAAGCTCTGTTGCACAATTTCATCAAGCTAAATAACAGTAGAAAAACCATGGGACATGTCACATAGTGCAATGTTACAGAAGCTGGGAAACAGGTTTTTTATCAGATGACACCATGCAGGCAAAGGTTGGTGAAACGTTTGGATGAACTGTAGATGCTATCTGTCAGAATATACTTTGTTTTACTTAAGGTATAAATAAGCACATAAAGATGCTGTGTGGGTGTGGGGATAGGAATGTGTAAATTTTCTTGCAGAAGCTGATGGTGGGATTATACAACATGGAGCGGTGACAGAACAGAGGTCACGTGGAATGCAGTGCTGAATCATCAGTGAATGTCAATAGTCTAAACCTGGAAACTCCCCATCTGGTCTTTTAGATTGTTGGACATTCCCTATACAAACTCTGTAAACTGCTAGAGACGCACTTTCTTCTGTTCTTAGTGAGAAGACAGGATCTGTGTGCCACCTGAATCTCAATGACAACAATCAAGGTCCATGCGCAGGGAAATTGCAGATTTGTAGCAATTATATTGTTTGGGATCCTTCTGAAGCTATCAAAGTGACTGGTCAATACAAAGCAGCTAAATGCTGGTTGGTGAATGAAAAAGATCCACCTACATGATTAATTCTTTGCTGTATTGCAATACTTCTTTGTTATATTTTTGTTAAATCATAACACTGCTGAAGTCTTATTTCCGATTCTGGTGTTTTTATTGATTCCTTGCAAGGCAATGAACTGAGGTTCTGATGCTGGGGGATGGTGTCATCAATAGTGTGGGTTAATACACCCCACAACCGAACAGTTAGACTTTTCCACTTGCAGCTTCAGCATACTTGAGCTTGGACTACAGCGGGAAATAAAAATGGCGGATTCACGGAATTGGTTAGCTGGAAGTCCATTAGTTTGTTTAGCTGTTACCGTTACATAATAGTTTAGAAAATGTAATAGCGATTAGAGAAAACTGAACGGATTGAAAAGAAGAAAATAAAGATATCTGTGCAGCACCTGGAGAGACTAAGTTAAACTTTTCTTCATTTCTACAGACTCCAAGTACACAGCAAAATGTATTTAAGGGGTAAAAAAATGGATTCTGCATGATACGTCCCCTTAAAAACTCAAAAGTTAATGGCAGAAGGACCTAACCTAACAATGGACCCAACAGAAGTTTGTTAATCTGAGAAACTAAAAATATTAAAAAAATCAGATATTTTTTTGTGTGTTAGTCTTTGGCTTTTGGTTATTTAATTTTTTTCATCCTGTCTTAATTACTCTGTGTTCTTTTCTCTGTTTATCAGTCACCTTTCATCTGTTTCCTTGATTAGGTACTTCCTCAGCTGCTTCTCATGTCTATTATCCACTCTTGCCAGTAGTTAAAAGCTTGTCAGTTTCCTCACTTTCTTGGCAGATTATCTAAACTCTATCCCCTGTATTCTTTTCTTAACTGTTCCTCAATTCTGTTAAGTTGGGAACGTACAACATAATTATTTACCAAC
This sequence comes from Crenichthys baileyi, assembly GCA_036173005.1. Taxonomy (NCBI): domain Eukaryota; kingdom Metazoa; phylum Chordata; class Actinopteri; order Cyprinodontiformes; family Goodeidae; genus Crenichthys; species Crenichthys baileyi. The sequence continues at coordinate 59,526 of JAHHUM010000373.1, read as the reverse complement.
GATTCCTGGTTAGGAAAGCTCTGCAGCAGTTGTGGACATTTGGGAAGGCAAGTTAACTCAAAAATCTGTCAGTGTGAGAGGGGATAAGGACTGGACTCTGCAAGTGTGCGTGTGATGCTGACCTAATCTCGGTCACTGTCAATGAAACATGTTTAATTATTCAAGTATATTTGCTTTCAGAAGTTTTCCTTTTTTTCCTTGGAATCAACTGATTTTCATGAAGCTGCAAACTTCCACCCAATGAAAGGGTTAGACTGTTTAAAAAAACTGATTGGATGATTTGAAATCAGCTGATGCTATGGACAATTTTATTAGAGAGAAAAACACTAGTCACTTGAAGAGTGCTAGTCAGCTGTCAAATAAGACGGTTCTTTACCAACAAATATGAATAATATTTCAACAATTTTGGTGTTTTTTCTTTCAGGTTTGAATGAAACAAGTCAGAATCAAAGATAATCTCTCTTCTTTCTCAGTTTGATGTGTTACTGCATAACTCTCCTGGTAAATGTTTCTCTTATTCTGATCATCATCTTGGATAATGCATTTCATGAACCAATGTATATTCTGCTCTGTGCTTTTTGCATTAATGCACTTTTTGGAACAGCAAGTTTCTATCCTAAATTTCTGTGGGATCTACTCTCTCCTGTTCATTTCATCTCTTACTCAGGCTGCCTTTTTCAGGCTCAGGTGTTGTACTCCTTTGCCTGCAGTGATCTGTCCATCCTTGCCCTCATGGCATATGATCGGTATCTGGCTATATGTTGTCCTCTGGAGTACCACTCTGTCATGTCAGTGCAAAGAGTCATTAAGCTGGCATGCTTTTTGTGGTTAACATCTGTTTTTATCGTTGCAGTCAATATTTTTCTTACATCAAGACTGAAGTTGTGCAGTCCATATATTAACAGACCTTTCTGTGTGAATTGGAGCATTGTGTCACTGGCATGTTTTCCTAATGAAACATCCATGAATAGCATTGTTGCGAACATTACAATAATAATTTATATTCTTCATGGCTTCTTTATTGCATGGTCTTACATGTATATTGTTAAAAGATGTGCCAATTCTATTGAAAACAGGGCAAAGTTTATGCAAACATGTGTGCCGCATTTAATCTCCCTGTCCACCTTTATTGTGACTATGATGATTGATATTATTAACAATCGACTTAGTTCTAAAGATTTAACTGAGACGTTGCAAAATTTTATTGCAATGGAATTTCTTGTCATTCCTCCCCTTACAAATCCACTCATTTATGGTTTCAAGTTGACCAAAGTTAGAAGCAGAATTATTTATTTTGTTGCTTTTAAATTTAAATAAATTTAAGCACGCATGTTTCGGATACATTATGAAAAAAACGTTTTGATAAATTGTCCTTACATATACTTTTATGTTTTGTTATTATTTATTGTTTTTCTGCTCATGTTAACATTTGTTTTTTTCTTGTTTCACAGGGGTGAGTGTGAAATTTATTTACCTGTTTATCATTTGGCTTCAGTAATGGACCTGCTTTATCTCAAATGATTATGTCGGTATTATTTGTCTATTTTGTTAAAGTTTTGTAATTTTTTTTGTAATTTAGTTAATTACACGCACGGTGGTGCAGTTGGTAGCACTGTTGCCTTGCAGCAAGAAGGTCCTGGGTTCGATTCCCGACTGGGGGTCTTTCTGCATGGACTTTGCATGTTCTCCCTGTGCATGCGGGTACTCCGGCTTCCTCCCGCAGTCCAAATACATGCCTGTTAGGTTAATTGGTATTTCTAAATTGCCCTTAGGTGTATGAATGAGTGCGTGCATGGTTGTTTGTGTGTTGCCCTGCGATAGACTGGCGACCTGTCCAGGGTGTACCCCGCCTCTCACCCATAGACTGCTGGAGATAGGCACCAGCTCCCCCGCGACCCACTATGGAATAAGCGGTAGAAAATGACTGACTGACTGAGATGATTCTTAAGTAGCACTTGTTTAATCATAGTTGTTTAAAAGTAATTTTGTGTTTTTTTGTTTTTTTTTACCATGAGCACCTGGGGTATAACTATATAGGCTTTGGGAAGACCAGTATGCACGTGGGTGGTCCTATGGTTTTTTACCAGTCAGTCAGTCAGGCCAGGAGTCAGCCAGACGTTGAGGCTGGTGGGGACAGTCATGCAGGAGCCAGAGCAAGAGAGGCAGCAAGGCCTGTTGCATTTAATTGTTGTTTGCCTGCTACTTGAAATAGAACATAACGAACAGCATTTTTATACTTTTGGACTGCATAAACCACAACCCACAGTGCATCTAGTAATTATTAGAGCTACAATTTACTTTAGTTTGTTTACTCTTGAGTTGTTAGTTTGATCAACAAATAGTCATTACAGATTTTAATGACTGATATACTTTGAAATTACAGACTTTAAAACTAGTCTCACGCCTAAGATGATGATCTTTTTGACCATCTAGTTGTTGGGCCAGTCATGGGAGGAACAAAAAGGATTGAACTGCACACAGAGAACCAAAGAGACTGGTAAAAACTCTGAATCCCAGAATGTTCAGCATTAACCAGTTTTCATGACAGCTCCCAGGAAGGAGGAGTTTCACAGCTGGAATTCCCGTGACGTTATAGAGCTACAAAACTCTGTGCAGAACAGAGTTCTTCCTTTTTTCTCGCGACCTAAAGGTTGCACTGGGAAGAAAATGTGAATGAGCATTTTGCTGGCCGAGACTGCATCTTTGAAGAAACCATGAATCCAAAGTAAAGTAAGGTCTGCTGTTTATGTATCCAGTGACTGTACCCCGTCCAAAATTAAGAATAGCTGCCTGAACCTTGCTTCTGCAGGAAAGAATTTGAAAGAATGATAGATTCCCCAAGAAGACACGGTGTCCCGATTTGTGTCTACAAAACGTTTTTCCCTGCAACCTGTTGAAGATGGCATTGAAACCGCAGCTCAATACACCTGACACGTGCGCCAGTCCAAGCAGATGGTCACCCCAGCAAATATAGGTCACCACGTACAAGGGTTGGACAATGAAACTGAAACACCTGTTTTTAGACCACAATAATTTATTAGTATGGTGTAGGGCCTCCTCAGCGTCAATTCCTCTTGGGAATGACATATACAAGTCCTGCACAGTGGTCAGAGGGATTTTAAGCCATTCTTCTTGCAGGATAGTGGCCAGGTCACTACGTGATACTGGTGGAGGAAAACTTTTCCTGACTTGCTCCTCCAAAACACCCCAAAGTGGCTCAATAATATTTAGATCTGGTGACTGTGCAGGCCATGGGAGATGTTCAACTTCACTTTCATGTTCTTCAAACCAATCTTTCACCAGTCTTGCTGTGTGTATTGGTGCATTGTCATCCTGATACACGGCACCGCCTTCAGAATACAATGTTTGAACCATTGGATGCACATGGTCCTCAAGAATGGTTCGGTAGTCCTTGGCAGTGACGTGCCCATCTAGCACAAGTATTGGGCCAAGGGAATGCCCAAACCATAACTGATCCACCCCCATGCTTCACTCTGGGCATGCAACAGTCTGGGTGGTATGCTTCTTTGGGGCTTCTCCACACCGTAACTCTCCCAGATGTGGGGAAAACAGTAAAGGTGGACTCATCAGAGAACAATACATGTTTCACATTGTCCAAAGCCCAAGATTTGCGCTCCTTGCACCATTGAAACCGATGTTTGGCATTGGCATGAGTGACCAAAGGTTTGGCTATAGCAGCCCGGCCGTGTATATTGACCCTGTGGAGCTCCCGACGGACAGTTCTGGTGGAAACAGGAGAGTTGAGGTGCACATTTAATTCTGCCGTGATTTGGGCAGCCGTGGTTTTATGTTTTTTGGATACAATCCGGGTTAACACCCGAAGATCCCTTTCAGAAAGCTTCCTCTGGCGTCCACAGTTAATCCTGTTGGATGTGGTTCGTCCTTCTTGGTGGTATGCTGACATTACCCTGGATACCGTGGCTCTTGATACATCACAAAGACTTGCTGTCTTGGTCACAGATGCGCCAGCAAGACATGCACCAACAATTTGTCCTCTTTTGAACTCTGATATGTCACCCATAATGTTGTGTGCATTTCAATATTTTGAGCAAAACTGTGCTCTTACCCTGCTAATTGAACCTTCACACTCTGCACTTACTGGTGCAATGTGCAATCAATGAAGACTGGCTACCAGGCTGGTCTAATTTAGCCATGAAACCTCCCACACTAAAATGACAGGTGTTTCAGTTTCATTGTCCAACCCCTGTAGCTCATTGGCACTATTGGATGTCTTTACCAGTCTTTAACTTTTCAAAACAATTTTTTAAATCATTAGGCTCAGTGGCCTGTTAGCACTCTGACAGTTAAATGCCACAAATCAAGCAACACAATGAAATAATATTTAAATTGTTTAATACTATATCAATTTTCTCTGCCCAGACACAATCTTTTATGAGAACCTTTCTGATGAACAGGAGGAAGAGTCCCTTTAATCCAGTAACACAAGCTTATTCCATTTATCTGTTTTCCCTTCATCTCCTCCCACTAACTTGCAAAACATATGTCCACAATAATAATTATTGTTGAGGCATTTGTTTTTAATTCCAGTGGTTTTGAAAATAATATTCAAAAAGTCAGCTTTTATTCCATAAAGTCAGCTTATTTTTAATAAAGTCAGTTTTTGTTTCATAATAGTGTTTTTCTCAAAGGCCTTTTTATATCATAATGTCCCTTTTAACCTAATGAGTTTTGTCTGCCAATCAGCATCAGTGGGTTGGACCTACAAGGCCATTGGCTGATCTATAAGCAGCGATTAGTTTTCCTGGAGAACATAGAACCTCCAGGGCAGGTTGAAGACATTGTCGATGCTGTTCCCCGTAGATGTGGGTGTAAGGTCTGTGGTGCCTGTTGTGGTGACAATCCCCGAACGAGGTGGTGGTCACCGGCAGTAAGGGATGCTGTCAAGCTGCCAGGTACCATGAGACCAAGAGTGCCATGGCCCGGGTGGTAGCAAAGGCAAAAACTCTGGCCTGGGAGGAGTTTGGTGAGGCCATGAAAAAGGACTACCAGTCGGCCTTGATGAAATTCTGGCAGACAGTCCGGTGCCTCGGGAGCTGGAAGCAGTGCTTCACCAACACTGTACAGTGAGGCTGGGGAACTGCTGACTATAACGGAGGACATTATCAGGCAGTGGAAGGAGTACTGTTCTCAGTCCTGCCATCACACCTTCCCTGGTGGAAGCAGAGGACTCGGAGTTGGATTTCTTAATCACCCAGACTGAAGTCACCGAGGTAGTCAAAAAGTTCTGCGGTTGCAAGGCTTTGCCCTGAGTACCTCAAGTCTCTGTTATGATTCTGGCACGTCTGCTCTAGCCTGTCTCTCTGGCTGCAATCAGCAGATGAGATGCACCTGGGGACTGCTGCAGTGCAGTGCAATCTGTGGCATTCCAAGCACCTGTGTCTTCCCTGATATATACTGACAAGCAGACGGTGCCAGATTTTTGAAAGCCATCGTGTGAGTAAATATCCAGCGTTCCTTCCTGACTGATCGTTGTTTTGATCTTGCCTTGCCTCTTGGATTTTTGCCTTTGCCTGCCCCTTGTCGGACTGTTTGGATTTTGGTTTTGACCCTGTTTCCTGCATCTGATTTATGCCTCTGCCTGCTCCTTGCCTGACGTCTCTTGTTCCGATCATCGACCCTGTTTCTGTCCCTGGATTATTGAATCAGCCTAGCCCTTGGAGTATTCAGCCAAAAGTTACCTGTCTCTCTCACCTGCGCTGTGGAGATCCCTGCCTTCTACCCACTGAGGTTTCCCCTCTGGGTTTCAAGTTTAACCCAAGACAAGAACAGGTTAGTGACTTTTCTGATTCTTGCAAGATTTGGAGAAACTACAAGTCACTAATCCTTCTTTCTGCTTCAGTGATTCCTGGAAGCTGTGTGGAGTTTAACCTGAGTGACGTTTTCCTGTGGCTGAATAAACTTTTTAATCTTTCAGTTCTGTGTCTGGCTGAATCTTGGGGTCCCGCCTTTTTCTAATTCGTAATAGAAAAATCTGGCCAAAAATGGACCCATCGCCAGCACAGCAGTGGCGCATCCACGTTGAGGAGACCCTTTCCTGGCTGGGTTCCGGCATGGAGGAAAATAATTTCCACATTACGTTCTGGCAATCCTGTCTCCAAGCCGCCCACAGTCACAAATTACCACGCCCAAGTGACACAGACAACAGCAGAGGTAAGGGAGCCACGCCTATCTCCGCCTGAGATGTTAAGGGGAGACCCAGACCAGTGTCGAGCTTTCCTAACTCAGTGTGAGATTCATTTTGAGCTTCAGCCGTCATCCTTCCCACTGAGCGCTCCAAGGTGGCTTTTGTTATATCTCTGCTGCAGGAAGGGCGAAGCAGTGGGGGACTGCTGAATGGCATAACAGGTCTGCATCTTGTAACTTCTATGAAACTTTTTCCAAGGAACTCATTCGAGTTTTTAACCCTGTTCTTCCAAGTCGTGAAGCCGCAAGAGGCTTACTGTCCCTCAAACAGGGTGATCAGCCTGTCTCGTCCTATATAATTGACTTTCATTTGCTGGCCGCAGATAGCCGTTGGAATGAGGCAACACAAATGGATGCATTTATGCAAGGACTGAACGCAGACATCAAGGATGAGTTAGCGACCCGTGACTACCCCTCCTCCCTGAAACAGCTCGAGGATCTTGCTGCTCGCATAGATGTTCGGCTAGCAGAGAGAAGGAGGGAGAAGCGACATGAGGTGGGTCGTCCCTCATTTCAGGGTCCGCCACACCTGCGTGAAAGAAGGAGCCGGTCACCTCTCACTGAGGAGAACGATGATTGTGAGCCCATGCAGTTGGGCAGAACCAAGATTACCCCTGAGGAGAAAGCTCGTCGGAGGAAGTTCAAGCTCTGTTTTTATTGTGGAAAGAAAGAACATTTAGCACTCAGATGTCCATTAAAAGGACAGGCTCAGCAGAGGAAGGGAGGTCTCTACTGAGCCGAAGCCAACTAACTGCCTCCTCCTTCTTGTTTCCTGCTTGTTTTCAAACCTCTTCCATGTCTCTCCAGGGGGCCGTGTTTATTGATTCAGGAGCAGACACTGAATTCATAGACGAAACATTCGCAAATAAGAACAGCATAAAACTCATTCCGTCAGCTGACACACGAAACGTGTTAGCATTGGATGGTCACAGCATGAATAATTCACACCTCAGGACGGAGGAGATTACCTTAACAGTTGGAGGTAATCATCAAGAAAAAGTAACTTTCATGATCATTAATTCACCTGAACTTCCTGTAGTCTTAGGGGCCTCCTGGTTGCAGAAACACAACCCTCACATTGACTGGAAGAAGAAAGAGATACTGGGTTGGTCTGAGTCATGTTCCGCTGCCTGCCTTTTGTCTGCTGCTATGGAGGTCAGCGTGGGGAATGAGGTCGAGGAAACATACCCGGATTTATCCATGGTACCGCAAGAATACCATGACTTAAAGGAAGTGTTTAATAAGATCAAGGCCATAGCTCTGCCACCCCACAGACCATATGATTATGCTATTGATTTGCTTCCTGGCACTTCACCCCCCAAAGGCAGGCTTTACTCGTTGTCTGGTCCAGAGCACAGGGCCTTGAAGAAATATGTTGATGAGGCATTAAAGGCAGGACAAATTCAAACTTCTTCCTCTCCTGCAGGTGCTGGTTTCTTTTTTGTTGGGAAGAAGGATGGTTCGTTGAGACCATGCATTGATTATAGAGGCCTTAATGAGATAACAGTTAAAAATAGATACCCCTTACCACTCATGAGCACAGCTTTTGATCAGATCCAGGGAGCCAAGATATTTTCTAAGCTGGATCTAAGGAATGCTTATCATCTGGTCCGAATCAGAGAAGGGGATGAGTGGAAGACGGCTTTTAACACGCCTACGGGCCATTATGAATACAAGGTCATGCCATTTGGACTTACTAACGCTCCTGCAGTTTTTCAGTCATTGGTCAATGACGTTCTAAGAGACATGGTGGGTCAATTCGTGTTTGTTTACCTTGATGATATATTAATCTATTCTCAAGATGTGGATACTCACAGGAAACATGTCAGAGCTGTTCTCCTGCGTCTTCTGCAAAACCAGTTGTTCGTCAAGGCAGAGAAATGTGAGTTTCACACCACTATTACATCCTTTTTGGGCTTCATCATTTCCCCAGGTCAAGTGATTGTCAACCCCTCTAAAGTAAAGGCCATCTTGGAATGGCCTATCCCCACTGATCGTAAGCAGCTTCAGAGATTTCTGGGATTCGCAAACTTTTATAGGAGGTTTATTAGAAATTACAGCCTGGTTGCTACTCCCCTGAACGCTCTTACCTCTTCCAAGACAAGATTTGTATGGAATAAGGATACAGAGAAGGCCTTCAACAGGTTAAAGGAACTCTTCATGTCAGCTCCAGTGCTACGGTCTCCTGACCCAGAGAGACAGTTTATCGTGGAGGTGGATGCCTCAAGCACTGGGGTTGGAGCCGTGTTAAGCCAGAGAGGGGAGGATGATCGTGTTCACCCATGTGCCTTCTTCTCAAGGACTCTGTCACAGGCTGAGCGGAATTACGACGTGGGAGACAGAGAGTTGCTAGCCGTCAAGTTGGCATTGACGGAGTGGAGACATTGGCTGGAGGGGACTAAGGAGCCGTTTATGGTGTGGACTGACCATAAGAATTTAGAGTACCTGAAATCAGCTAAACGGCTGAACACCAGGCAGGCAAGGTGGGCTCTGTTTTTTGGTCGTTTTAATTTCTCCCTTACAGGACAGGGAGTAAAAATGGCAAACCTGACTCCCTATCCCGGATTCAAGAGCCCGCAGAATCTCAGTCTGCAGGTGAAGAGGGGTTTATCCTTCCTGAGGCCGTCAGTTTGTCTGTGTCCCGAGCTGAGGTGGAAAGGGAGGTCCAGGAGGCCATCAGGGATCTGCCTATCCCACCATCATGCCCACCGGACCGCTGTTTTGTTCCCAAATGCCTTGTGCCAAAGGTACTGGAGTCTTGTCATTGCTCTCGTCTCGTTTGTCATCCTGGAATCAGCAGAACGATTCAGACTGTACAAGCTCATTTTGTGGGCCATCGCTTGTGAAGGATGTCAAAGACTATGTTTCTGCATGCACTCAATGTTGTCAAGCCAAGTCTTCTCGTCGCCCCCCTGCGGGGTTGTTGCACCCATTGCCCATTACCCCTCGCCCATGGTCACACATTGCTATGGACTTTGTAACAGGTTTACCGATGTCAAATGGTCACTCTGTTCTACTGACGATAATTGACAGATTTTCTAAGATGGTTCATCTGGTGCCCCTGGAGAAGCTCCCGTCTGCAAAGGAGATGGGTGAGATATTGACCAGAGAAGTTTTCAGGCTCCATGGAATACCTACTGACATTGTTTCCCGATAGAGGACCCAGTTTGTGTCACGTTTTTGGAAGGAGTTCTGTTCTTTGTTGGGAATTTCTGTTAGTCTCTCTTCAGGGTTTCATCCTCGATCTGATGGCCAAACTGAGAGAGCCAACCAAGAAGTGGAAACCAAACATCGCATTTTATGTGAGTCAGACCCGACCAAGTGGTCACAAAATTTACCCTGGGTTGAATACGCCATGAACTCTTTGCAGTCAAGTGCCACTGGTTTGTCCCCTTTCCATGTTGTGTATGGTTTCCAGCCACCCATGTTTTCCGTACAGGAGAAAGAGGCTAATGTTCCGTCTGCCCAAGCAGCTGCCTTACGATGCCAAAGAATATGGAGAAAGGCCAGGAGGTCAATGATCAGAATGTCACTGGTTCAGTCAAGAACGGCCAACCGGAGACGGATCCCTACCCCTAAGTACCAGGTTGGGCAGAAAGTTTGGCTCTCCGCCAAAGACCTGCCGTTACGGATAGAGTCCCGGAAGTTGGCACCCCGATTTGTTGGACCTTTCCCTATCTCCAAGATCATCAACCCTGTCTCTGTACGGCTGAGATTGCCCAATTCCATGAGGATTCACCCCACGTTCCACGTTTCTCAGGTCAAGCCCTTCGTGGAGCCCCGACTGGACCTAGTCTACACCTTCTACAGGGTGCTCCGGGGTTTGTGGGAATTTGTGGACCAACTGGTCCACATGTGTTTTGTAGACCTGGAGAAGGCATTTGACCATGTCACTAATAGTGCCCTGTGGGGGAGACACTAGGAGTACAGAGTCAGGGACCCTTTATTAGGGGCCACCCAGTCTCTGTACAAGCGGAGCAGGAGTTTGGTTCGCATTGCTGGCACTAAGTCAGACCTGTTCCCAGTACATGTTGGACTCCTGCAGGGCTGCCCTTGGTCACCGGTCCTGTTCACAGCTTTCATAGACAGGATTTCTAGCCATAGCCAAGGCCTGGAGGGGGTCTGGTTTGGGGGTCAGCGGATTTCTTCTCTCCTTTTTGCAGATGACGTGGTCCTGCTGGCCCCCTCTAGCCAAGACCTACAGCATGCAGTGGAGTGGTTCGCAGCCGAGGGTGAAGCGGCTGGGATGAAGATCAGCTACTCAATGTCCGAGGCCATGGTTCTCAACCGGAAAAAGGTGGCTTGCCTTCTTTAGGGTGGAGAAGAGCTCCTGCCTGAAGTGGAGAGGAGTACAAGTATCTCAGAGTCTTGTTCACTACGATTAGCTTCTTGTATAAAGATGTTTGGTTTGGTAAAATGACCTAAACAAAATGAAGAAAATAATGTGGAGAAAACTGAACTGGCCAGAGGAATAGAGCCTGCTGTTGGCAGCTTGTGAAGGAGAAGAGAGGCATGTTGAAAGGTAGATTTGGTCCTGGGATTATGGTGCGAACAAACAGGCAATCCTGGGCAGATCAATGCATTCTTCCCTTTGCTATCATGCACCAGCCTGGTACCTGCTCCAGTCAGAAACTAGAGGGGAGAGGAGCAGCACATTAGCGAACTTCTCTACAGGCAGGGGAATGTTTTAGATGACCAGTTAGGCTCTGGCTTCTGACATCATCAATCACAATACAACAAATACTTGTTCACTTCGTTTACATCTTCCTTCAATTCAGTTTATTTATATAGCGCCAATTCACAACACATGTTGTCCCAAGGCACTTACAAACTCAGTTCAATCAAATCATACAGATTTTAAGTCAAGTACATACATTCTAATTAATCCTAACTATCAAACAGTGCAGTCAAATTCAGTTTATTATTCAAATTGGTTAAAATGTTTTTCTTTCTAAGGAAACCTAGCAGATTGCATCGAGTCAGTGACTTGCAGCAGTCACTCCTAGATGAGCATGTAGCAACACTGGGGAGTGTCTTGCATTGCCATTGCAGCAATCCCTCAATACTGAGCATGCATGTAGCGACAATGGAGAGGAAAACTCCCTTTTAATAGGAAAAAACCTCCAGCATAACCAGAACCAGGCACGATGTGAGCGGCCATCTGCCACAACTGACTGGGGTTTCGAGAGCAGAGCAGAGACAGAAAAAGAACACAGAAGCACTGATCCAGGAGTACTTTCTATGGGAAGAAAGTAAATGTTTGTGTGTTTAGATTAATGTACTTTAGCTTGTTTAGAGGTTGTATTTATGTACATATATTTTTTTTGAGTTTTTCCAATCTTTGAAAGCATTTTACAGTCTGTAAATATTTAAATAATTCGGTACAATATTGTTTTTGTTTTTCTGTTCACTTTTTATTCATTGTTATTCATTATTGTTTTTATTATTTTTTTTATCCTTCCTGCAATACCGTACTAGAGGTGCACCTTTAATCTGCCTTGAAACTATTTAATTTCCCCCTTAGGGGGATGATAAAGTTGATCTTCTCTCTAGTTAATTATTGTATGATTATTGTAAGTATTGTATTATTATTGTATTGTATTATTGTATTGTATTATTGAATTATTATAAGTTTATGTGCTCATTTATTCGACTGTTTAGTGGGTGAGTCCCGCACGTTCGAACTGATAGTGTTTTATTGATTCACTATATTTACAGAGAAATACAGAGAAATCTCTCCTTTCTCTTGGTCTTTCCTCCATCTTCTCTGCTTAAAACACTATTAGGCTCACTAAAAGTCCTCCTCACTACTCTGAACAGTTGTTCACTTGAGGAGCTCTCTTGAGGCCTAAGGCCTAGTGTCCTCATTCTATGATTTTCCTTATAATGACGACACAAGGAGCTACCCTTAGTCTTAGGATTCTTTGTGAATACGGGCCCAGTTGTGCAACAACATTTTTGCCTTGCAATATTATCCAGCAACGGTTGTATCCAACTGTTGTAGTGCAAAGGAAGGCGTCGTCCATCAAAACAGGTCGAAGACTTTGGGAGATTGCTATTTACTACTTCCACAGTTATTTATCTTGGCAGGAATTCCCATCCAGTCCAAACTTTAAGGAGGGTTTTGTGTTGTATACAAAATGCTGCAAAAGAAACATTGTTTTAAACAATAGTGATGCTCATTATCAGGTCTAAGGGTGAATTCACGCAAGGAATGTCTGCTTGTTTGGTCCGGACCAAAAGCGGACTTTATGTTTTTCGTTTTAACATTGTATTTTTTGCAACCGCTCTGCACAGAGCCGGTTCCTATTCACACAAGAAGCGAACCACACCAGAGTTCATTTGGAAGTGGACCGAGACCTCAAAAAGTGTGTCTCGGTCCAGTTGTGTGGTTCGGACCATGGTTCGCTTCAGTGTATTCACACCTGCACAAAAAAAAACGAACTCTGGTCGAACCAAAAGTGGAAATTATTGATGAGTGCACGAAGGCAAGCCTTTGATGCCACTCCTCCCCCTGTGTTTGTACACTTATGTTTTTTTAAAAAAATATATGTTTTTTAAAAATGATCCGGTCAACATTTTGGTCTGCTTAAAGGGGACATATCATGCTCTTAAATCCTTCCATTTCACACCTTAAATCATTCAGTTTTGGTCTCTACACAGTTGAACTGCAATGCTTTGGTCTAAATTCCTTGTTATTGTAACTCCACAGGCCCCTCTTTTGGTCTGAGAGCAATTCAACGCAATTTCTTAAAATGCAATTGAGGCACTTCACACCCTACCCCCCTCCAGGCCATCAGCTTCAAGATGTTTTTTTTTATTTTTTTGGGAACTTTATTGGTAAATATACAAAAAGATTAACCATACAGTAAATGCTGAACAACAGTGGGCATAATACAAACTATCAGTTAACTAATTACATCACATTACAGTCTTAGGTTGAGCAGAACCCACCCATTTAAAAGAAAATAAAAAACCCAAAAGAGAGAAAACGCTTAGATTTATACACTCACCAGCCACTTTATTAGGTATACCTGTCCAACTGCATGTTAACGCAAATTTCTAATCAGCCAATCACATGGCAGCAACTCAATGCATTTAGGCATGTAGACATGGTCAAGACGATCTGCTGCAGTTCAAAGAATGGGGAAGAAAGGTCATTTAAGTTACTTTGAACGTGATATGGTTGTTGGTGGGAGACGGGCTGGTCTGAGTTTTTCAGAAACTGCTGATTTACTGGGATTTTCATGCACTACCATCTCTAGGGTTTACAGAGAATGGTCCGAAAAAGAGAAAATATTCAGTGAGGCGGCAGTTCTGTGGGCGCAAATGCCTTGCTGATTGCCAGAGGTCAGAGGAGAATAGCCAGACTGTTTCGAGCTGATAGAAAGGCCACAGTAACTCAAATAACCACTTGTTACAACCAAGGCACTGCAGAAGAGCATCTCTGAACGCACAACACGTCGATCCTTGAGGCGGATGGGCTACAGCAGCAGCAGACCACACCGGGTGCACTCCTGTAAGCTAAGAACAGGAAAACTGAGGCTAATTTCCCACAGGCTCCCCAAAAATTGGACAATAGAAGATTGGGAAAAAAATGTTGCCTGGTTTGGGGTACCCCTCAATTTCTGCTGCGACATTCGGATGGTAGAGTCAGATTTTTGGCGTCGACAACATGAAAGCATGGATCCATCCTGCCTTGTATCAAGGGTTCAGGTTTTGGTGGGTGGTGGGATGTAAGGGTGGGGGATATTTTCTTGGCACACTTTTTGGGGCCCTCTAGTCCAACTGAGCATCGTGTCGACGCCACAGCCTACCCTGACTATTGTTGCTGACCATGTTTCCCCACCCCTTTTTATGACCACAGGTTCCCCCATCTTCTGATGTTACTTCCAGCAGGATAACGCGCCATGTCATAAAGCACGAATCATCTCAGACTGGTTTTTTTTGAACATGACAATGATTTCACTGTACTCAAATGGCCTCCACAGTCACCAGATCTCAATCCAGTAGAGCACTTTTGGGATGTGGTGGAACGGGAGATTCGCATCAAGGATGTGCAGCCGACAAATCTGCAGCATCTGTGTGATGCTATCACCAAACTCCCCGAGGAATGTTTCCAGTACCTTGTTGAATCTATGCCACGAAGGATTAAGGCAGTTCTGACGGCAAAAGGGGGTCCAACCCGGTACTAGCAAGGTGTACCTGATAAAGTGGCCGGTGAGTGTATGTCTAAAATAAATAATAAAGGGCCTTGTGAAAAGACCCAAAATAATTCTAATTTTAAACATACAGGTAAAAAGCTTTAATAAAATGTTCAAGTTCCTACTTTTTGATATGTTATCAGACTAAGGCAACACAAATACTGAAGCTGTTTCTTCATACAAACACTTCATGGTCCAGTGAGAATTCGTTCTTCAATCCTTGACTCATACCACAACTATCTTCCCCTTTGGAATCAACTCTGATTTTCACGAAGCCGCAAAGTTCTGCCCAATGAAAGGGTTAGAGTGTTTCAAAGAAGACTGATTGGATGATTTGAAATTTTTTAATGTTGTTGACAGTCAGTCAGTCATTTTCTACCGCTTATTCCATAGTGGTTCACGGGGGAGCTGGTGCCTATCGATGGGCGACAGGTCACCAGTCCATCGCAGGGCAACACACAAACAACCATGCACACACCTAAGGGCAATTTAGAGTGACCAATTAACCTAACAGGCATGTCTTTGGACTGTGGGAGGAAGCCAGAGTACCCAGTGAGAACCCACGCATGCACAGGGAGAACATGCAAACTCCATGCAGAAAGACCCCGGCCAGTAATCGAACCCGGGACCTTCTTGCTGCAAGGCAACAGTGCTACCAACTGCGCCCCTTGTTGTTGACAATTATATTTAAATGTAGAGAGGTAAAAGACTAGTCACTTGAAGAGTCCTAGTCAGCTGTCAAATAAGACAGTTCTTAACCAACAAATATGATTAATGTTTCAACAATTTCAGTGTTTTTTTTTTTTCAGGTTTTTGAATGAAAACAAGTCGGAATCAAAGATCAGCTCTCTTCTTTCCCCAGTTTTTGATGTGTTTTTTTGCATAACTCTCCTGGTAAATTTGGTTTCTTATTTTGATCATCATCTTGGATAATGCATTTCATGAACCAATGTATATTTCTGCTCTGTGCTTTTTGCATTAATGCACTTTTTGGAACAGCAAGTTTCTATCCTAAATTTCTGTGGGATTTACTCTCTCCTGTTCATGTCATCTCTTACTCAGGCTGCCTATTTCAGGCTCAGGTGTTGTACTCCTTTGCCTCCAGTGATCTGTCCATCCTTGCCCCATGGCATACGATCGGTATCTGGCTATATGTTGTCCTCTGGAGTACCACTCCTTTTCCTGTCAGGCAAAAGTCTTAACCTGACATGCTTTTTTTGGGGTTTTTAAATTTTTTTTTATTGTTTTTTTAGTCAAAATTTTTCTTAATCAAAATGAAAGTTTGCAGACCATATATTTTAACCCGAAACCCTTTCTGTTGAATTGGACATTGTTCACTGGCATGTTTTTTTCCCAATGAAAAATCCCTTTTTTACATTTTGGGCAAACTTAAAAAAAATAATTTATGTATTTCATGGCTTCTTTATTGCATAGTCTTACATGTATATTGTTAGAAGATGTGCCAATTCTATCGAAAACAGGGCAAAGTTTATGCAAACACGTGTGCCGCATTTAATCTCCTTGTCCGCCTTTATTGTGACTATGATGACTGATGCTATTAACAATCGACTCAGTCCTAAAAATTTAAGTGAGACTTTGCAAAATCTTATTGCAATGGAATTTCTTATCATTCCTCCTCTTATGAATCCACTCATTTATGGTTTCAAATTGACCAAAGTAAGAAGCAGAATTATTGATTTTGTTGCTTTTAAATGTAAATTAATTTAAGCACACATTTCAGATGCTGGCTTCCGCAATGGTTCTGCTTAATACTAAATTATTTTAATTATTGATATACTGTGGAACGACAGACATCAAACCTAGTCTCACATGCAAGATGATGATTTAGGTTTTTACTAGTTATTGACCCCCCTCTTGAAAACAAAGGCTGAATACAAAGTAAAATATGGTCTGGTGCTTGTGTATCTAGTGACTGTACCCTAGCTGTCTGAACCTGGCAGCCTGAGCTCCGGCAGGAAAGAATCTGAAAGAATTATAGATTTCCCAAGAAGAAATTGTGTCCCTAATTAGGTCGACAAAAGCAGCTTTCCCCCACTATCTGAAGAAGTCCACACTGAAACTGCTGCTCTGTATGCCTGACGCGTGCACCGGTCCAAGTAGATGCCCACCCTGCCGAGAGCAGCCCCCACACTACTCACTGGCCCTCTTGAATGTACTCCTGTTTATCATTGTGTCTGGGCAGAAAAAAATGGTTTGGAATTAAACAATTTACATATTGTTTATTACAGGCCAAGGAGCCTCATGATAAAAATAAATAAAATTTGTTTTGTAAAGTTTCTAAAGAGTCCCTATGCTCCAGTAACGTGAGCTCATTAGTTTTTTTTGTTGTTGTTTTTTTTGCTTCATTCTTGCCCGGTAGTTTTAATTGAATTGTTATAGCCTAGTAAAGAGTTAGTCAATTGAAATATGTTTAACTTGTAGTTGAATTAACTTTGTTAATACATTCATATAAGCAGCTGTGGAGAATTTATTCCATGTGCTGACACATTTTTGCTGTCCAGTAATTCCAGAACCTCGATTCATTCTTTCAT
Source organism: Crenichthys baileyi (assembly GCA_036173005.1). NCBI lineage: Eukaryota > Metazoa > Chordata > Actinopteri > Cyprinodontiformes > Goodeidae > Crenichthys > Crenichthys baileyi. Next base: position 42,545 of record JAHHUM010000373.1, on the reverse strand, counting down.
CTATTGTCCTAATGCCACCACCATATTGGGCTGGTATTCACAGGACAATACTTGACAGACCAAATGGTTATTTGATTAAATATTGAATTTTTGTCCCTTTTTGTACCAACAGATCTTGACAAACCCCAAGTAGTTACTGTTCCCACTGAGGCAAAACAATCCTCTCTATGAGAGGTCAATGTAACTGTGAAGGGTCAGCACTCTATTGGCCCACATGATGATGGAATGCTGGAGTCTGCAATGTTATGGTGGCATGGGTGGTTTATAAGGTCAAGCAGGGCACACTGATAGTCCGTGTCATCAGTGAAACAAATAAGGCACTCACCTTGAAGGAGGGGATGAAAGTTGGTAGGTCAGAATCAGAATCAGAATCAGCTTAATTGCCAAGTTTGTACATACAAACAAGGAATTTGACTCCGGTACACAGCATCCTCATCTCCTGCTCACAGCCAAACAGACATCCCACCCTCCTTTGACCCGCAGCTTTCCTGTCACGCCTCAAATGTTTTATCTTCAACCTCAGCCACTGACCCTTCTGCTTCTACATGTTTGTCTTCAATAACATCAGAAGATGCTGATGCTCCCTTTGCCTCCACCTTCCACCTGTGTGTCTCAAGAAGTCAGGTGAAGATGCGACTGGAGAGACTGAATCGGAATAAGGCTGCAGGTCCAGATCATGTCAGGCCTAGAGTCCTGAAGGGCTGTGCAGAGCAGCTCTGTGGGATTCTGCAGCACCTCTTCAATCTTAGCATGGCCCAGAAGAAGGTTACAGAGTTGTGGAAGACCTCCTGTCTTGTTCCGGTAGCAAAGAAAACTCACCCACCAGTCCTCAGTGACTATAGACCTGTTGCCCTGACCAGGTGGTCATAGCTGACCACCTGATTAAGCAAACAATAAACTATCAGGACCCCCTCCAGCCTATCGCTGTGGAGTTGGAGTTGAAGATGCCATGAAAAACCTGCTTCAACAACCCCACTGTCTTCTGGATAAAGCCAACAGCACTGTGAGGATCATGTTCTTTGATTTCTCCAGTGCATTTAACACAATTCAATCTTATTTGCTTTGTCAGAAACTCCAGAAGACTCAGGTGGAGGCCTCAACAATCTCCTGGATCAAAGACTACCTGACAAACAGACCACTGTTTGTGAGACTGAAGGGTTGTGCGTCTAACCAGGTAGTCAGCAGCACAGGAGAACCAGAGGGGACTGTACTCTCACCATTCCTCTTGACTCTGTACACCTCAGACTTCCAGTACAAGACAGACTCCTGTCACCTACAGAAATACTCGGATGATTCTGCAGTTGTGGGGTGGATCAGAGATGGACAAGAAGATGAGTACAGGGAGCTGGTGGACCGCTTTGTGGCAAAATGTGGAAACAATCATCTCTGAATAAAACAAATTATTATGATTATAGATTTTAAGAGAAACAGGAATAGGTCAAAAACTATTTGGATCATGGGAGAAGAGGTGGAGGTGGTGGAGGAGAATAAATACCTCGGTGATCACCTGGACAACAGACTGGAGTGGAGATGCAACTCTGAAGCCATCTACAAGAAGGGACAGAGCAGACTGTACTTCTTGATGAAGTTTAGTTCCTTCGCTGTTTGCAGCACGATGCTGCATATCTTCTGTAAGTCTGTTGTGGAGAGTGTGATCTCTTCTGCCATTATCTGCTGGGGTAGCAGCATCAAAGCCAGGGAGCTAAAAAAGCTCAACACGCTGATAAAGAAGGCTGGCTCTGTTCTGGGGACTTCTCTGGAAGCTCTGGAGATCATTGTGCAAAGAAGGATTCTTCATAATATGAAGAACATTATGGAGAACCCTGAGCATCCTCTTTATGGGACTGTCCTACAATAACAGAGTGTCTTCAGTCAGAGGCTTCTTCAGATGTGCTGTAAGACAGAGTGCAAAAAGAGATCCTTCCAGCCCACAGCCATCAGCATCTACAACAGCTCTTTGAAGAAACCTGCAAAATGAGCTAGAACAAGATTTAATTTCCCTTTGAGACTAATAAAGTATTTTTGAATTTGAATTGAATTTGAATTTAATGTTGGCATGCCATGTAGGTGTTCTGCAGTTATAACTCAAAGTAGAAGATCAGTTTTATTTGCCAGGTTCGTTTGAGTATGTTAAAGGCTGGTGTCATGAATGTAAGGATTGTGGGTCAAAAGAGTTTCAGGTTTTGTTTTGTTGCCTTCTTCAGTCCACACCAATCTCCTGACCTTTTGAAAGGGTGGCCCTGGACATCCTAGGGCCACTTCCACTTTGAAAAACAAGCACATCTTAATCATTGCAGATTATTTTTCAAAGTAGATGGGGGCCCTAGGGTAATGGTGGAACAGTAGGTCTGTCAATTGGGTACTCCCCATGTGATTCACATGCATCATGGAAGAAATTCTGAGTTGGGTCTATTTAAAGAGTTGTGTCCGCATTTCAATATTCATAAAACCCACACTTTTCCCTACCACCTTCGATCTGACTGTCTTGTGGAAAGGTTTAACATGACACTCTTGTCAATGTTGTGCTTGTTTGTGGAGGGAAACCAGAGCATTTGGGATGGATTGTTGCCATGTGGGATGCTAGCCTATAGGAGTAGTTTGGACTTGAGTATTGGGCTCACACCGTTTTGTTTGGACAGGAAATATTGTTGCCAGTAGATATCATACTGAGTCTTGACACGGCAGAAAGGTTTTCTGTAACTACAGAATATGTGTCAAGGCTGAGGGACATGTTATCCAGTGGTAGGCAGAAAGATGTTATGATTTACAGGTATTGTATTTTGGCTTTCTTCTGTGTTAATTTCCAATCATTTCTAGGTTTATTGTTGTTAGAATAGGTCTTGCCATGTTTAGTTGTTAACTATTGCCATTTAGGTTTTGCCATATCAGTTGATTCTTTTATGTTTAGTTTCTTTATTATTATTTCTTGTGCGGTATCATCAGGAAAGCACATGGAACATGGGAAAGATAACGAAATAATCCAGCAAGGAACAATGAAACACCAGGAGCTTCAATGCTGAACCATGGGTGAAATATGACAAAGGACCCAGATGAGCTAATCAGAGATGTGGAACAGCTTTGGCAGAAAGAAAGTAGGGAAACCGAGGGAGGGAGACCAATAAACACATAGCTGAACTAACTCAAAAAGATCTACAAATCGAAAGAAAAAAGTCTGAAACTAACATAACCAAAATACATATATCACAAGATATAATAATAAAATAAGACACTAAGCACAAATGAATAAACTGATGTCGCAAAAGGCAAATAGTTAAAATAACCCCAGAAATAATTAGAAAGGAACACAAAAGAAAACCAAAACACAAACACCTGTGAATCTTTACCAAATAATCCTTTGATGTGAGGGTTAAAGGGCAGCATTACATTAAGGGGGAGTTGGTCTGGGTTTGGACAAAGGCTAGGAAAAGAGGTGTTTGTCCTAACTGTTGTAGTTGCAGTATGCCTGTGGTTCCTCCTTGATATCTGCCCCAACCGTCTGTCCCTGTGGAATCAGGTGAGACTTTGTACAGTAACAGCCTCCCTCCAAATCAATGAGATGCTCTGTCGGAAGGGTTATTGGCAGGTTTAAAATCACACTGCAACTGTAGGCATTGCTACATTCAACAGATAAGCAACATTAGATACTTCAAGAGAGCCGGTTGAAGAGCAGTAACATTCCGTAACCAAGATGAACAAGGTTTCAGCAGTTTGTGTTTTTTCTTTCAGGTTTAAATGAGACGAGGAATTACAGGTCACCCATTTTCTTTCTCACTTTAATGTGTTACTTCATAATTATTGTTTTAAATGTCTGTATTGTTTTGACCATAATCTTTAATAATGAGCTCCATGAACCAATGTATATTCTGCCGTGTGCTTTTTTATGATTCTATGAATCCTTTATGGAACAGGCAGGTTTCTATCCCAATTTCTGTGGGATTGCTCTCTCCTGTTCATGTCATCTCTTACTAATCAGGTGCCTTGATGCAGACTCAGTGTTGTACTCCTCTGCCTGCACAGTGATCTGTCCATCCTGCCCGCATGTCATATGATCGATATCTATGGTATATGTCGACCATGGAGTACCACTCTGTCATGCCGAAGCATAGAGTCATTACTTCAGTTTGTCTTGCTTGGTTAATACCTTTTTGCAATATAGCTGTACAACCACGTTCTTACATACTACGGTTGAAGTTAGCAGCACGTCATTTAAACATGACTAAATTGGTGAATGATATGGGAGCATGTTTGCTAGCTGTTTTCAGCTGAAGCTTCTGTAACCAGCATAGTTGCAAAAACCGCAATAGTAGTTTATTCTCTACACAGTGTTATAATTGTGTGGTCCTACATTTTTCTCATCAAAACGTGTGTTGGTTCTATAGAAAACAGGTGAAAGTTCATGCAAACCTGTGTGCCACATTTGATCTCCTTGTTAACTGTTTCAATAATTAAACTTTTTGATGTTATATATATTAGATTTGAGGCCAAGGATTTACCACAAACTCTTAAATACTTTGTTTCAATAGAATTTCTCATCATACCTCCTATAATGAATCCGCTCATTTATGGTTTCAAGTTGACAAAAATCCGACAAAAGATGTTGGCAACTATGAGAATAAAATGACCGTCCTGTAGTCTTAAGTTTTTGATCCTTTTATGTTTTGCTTTGATTACGTTTTCTAAATTTTTTTCAATTCTTTTAATTAAATTAAGCCATTTTTTTTCTGTTTAGGTTGCATATAGTTTACAGTTATATTCAATAAATTAGAATATTAATAAAAAGTTAATTTATTTCAGTAACTCACTTCATTAATAAAAGGCTGTATTTAGAATAATTACACACAGACTTGTGTTTTTAATTCCTTATTTCTGTTAATTAGGGTAATTTTCCACTTACAGCTAATGACACAATGACATTTATGATGTGAATATTATATCAGTAAATAAATAAACCAATAAAATAAAAACACTTTGATACAGGAAGGTGGACTTATGTTTAACAGCTGCTTAAAGAATGTTATTTTCAAAAGAAAGATGAATCAGAAGGCTCAAAATAAAATCCTTCTATGAAGACTTGGTGACATCAGGATGCTTTTTACCAAATTTCTCTAACTGTGAGTTTTGGAGATTTTTTTACATGTAGTCTTCTCAAGTCTGAGTGGAATATTACTATGATTAGCCCTGTCATTACAAATAGTTCAAATGTCTTTATCTACATGTGATTGTTTAATTTTTGTCACACATGTAAACATTATTGTTCTCAAAATACGTTGGCTGTTGTAAACCTATACATATGTGTGACATCAGATGTTTTTTCTGTGAGAATACAAGTTTAGAAGTTACGAATGCAAGTTACAAAGTTACAACTTTCCAACAATACAAGTACAAGCCACAAAGTTACGAGTACGAATCTAAAATCCCGGAAGATACTGTTACACTCCTTATCAGTGTCAAGATCTGGGTTTTGTTTGTGTTTGTGTTTTGTGCTTGCTACATGTGCTCAGTGTTTTCAGACGGTGCTGGAGTTCTCAGATGTGCTGGGTGACAGGTGCGACTCATTCTGCTGATAGCTTTGTGGAGTACTTAAGCAGGAGGCAGCCAGCACTTCGATGCCAGAGTGTTTTGCCCTCAGTGGCTAAGCAGACCTGAACCTTGGGCTCATGTCAACAAATACCATCCAAGTATTTGGAAACCTTTTCTGGATGTACAAGGCTACCTACGCTCTGAGGATTACTTTCCTTATCTTCTGACTTCGTTCGGATTCACATCTAGCTGGCAGCTTCCTGCTATCTTCGCCTCCTCGACCAAGCCACGAGCGTACCCTGTTCCACCCTCCAACGTAAGCATCTGCACACCGAACTCATTATTGCTCCGAGCTCACACTGAACAATCCCCGAAGAGAACTGCTTCAAGGCTGGATCCTGACTGCTTCTTCCCCTGGCGACCTGACCACGCCTATTTAGTAAAGCTGCCTTCGTTTCTGTGTTAAATCCCTAAATCTTAGTTAAAAATCATTTACTTCCCTGTTCTCACAGTTTATCTTCCCATACAGTTGGAGAATCATCCGTTACCTCAACTGATTATTTTTGTCACAATAAACAACTTATTTATATTTATTCTGTTCTTGGGAGTGCTCTCTGTATGTGGGTCAGATCTATTACGAAAATGACAATCAGTTAGTGGCGGTAATGTCTGAAAGTTGTTCGCCAACCCCCCTTAAACAAGAAAAAGAGGAAGAGCTGTTCCTCATGTCTTGTTTTTTTTTTCTTTTTCTTTTTTTACACAGTTTTGTGGGGTTTTGTTTTCTTTTTTTTCGCCGAGAGAATCAATGTTTCCAACTTGTGTCATGTTCACTTTAACCTGACAGATATCAACACATCGGGTTTAATTATAATCTTTTATTACGTAAATAAAAGGATGGAAGCTCACTCTGCTGGACTGGAAAAATATGGCTTCCTGAAAAGATGAGTGTAGGCTTATTATTCTGGTAAATTGCATTCTAATTACTGCATTAATTATTGTCTGTTGTTGTTTTTTCTAAAATAATCAGCTCCAGTAGATGTATTATTTAAACACTCTATAAATTCCTCTATCAAACATACTGTCCACTCGTTTCACGAGAAAAAAAATGTTTTAGGAACATCAAAGGGGAACAGAATATGTCAGCCTGACTCCCACACCCTATAATGTTTTGTTACCCCATGGGACAGGGATTAACCAATCATCTTATGTTTTGGGTCATTCATTTCTCACATAATACACAATTATCCTTGTGAATTTGAAGACATTGGCTCTTTGTTTTCCAAAGTTATAGGGAGGGAGACCTTATATTTCAGCCATCTGAAATATTGTTTCCCCCTTTAAATGGCAAATATAAGAAAGCATTTCTCCAAATTCACCTACTGTCCGTGATGAAAGGAATAAACAAAGTGAAAAACTCACTGGTAAATTAATTTGTTCCCTTGTTATGAGGGGGAAAAGGAAATACAAGATACACAAAGACAATAAATAAATCAACAAAACAAACTACACCCAGAGACCTGTTACATTTAAATGGTTAAAATTATTTAGTAATTTGATTATTTTGGTTAATTTATTTGGGAGAACAGATCTTCGCAGGGGAACAGCACAAGACCCGCTTTCTCCTCTTCTTCTTCTTGTTTAACGAAGGTTGGCGAACAACTTACAGGTGCATTACTGCCACCAACTTGTTAGGAGTGTAAAAACTGTAATTTAGGTTTTAGATTCGTACTTGTAAATTTGCGATACGTTCTCATAAATTTGTGATTTCTACTTGTATTGTTGCAAAGTTGTAACTTGTATTCCTAATTTCTTAACTTGTATTCTCACAGACAACAAGGCACAAATACAAATCTTACAATGTTAAATTTATTAATGTTTATTTACTTACTTTTACAAATTTAGACACCTACGCATAAACTATTTAGACAATTACCTTACCCAACAACTTTACCTTCATCCAAACAAACAACATCTCACCTCTCTACCTCAGTGCCTACCCAGACATCTACCTAATTAAAAAAATGATTTACAAAGAACATCAGTGTTAAAGCCCCTCCTTGAACCGCCGCCTTAACGTTGTGGAGGGGTTTGAGTGTTCAAATGATCCTAGAGGCTATGTTGTCTGGGGCTTAAATGCCCCTGGTAGGGTCTCCCATGGCAAACAGGCTCTAGGTGATGGGTCAGACAAAGAGCGGTTCAAGAATCCTTCATGAGGACAAATATATTGAGGCACGTGACGTCGCCCGGTACGGCGGAGCCGAGGTCCCACCCTGGAGCCAGGCCTGGGGTTGGGACTCGTCAGAGAGCGCCTGGTTGCCGGGCTGCTCCTCGCGGGACCCGGCCGGGCCAAGCCCGAACGAGAGACGTGAGGCCATCCCCCAGTGGGCCCACCACCTGCAGGGGAACCGTGAGGGGGCCGGGGCAAAAAGGACTGGGTGGGGGACGAAGGTGGAGACCTCAGCGGCCCGATCCCCGGATGCTTAGGCTGGCTCTAGGGTGGGTTTACCTCGCTGGGGGGAAGGAGCCTGAGCTTGTGCGGGAGGTCGAGAGATATCGACTAGAAATAGTCTGGCTCGCCTCCACGCACAGCGTGGGCTCTGGAACCCATCTCCTTGAGAGTGGCTGGACTCTCTTCTACTCTGGAGTGGCCCACGGGGAGAGGCGGCAGGCTGGGGTGGGTTGTTTGTTGCCCCCCAGCACAGCCGTCTCGTGTTGGGGTTTACCCCGGTGAATGAGAGGGTCGCATCCCTACGCCTTCGGGTCGGGGATAGGTCTCTGACTGTCGTTTCAGTAGTGCGGAGTACCCGGCCTTCTTGGTGTCCCTGTCGGGGGTGCTGGATAGTACCCCTCCCGGGACTTCAACGCCCACGTGGGAAACGACAGTGACACCTGGAGAGGCGTGATCGGGAGGAATGGCCTCCCCGATCTGAATCCGAGTGGTGTTTTGTTACTGGACTTCTGTGCTAGTCACGGATTGTCCATAATGAACACCATGTTCAAGCATAAGGATGTCCATCAGTGCACTTGGCACCAGGACACCCTAGGCAGGAGGTCAATGATCGACTTTGTTGTCGTATCATCAGACCTTCGGCCGCATGTTTTGGACACTCGGGTGAAGAGAGGGGCTGAGCTGTCCACTGATCACCACCTGGGGGTGAGTTGGATCCGCTGGAGGAGGAGAAAGCCAGACAGACTTGGCAGGCCCAAGCGCATAGTGAGGGTCTGCTGGGAACGCCTGGTGGAGCCCTCGGCCAGGGATGTATTCAACTCCCACCTCCGGGAGAGCTTTGACCAGATTCCGGGGGATGTTGGAGACATAGAGTCGGAGTGGACCATGTTCTCCGCATCTATTGTCAATGCTGCTGCCCGTAGCTGCGGCCGTAAGGTCTGCAGTGCCTGTCGTGGCGGCAATCCCAGAACCCGGTGGTGGACACCGACAGTAAGGGATGCTGTCAAGCTGAAGAAGGAGTCCTATCGGATGTGGTTGGCTTGTGGGACTCCTGAGGCGGCTGACGGGTACCGTGAGGCCAAGCGTGCTGCGGCCCGGGCTGTGGCAGAGGCAAAAACTTGGGCCTGGGAGGAGTTCGGTGAGGCCATGGAGAAGGACTACCGATTCTGGCAAACCGTCCGGCACCTCAGGAGGGGGAAGCAGTGCTTCGCCAACACTGTTTATAGTGGGGGTGGAAGGCTGCTGACCTCGACTGGGGACATTATCGGGCGGAGGAAGGAGTACTTCGAAGATCTCCTCAATCCTGCCATCACGCATTCCCTGGTGGAAACAGAGGCTGGGGACTCGGGGTTAGACTCTTTCATCACCCAGGCTGAAGTCACCGAGGTGGTTAAAAAGCTCCGGAGTGGCAAGGCTTCAGGGGTGGATGAGATCCGCCCTGAGTACCTCAAATCTCTGGATGTTTTGGGGCTGTCAAGGTTGACACGCCTCTTCAACATTGCATGGCGGTCGGGGACAGTGCCTCTGGACTAGCAGACCGGGGTGGTGGTCCCCCTTCATAAGAAGGGTGACCGGAGGGTGTGTTCCAACTATAGGGGGATCACACTCCTCAGCCTCACTGGTAAGGCCTACGCCAGGGTATTGGAGAGGAGAGTCCGGCCGATAGTCGAACCTCGGCTTCAGGAGGAGCAGTGTGGTCTTCGTTCCGGCCGTGGAACACTGGACCAGCTCTATACCCTCTACAGGGTACTCGAGGGCTCATGGGAGTTTGCCCAACCGGTTCACATGTGTTTTGTGGACCTGGAGAAGGCATTTGACTGTGTCCCTCGTGATGCCTTGTGGGGGGTGCTCCAGGAGTATGGAATCGGGGGCCCTTTATTAGGGGCCATCCGGTCCCTGTACTAGCGGAGCAGGAGATTGGTCCGCATTGCTGGCACTAAGTCGGACCTGTTCCCGGTGCATGTTGGACTCCGGCAGGGCTGCCCTTTGTCACCGGTCCTGTTCATAACTTTTATGGACAGGATTTCTAGACACAGCCAGGGCTGGAGGGGTCTGGTTTAGGGACCAGTGGATTTCGTCTCTTCTTTTTGCAGATGACGTGGTCCTGCTGGCCCCCTCTAGCCAAGACCTACAGCATGCGCTGGGCTGGTTCGCACCCGAGTGTGAAGCGGCTGGGATGAAGATCAGCTCCTCCAAGTCAGAGGCCATGGTACTAAACCGGAAAAGAGGGGCTTGTCCTCTTCAGGTTGGAGGGGCGTTCCTGCCTCAAGTGGAGGAGTTCAAGTATCTCGGGGTCTTGTTCACGAGTGAGGGAAGAATGGAGCGGGAGATCGATAGACGGATCGGTGCGGCTGCCGCTGTAATGGGGGCGCTGTGCCGGTCCGTTGTGGTGAAGAGAGAGCTGAGCCGAAAAGCAAAGCTCTCGATTTACCGGTCGGTCTACGTTCCTACCCTCACCTATGGCCATGAACTTTGGGTCATGACCGAAAGAACGAGATCCCGGATACAAGTGGCTGAAATTAGCTTCCTCCGTAGGGTGGCCGGGCACTCCCTTAGAGATAGGGTGAGGAGCTCAGCCATTCGGGAGGGGCTCGGAGTAGAGCCGCTGCTCCTCCACATCGAGAGGAGCCAGTTGAGGTGGTTTGGGCATCTATACCGGATGCCTCCTGGACGCCTTCCTCGGGAGGTGTTCCAGGCACGTCCCACCGGGAGGAGGCCCAGGGGACGGCCCAGGACACGCTGGAGGGACTATGTCTCTCGGCTGGCCTGGGAACGCCTTGGGCTCCCCCCGGAGGAGCTTATTATTCTTATTCTTATTCTATCAGCAGTTTACAGGATGATCTGTATTACACTCCCAAATCCCAGGATGGGAGGTTTACGGCTCTTTGGAGGTTATCGAGGACCTCCTCCTCGGAGAGGTTGAAGATTTCCCCAAAATCTCAGTCAAGGGCAATCACAAACTAAGGGAACTTAGAGACATTTTTATGAAGCTCGAAGCAGCTAAGACAGAGGGGTACCTACCTTCCCTCTTGTATCTCAAGACCTCCAACTGTGTCAGCCCTACTGTTCAGAAACTCCTGCATACCCTACAAGAAATGTTGGATCATGTTAAAACGACCAACATGGGATCCCATACCCACTATTCTCAGTCTTCGTAATTGTTATCTGCGAACATGCAATGACCCCAGCTTCGCCTGCATAACAGGATCATGGTGCACAGACAAACCAGAAAATTGCCCAACCAGTAACCAGGTGAGAAGATCAGTTGCTATGAAAAAGACTGAAGTCTCAGTAAACAGGAACGACAGTGCCAGCGCTGCAGCAACCTGACCTGATGGTAATCCTGAAAAACAGTGCCCTCTACATAACAAACAACATCCACTGAGAAAGTGCCGTGTCTTCAGAAACAAATGCTGGAGGAAAGAAAAACATATCTGAAGGAAAAACACATTGGTTTCAGTTGCTGCGCTTAATCCACCCATATGGCCAAAGACTGTGACAACCCTGTGCAGTGCAAGGAGTGTAACAATGACGGACACCTCTCAGCACTGCATCTAGGGCCAGCCCCATGGAAAGGTGGTGTTCTATAGGCTAGTACAGACCATGGTGGGGAGCAACTACAGGAAGCGGAGGCTACTCTATCAGTGAATGCCAAATGAACAAAGGTCTGTGGCAGAGTTAACACCTCAAGTCGTCCTCCAAAATCTGCCTTTTGTTTGTGTATCCTGCGGGACGAAGAGACAGTGCTATGAAGACCTGCACAGTTCTCGATAAACTAAGAAGCAAGTCGCTGAGTTTTTGAGCACTTCAACATTAAAGGAGAAGGTTCAACATACGCTTTAAAGACATGCTCAGGGGTTTTGGAGACTGCAGGGCAACGTGCAAGTAACTTCATTGTGGAAGTGCTGCACGGCAACAGAGATATTCCTGCCTACTTTGTAGAATGCTACATGCTGCCAGATGACAGTTCTGAAATACCATAACCAGAGGTAGCCAGACATCATCCTCATCTTTAGCACCTGACAGACAAAATCCCAGCTGTAGACCCAAACGCATGTATCTTACTCCTCCCCAGAAGGGACCTGATCCAGGTGCACAAGATACGGGAACAGTGTAATGGCCCTCACAACAAACTGTTTGCCCTTCGCATCAACTTTGGATAGGAATCATTGGGGATGTGTGCCTGGGAAGAAAGCACAGGACAAACAGTGCCAGCTTCTTCAGAACCAGCATGCTGGTGAGCAGGCAACACTACATCCTTAGTCCATCTACCAGCATCCTGATTGTAAAAGTAAATATTGACAGCCCCGAACCTCCCCACTGCCTTCCAAGTGTCTCTTCATTCAGTTGCAGTAATGAGGCAGATAGCCTGAGCAGAAACGTGTTTTAAACGACACGGCATGATGACAAATTTCGCAAGTCTATTGAAGATGAGCTTTTCCTTGACCCCATGGACAGAGAAGTCTACATGGATGAGGCAAACTGCCTTGTAGCATCTCTGCCTTTCAGGCCAAACAGGCTACGTCTACCGAGCAACATACAAAACAGCATCAACTAGTTCACGTCTCTGCACCGTACGCTTAAAATGTAACCAGGCATAAAGGAACACTTCCTCAAGTTCATGCAAGCAGTGATTGACACAGACCAAGCAGAGCCTGCTGCAGTGCTGACACAACAAAAGGAATGCTGGTACTTACTGAACTTGGGTGTCTATTGCAGACAGAAAAGAGACCAGATCCATGTGGTGTTTGACTCTAGTGCTAAGCATGAAGGCATTTCCCTCAACGTTGTTCTTATAGTTTAAGGAAAAGACATGAACAATACCTCATGTCTGTCAAAGAGCCCACAGCTGTAGGGCGCGGCACTGGTGGTGTAGGGGTTAGCGCGCGACCCCATATTGAGGCTATAGTCCTCAAAGCAGCCGTCCCGGGTTCGAGTCCCGGACCAGGCGACCTTTGCCAAATGTCTCCTCCTCTCTTTGTCCCTTCTTCCTGTCTGCCTACTATCAAAAATTAAAGGCCTCTAGTGCCGAAAAAAATTCTTAAAAAAAAAAAAACTAGAGCCCACAGCTATGATGGTGAATATTCAGCGGATGTTTTATTGCTTCATTGTGCAGGGGGGATCATCGTAATTTTCTAAGATTCTTGTGGTTCAAAGATACTGACCCGAGCAAGCAGATCACTGAGTACTGCGTGAAAGTGCATGTCTTTCGAAACTGTTCCTCTCCTGCAGTTGCCATCGACGGCCTGCGAAAAGCAGCCCTGCATATTGAGAAAGAACATGGAGGTGAAGTCAAACAATTCATCACAAGGATCTTTTACATTGACGATGGGCTTACCTCCTTTCCAACACAGCCGTCTCTGTCTTGAAGACAACAAAGGAGATGTTAACAGAGTCAAGAATTAAGCTACACAAAATAGTATCCAACAGCCGTGCTGTGATGGACACCTTTCCCCCTAAAGAAAGGGCCAACAACCTAGTGGAGCTAACCATAGACCCCTTGCCACTACAACAAAGTCTAGGACTTACCTGGAACATACAATCCGACAAATTCACCTTCTGCCTATCTGAAGAACAGAAGCCATTCACTAGAAGAGGAATCTTGTCTACCGTCAATAGTCTTTATGATCCACTAGGCTACATGCAACCTGTAACGATTTAAGGAAAAGCTTTGGTCAGAGAGCTGTCTACCAAACAAGCTGAATGTGTATGATATGAACAGCAATTATTAATTAATATTTTTATACATGTTATATGTAATTTATAGCACTATATTGTAGTGGTCTCAGTCCGAGGTAATGGACAGCTGCTGGCTGTCACAATCTGCTGCTGCTCACAATCTAAAATATCTAAAATTGATATTAATCACTGTAATGTGTAATAATTATAATGGTTAATATATGCTATAATAATTACCTTCATCTCTTGAGGCTTTGGCATATTCTCGCAAAGGCACAGAAAAACATTTTAGCAAAGCTCCTAATGTCATATTTTGTGGTGGTTAAGCAGGACCAAAATGCAGGCAGGAGGACGGGAGCCTCATGGTGCGTCGACAAGATTTAATAATAATTGACAAAACGTACATACGTTGGCAGGAAAATAAGCCAGACCACCGAGACGTGGAACTAGGAAGCTTTGCAGCAATTGCAGAAAATCCAGTGGTGAACAATGAACAACAGAGAACTTAAATACTGATGGGAATACAATGAGAACGAATGAGCTAGGAGGGTAACCAATCAGGAGAAACATAAAACAGCTGTTAGAAAAGGGCTGCACAACACCGGGAGTGAACTATTAATTAACATGAAGACAATGGAGAGCAGGAAGGTAAACAGAAACCAAGTAAACAATGATTAGACTGAAGAACATAAATACGGAGGGACCACAAAAACCTAAGACCTAAGAAGAGACCTAACAGTCTAGGAGGCCTGCGACGAAAGAGCAGGTGGTTTGGAGTCCAGCCGTGGAGCCTAGAGGACCCTCAGAGGACCCGGTCAGTAGGTCAGCCACAAAGAAGCCGGCCGAGCAGCGTAGAGGACCTTTTAGGGCCACGAAAAGCCTCTGGAGACTTGCACCCATGTTGGAGTTCTGGAGAACGGCGTAGCAGCCGGTTACACCCATGGTGGAGCTCTGGAGAGTGGTGTAGGAACCGGCAGAACCCTGAATATCTGGGGCGTAGCCCTGAAGATCTGCGGCAGAGCCCTTGAGGCTCTAAAGACGGAGGCAGTTTGTCCTCGAACCCCTCTGGAACAGGAAAACCAGGAGGCGGTTCCTCCTTGAACCCCTCCAGAACAGGAACAACAGGAACACAAAGGCGCTCCTCTGGAGCAAAAGGCGGTCCAGAAGATGATGATGATGTCGGAGCCAGAGGTGTAGATGATGTAGAAGATGATGTCTGTGCCAGGAGTGTAGATGACGATGACGACGATTAAAGTGTTTGAATCCCTGTTGTCCTCAAGCTTTGCGAAGGCATTAAGATTCACAGCTGTCTGTGGTCATGTTGCCAATTCCGTTCTGACCATAGGACAAACTTCGTTGGGGCATGTCGGGAGTATAAAATAAACTCTAAAGACACAGAACTGACAACGTATCTACAAGATCAGGACAGCACGTCGACATTCAACGCTCCCCACTTCTAACACATTGGTGGAGAATGGAAATGGATTATAGGTGTTGCTCGTAGTGTATTGGATGCCCTGCTGCTTAAGACAAAAACACTCAAACATCTGACTCATTAGGTTCTGGTCGCACTTATGTCTGGAGTTATGGCCATCATAAATGCCAGACCTCTGGTTTCCATCTCTTCTGATGGGAGAATAGTGTTATAAACTATAAAATTATGGTATAATTATACCAGGCGGGGAGTATGATGTTCTGTTACTAACACTAAGCAGACAAGGATCTCTGGTGATCATAATTGTCATAGCAGCGTTATTTTGTACCTTCAGTGCTTCAATAGTTAGTTTTAACCGGTAAAATGAAACCAAACACTTACAGTTTTCTTACTAACATTATATGGTCAGGGAAACATTTGCCTGAGAGTATTTCTATGTTCAATTGCTTTATAACTTGTTACTGAGATTATCTTGATGTAAACATAGTTTATTGAATGAAAATAAGGTCCATATGTTTGGTCCATTTGAAAATGCTAACTGTTAGCATCTAAATGGGTTTTTTCATAGGTGTTAGCATTAGGCTTGCAGTCCGGTTTTTATTCATTAAATTTACAGTGTTACATAAATGCACTTAGGAAACTAATTGAGACATAATTTTTATTGTTTGTTTTGCAGTTTTACTGAGAATATTTGAGGAGAAGAAAAGCTTCGAAGAGCTTTTCTTAAGATACCTATTATATCTGTTATACCTGTTATGGGGTCAGGTGTTCCATTGGGGGCACGGTACACAGTGGTGTCTGCCCTCTTGCGCTTGTGGGTGGAGGAAGGGGTGGTGTTGCGTGGTGCCCTTACCTTGCTGTCACAGCGCGCAGTGTTGGGTGAGGCAGGATGCAGCGGGTGTGCTTGGAGTGGGGCTGTGTGTGGAGTTTGCGCTGTGTGGGTGTATCTTCTTTGGCTTTTCTGGGATGGAGCTCCTGTGTGATGGTGTGCCCCTGCGGGGAGGGGATTCATGGTGTTTGGTTCAGGTGCATGTGTTTGATATCTGTGTCCTGGTTGGGGGTGGCCCTGTGGGGAAATTCATGTTGGGGTTCATGGGGGGCTCATGGGGTTGAGATTAGAAATCATTGGGGGGTTAAGACTGTTTCATCCTGTGGCGGCTCTGGTTAACAGGCTTGTTTGGAACAGGTAGACCCCTCTTTTGTACATGGCCCCCTCTCTGGATGGGGGTTATTGGTGACTGGGGTCGGGGCGGCGGGTCTAGGTCCTGGCCGGGGTCGCTCAGGTTTGGGCGGTGCCGCCACTAGTCTGGGCTGGTGCTGGGGTGGTCTGCCTGTCTCCACCCCGGAGGGAAGGGACCACCTCCTGGGTCCGGGCGCTGGTTGCCCCTATGCGATATTGGCACCTGGACCTGGGAGTATAGAGTATGGATCGGGAGTGTGAGTGTGTACGATGTCCATTGTTGTGTGTCTTTATTGGGTGAGAGTGTTTCTATGTGCACGCATGATGGTGGGAATGTGTGATTGTGACTGTGTGTGCCTGTTTTTTGTGTCAGGTTGGGTCTTGGGCTGCTCCCTCTCCTGGATCAGTTTAGGCCCCCCATCAAATGTGGGGCTTATTTCTTCCCTGTCACACTCCCTGCCGGTGGCTGGTGTCTCTGCCCGCTGGTGTAGTTGTGGTTCTCGGTGTACAGGACTGGGTGCCGAGGTGTGTGCCAGCTCATTCCCAGTAGCTGCTTGCCAGGGCCTGGGCCCCTGGGCTCTGTTGGGCCTCTGCTTGGGGAGTGACGTGTCCCGGGGTCTCGGGTCTCTGAGTCCATGGCTGGATCTGTTCGTAGATGAGTGCCGGTGGGGCCTGAGGGCTCGTGGCTGCAGCTCACTGGGGCTTCTGCCCTGTGGCTGCTGGGTGGTTCCCAAGGACTCTCCCCTGCTCTTCTCTAGGCGGGTTGCAGTAGTCCCGGCAGTGGTCCTCCTGGGGTTCTGGGGGACCTTTGGATGTCTGTAACTTGGATCTCCTCCTTGTCTGTCTCAGGTCCAGGGGGCCGGTCTGAGGCTCCTCACACTCGCTATTGCATATTTTTACGGAGAAACCTTGTATACACAAGCGCACTCACACTCAAACCCACAGGTGTTTGGACTCAGGCAAATGTTCTATATTGAGCCGGAGTTAACACAAAATAAATAAAATAAAAAATAACACTAAATAATAACACTAAAAGCACATCTTTTCATCCTTCTTTCTCTCTTCCATTCTTTTCTCCTTCCCTCCCTATTCATTTACATCCGTAAAAATTGAAATAATCCCAAAGCAGTTTCTAATAAAGTTTCTTTTATAAATATCAAGCAGAGCATTAAAGTATTAGCCATAATGCTCCACTGTGAAAGTAAATCTGTTGGGCTTTTTCTTGGCACTTGGACAACAATTCAGAGTGCTACTCTGCCGGAGAGGACACAGTTAAAAAAAAAAAAAACATACAATCTGCCAACTGTATGGCAGACTCACTTACTAGTAGAACTTGTCAGTTCTCCTAGTACCTCTTACTCTGAAACTGACAGTAATATGAAACTATGATCAGGTGAAGGGTTGAAGTGAGCTAGTACAGTTGGAGGGTCAGATGTTTTATCTTGGCTGCCACTGCTGCCGAGCACATCTGGTGGCTAGGATAAAACATTTGACCCTCTAACTGTACTAGCTCACTTCAATCCTTCACCTGATCATAGTTTCATATTACTGTGATCAGGTGAAGGGTTGAAGTGAGCTAGTACAGTTGGAGGGTCAGATGTTTTATCTTGGCCGTCACTGCTGCCGAGCACATCTGGTGGCTAGGATAAATGGCTGGGATTGGTGCCTGTACTGGGCCAGGTAGCACCTGATGACTGAGTCTAGTGGTTGGGCCTGATGGGTGCTGTGTCGTCTATGCGTACTGACTGTTGGTAGGTGCTTTCTGGCTTAGAACAGTTTGTGCTGGGTCCATCACCCATCAAAAGGCCCAAACATTTATGGCAGCTTTGGCTGCCCGTACAAACGTCGATGGAGTCGGTGTCAGAACTGCTATTAACTATCAGTACAGGACACTTGCTTCTGTCTGGGTTTAAAATCTTACTGAAAGTTCTTTAACATTATACTGTCAACATAGAGTTATGCTGCACAGCAGCCTACCTGATGTGCAGTGGATGGGTGGTTCAGAACTTCATCACCTGACTTCTACGGCCAACCTTCTGCAGTCATAATTGCAGTCGTCCTGTGGTTTTTCCATGAGATGTGTCCCGCCTTTCTGCCCCTGTGGAATCAACTTTACCTTCACAAAGCAATAACCCTCCACCCATTTCCACCAACTGCCTGAAAGTAGGGTTATTGGCTGGTTTGAAATCCATTTGCTACTCTAGGATTTCATTCATTCAACAGAGAAGCAACAATAGACACACAAAGAGCAGAAGCACATTTCTTGACCAAGATGAATAATGTTTCAACAATTTCAGTGTTTTTTCTTTCAGGTTTAAACGAGACAAGGAATTACAGGTCACCTATTTTCTTTCTCACTTTAATGTGTTACTTCATAATAATTGTTTTAAATGTCTGTATTGTTTTGACCATAATCTTTAATAATGAGCTCCATGAACCAATGTATATTCTGCTGTGTGCTTTTTGTATTAATTCCCTTTATGGAACAGCAGGTTTCTATCCCAAATTTCTGTGGGATCTGCTCTCTCCTGTTCATGTCATCTCTTACTCAGGCTGCCTTGTGCAGACTCAGGTGTTGTACTCCTCTGCCTGCAGTGATCTGTCCATCCTTGCCCTCATGGCATATGATCGGTATCTGGCTATATGTCGACCACTGGAGTACCACTCTGTCATGCCGAAGCAGAGAGTCATTACTTTAGTTTGTCTTGCCTGGTTAACACCTTTTTGCATTATAGCTGTAAACACGTTTCTTACATCTAGGTTGAAGTTATGCAGCCCATATTTAAACAGACTAATTTGTATGAATGGGAGCATTGTTTTGCTTGCTTGTTTTCCAGCTGAAGCTTCTGTGACCAGCATAATTGCAAATACCACAATAGTAGTTTATTCTCTACACAGTCTTGTAATTGTGTGGTCCTACATTTTTCTCATCAAAACATGTCTTGGTTCTATAGAAAACAGGAGAAAGTTCATGCAAACCTGTGTGCCACATTTGATCTCCTTGTTAACTTTTTCAATAATTATACTTTTTGATATTTTATACATTCGATTTGAGGCCAAAAATTTACCACAAACTCTTAAATACTTTGTTTCTATAGAATTTCTCATCATACCTCCTATAATGAATCCACTCATTTATGGTTTTAAGTTGACCAAAATACGAAACAAAATTTTGGCAACTATGAAAATTAAATGACCGTCCTGTAGTCTTAATTTTTTGTAAAATCAGGTTTCTGATCCTTTTATGTTTTGTTTTAATGAAGTTTTTTTCCATTTATTATTTTCTTTTAATTCAATTCAGCCGTTTTCCCCTTTTAGGTGGCATATAGTATACAGTCATATTTAATAGATAAGAACAATAACAAAAAGTAAATTTATTTCAGCAACTCAGTTCACTAAAGGACATACTATATTGAGTAATTACACACAGATTGGTGTTTTTAAGCTTTTATTTCTGTTAATTATGATAATTTTCTGCTTACAGCTAATAAGAACATGACATTTATGATTAGAATTTTACATCAGTCCAATGAAATTAAAACGTTTTCATACATAAACGTATGCTTAATGAAAAGTATGTTTAATTCCTGCTTAAGGATTGTGTTTTTTCAAAAGGTACTTTGACAAATCTGATAAACATGTTTCATGAAAACCCACAATCCAATTTATTAAATGTGACTAAACGTGATCCTACCATTTCTATCTTTATTTGTTCTTAGCTGTAAATAATAGTGTAACTTGCCTTTTACTATATTGTATTTAAGGTCAAATAAATAAATAAATCTCCAAAATAAAGTATGGTATTAGAAATTTTCCCAGTTTTCAAAATAAATATGATTATATTTTAATATGGATAGCAGATATGGTTAGCAGCCTTCACAATTCCTGTTTAAGATGTGTCCAGAAGGCTCAAAATAAAATGTTCTTATGAAGACTTGGTGACCTCATGATGCTCTTTGCTACATTTCTCTAACCTTGAGTTTTGGAGATTTTTTTATATATAGTTTTCTCAAGTCTGAGTAGACGATTACCGTGATTAGCACTGTAGAAACAATGTCTTTATCTACATGTGATTGTTTAATTCTTGTAAACCTTATTGATCTCTGACTGATGATGTTGACTGATCAGGGACTGCTGTTTATCCCCAAATCTGGCCTAAAAATCCGAGGTGACAGAGCCTTTGCTGTTGTGCCCCTCTTGCTATGGGAGTCTTTGCCCCTCTGCGCAGACTACAAGGGGAACACGGGGTAATAACTGATTAAAAAAGCTACAGGGCACAATGGAACTAAAACTAAATAAAAGAAAGCACCAATGACAAAACTTAAAGTCCAAGATGCCCTAGCCTTTTCAGAGAACGGCTTCAAAATCTGTTCTTTATCTCACCTTTGTTCCTTAACATGATCTGATGTTTCAATTCATGAAGGTAGTTTATTTATTATTATAAAACAAGGGTTACTGTTGGTCTTTGTAGGGATACTGAACCTCGCCTCAGTTTTTGGGGAGCCCCAAAGTCCCCCCCACAGAAACCCAATCAAAAAATGGAAAAGTACATGGCAAAAAAAGCCGAAAAGTGGTGATTGGTGGGGGGCTGTTCCCAGAGACACTCTGGAGAGCCTCTTCCAGGGTGGTAATTATTATCTGCTCAATATGTGTTTGTATTTTGTTTTACAATTTTATTGACTTAATGACAGTTAATTAATTATGCCATGAGTGGTTTATATTGTTAAAAGATTAACTATTTCTATAGAGAACAAGGGAAAGTTCATGCAGACATGCATACCATATTTAGTCTTCTTATCCATTTTTATTCCAGTTATACTTATTGATATTGTCTAAACCTCAGATTACCTCAGAGGTTTTTTTTAAAAAACCCTTTTGGGGAATGGGGATTTTTTCCGCCAGCTCTTTACTGTATGAAAATCCCCCCCCCCGTTTTCATGATTTTTTTAGCAGGGGAATACTGAGGGGTTTTAAATTGGGAAAAATTGGGGGAGGGGTTTAGATGGGGGATTAATTTTTGGCCCCCTCCCTGGCCCCTTCCCAAGCAAAAAAAAGAGGGCTGGGATTGGTGTCTGGGTTTGGTGGCTGCCAGTGGAGCCTGACCTGGGCCTGGTGGCACCTGGTTTCTCAGCCTGGTGGCAGGGCCTGGTAGATGCTGTGGCACCTGGGTTTTGCTGACTGCTGGTGGTGCCTTGGCCTGCTGCTGCAGCATAGGTGCTGTATTTTTTTCTGTAAATGTCTTGCTTGGTCACAAAGGGAGAAGCGCTGGTAACTGTCCGTATTTTGTTTGTGTCCACAGTCCTCAAGCTCTTTGAAGAAAGAACCTGGTTGCAGACGACTGTGCAGACCTCGGTCTGTGAGAGCTTTAGGGAACTAAATTATTTCAGGGGCTTCTAGTATAGCAGAAGTAATGCTCATCGATGGAGGCAGCAGCTGTAATGGCAAACTATTATACACAGCTATTATTTGTAAGTGTCTTCTTAACAAAAGGGTTGAAGGGGTGTTTTAAGGGATTTTTTGTATTTTAGGGGTTTTCCTTTTTTATGGAAAAGATAAATGGGTTAGAGAAAACTCTGCAAGGATGGTTTGGTTTTTTACCACCAAGGGTTACAAGGGAAAGGGTTTTTTTTTAGGTAGGAAAAGGGGAAACTTGTCCCTAAAAAATTTCAAATGATTAAAAGAAGAAAACAAAAAGAATGAGAGTTTATTAAATTTCGACCCGAGACAGAGGAAAAAAAAATTTAGCCCCAAACACAAAGTAAAAATTTAAATTTTAAATTTAATTCGTTTTATTTATATTCGCCCAAATTTACAACCCCAGTTGTTTAAGGCACATTCACCAAAAAATTTTTGGTAATACATGGGCCCGGGGAAAAAGTATTTGGGCCAACCTTTTGGAAAAAACCTTTTTCAAAACCCCTTGCCACATTTTCAGGCTTCAAACATAAAAAGGGATAAAATTTTTAAATTTTTTTGTGAAGAATCAAAAACAAAGGGGGGGGAAAAAAAAAATTCCCGGGGGAAAGTGGGAAAAAAGAAATTTATTTTTGGAAATTTTGTCAAACCCTCCCATAAATTTTTTTTAACAAAAAAAAAAACTGGAAAAAGTGGGGCGGGGCCCGGGGTTTTTTTTGGCCCCCTTGCCCCTTTAATTTTTTCCTTTTTTTTTACGCCACCCCTTTTGGGTGCAAATTTTCAGCCCGCAAGTTTCCCGGGGTACGGGGCTCTAAACCCCCGGTTTTTGCCCCCATTCGAGAGACCAAAAATTTTTGTCCCATCCCCTTTCCCTTTCAAAAAAAAAACTCGAACTCAGGGGGGTTGGATGGAGAGGGGGGTTCCCCCTTACCCCAAAGGGACCTCTTTCCCGCCCCCTTTCCACGATTTGATTGGATTTTAGGTTTTGGGGCTTTTTTTACTTGGGGAAATTTCCCAAAACCCTATCGTTTATTTTGGAACCCTTCCCAATTTTTTAAAATTTGGCTTTTTTTTTGAAATCTTGTCTTTTTTTTTGGGAAAATAAAAAATTTCCCCCCGTCTCAGGTTTAGGTCTTGCAAAAAATCCAAAAGGTTTTCTTGCAGAATGGTCCTGTATTTTCCCCATCCATCTTTCATTCCCATCAATTTTGACCACTTCCCCTGTCCCTCCTGACGAAAGGCAAACCCAAAACCATGATGCTGCCACCCCCCATGTTTGACAGTGGGGAAAAGGTTTTTTTGGTGTGTTCAAAAAGGGTGATGAGCTTTTGTTGCTTTTTTGCCCAAACATATCGTTTTTTGCATTGTGGCCAAACAGTTCGATTTTGGTTTTTATCTGAAAACCCGAAACACCTTCTTCCAAAATGTTTGGTGTGTCTCCCAGGGGGCCTTGTGGCAAACTTTTTTAAAAGGGGGACTTTTTTTGGATATCTTTTTTGAGAAATGGCTTTCTTCTTGCCACCCTTCCATGAAGGCCATTTTGTGCAGTGTAAAGGACTGATTGGGTTTTTCCTATGGACAGACTCTCCGACCTCAGCTGTAGATTCTTTCATTTCATCCAGAGTGATCATGGTCCTCTTGGCTGCATCTCTGATCAAAATTTCCCCTTTACGAGATGGAAAAGTTTAGAGGGGCGGCCGGGTCTTGGTAGATTTTCCAAGTGGTTTGTAACTCCTTACATTTCAATATGATTTCTTGCCCAGTGCTCCTTGGGATGGTTAAAGCTGGGGGAAAAATTTTTTTGGGTATCCCAAACCGGCTTTTTTAAACTTCTCCAAAACAGTATCTCGGACCTGGCCCGGGTGTGTTCCTTGGTCTTTTACGATGCTCTCTGCGCTTTGAACAGAACCCGGGGGACTATCACAGAGCAGGTGCATTTTTATACGGAGACTTGATTACACACAGGTGGATTCTATTTATCATCATCTGTCATTTGGGACAACATTGGATCATTCAGAGATCCTCACTGAACTTCTGGAGTGAGTTTGCTGCACTGAAAGTAAAGGGGCCGAATAATATTGCACGCCCCACTTTTCAGTTTTTTATTTGTTAAAAAAGTTTGACACATCCAATAAATTTCATTCCACTTCATGATTGTGTCCCAAAAAATTGAATTTTATATCTTTATGTTTGAAGCCTAAAATGTGGCAAAAGGTTGAAAAGTTCAAGGGGGCCGAATACTTTCGCAAGGCACTATACATTCCAATTAGTCCTATCCATTGAACAGTTCAGTCAGATTCAGTTATTTATTCAAATTGGACAAAAAGTTTTTCTGTCTAAGGAAACCCAGCAGATTGCATCCAGTCAGTGACTTGCAGCATTCCCTCCTCCCGGATGAGCATGTAGAGACAGTGGACAGTCACTGGCGTTGACTTTGCAGCAATCCCTCATACTGAGCATGCATGTAGCGACAGTGGAGAGAAAAAACTCCCTTTTAACAGGAAGAAACCCTCCAGCAGAACCAGGCTCAGTGTGAGCGACCATCTGCCATGACCGACTGGGGGTTAGAGAGAACAGGCAGAGACACAAAGAGAACAAAGAAGCACTGATCCAGGAGTACCTTCTATGGGAAGAAAAGTAAATGTTAATGGGATGTAGCTCCTTTTAGTCTTTTCACCTAGAAAGAAAGAGCAGAAAAACTCTGACCATTTTCACGGTTAGAGTCTGAAAAGAGAGCACATAGAATTAGTCACAAAAGCTCAGTCAATCGCCATGTCTAGGAGAGAGAAAGGGTTTACAAAAAAGACCGGGCATGTGGATCATCGGAGAGGTGAGCATTAAGTTTGTTGCCCCCAAAAGCTCGAAACGATGCCCCTCTCCAGAAAGGTGTCACAAATACACAGAGTCAGGCCAGGTGTAGCTTCTAGGAAGAGAAAAGAGAGAGAACAAAGTTAAAAGTTTAAATAACAGCAAATAATGTAAAATTGGAGAGTAGTGTGAGAATGTAGCGAAGAGGGTGAAAGTGCCTAAGCCTATAGCAAGTTAAAAGGTTTAATTAGCAAAACAGGATCAGAAAACAGGAGACCAGCAGTCAGCTTCCACGAATCACTGAGGACAGAGAGGCGAGGTAGTGGCTGAATAAAACTCAGGACTTGAACAGAGTTAAGTAAAGCCACTAACCTTCTCAGTCTGGGAAAGATGTGCGGAATCCAGAAGAGGATGTGATCCAGATCCTCAGGGGAATTAGCTGAAGCTGTGGCAGGAACACAGAGAGCTGTGATTATCCTCTTGACAATTATTCCCCGGCAGGTTTTTCGAGCCAGGCAGCTCAGGCTGAATAAACCAGTGGCTTGGGTGGGGCGTAAAACCGGGACAGAACAGGGGCGGGTTTCCAGGGCTAGAGACGTCAGACAAGGGGGTGGCTGAGGCATGAACCAGATGCAAAAAAAGAGTCGTTATCCGGATCCAAACAGTCCGACAAGGGGGAGGCAAAAGGGGAAAAAACCCTGAGGCAAGCAAGGTCATAGAACGAGATCAGGCAGAAAGGAACGCTGGATAACTACTAACAAAATGCTTTAGAAAATCTGGCACCGTCTGCCTGTCAGAGGGCTGTATATAAAACTGCAGTGAAAAAGGTGGGGGCTGACGATATAATAGAATTTTTCTTATCAAAAGGGGAGAGAAATTAACTCACAATAAGAGAAAATCCGGACTTTGTCTTTATTAAATTTATTCAAAGGCGTTTTTTTCGTTTGAAGACCCTGTCACTGACGAGTCTAAAACAGAGCCCAGAGCACAGTTACAGACAGTATTTATAGCAGAATGAGGGTGTTGTCTCAGCTTCAAAGTTTTAATTTTTATGACCCCTAAACCCTTCCCGGGACAGAGCTAAGACAATTATTAATGAGCACCATCTGCTCTTCCTCAGACAAAACCCCTCCAGGATGTTTTTTAAACCTTAAACCTCTGGTAATGGTTAAGAGTCCATCTACTCTAAATACCAGAACACTAATAAAAACACTGAGGTCAGAGGAGAGAGGTTAATGAAAGTTCACAGCACTCTGGAATACTTTGAAGCTCTAAATAAAAGAATTTCCATAACAACGGTGATTGCGCTGCAGCGCAGCAGCAGACAGGTGAAGCAGATGAGTTGATTGCATGCAAGAGAGCAGGGTTACGCAGAGCAGGCAGACGGGCCAGAATCATAACAGGTTCAGAGCACCTGTGCATACTTGCATGTGTGTGTGTTTTCTGTATTTAGGTTTGTAAATGACTAATAAATGGTTTCCTCACTTAATTCTGGTTATTTAATACTCGCTTTTGGCACCACATCATGAGCTACACATATTGTGTCCAATAAGGGTGGTACTTTGCAGGCACAATTTCCATAGCGCGCTTATATTCACAACTGTTTGCCTATCATGTGGGCACTCATGTCAAAACAAACATTATCACATTGGGTGGTTGACACTATTTTTTAAAAGTCTACAAAGAGGAAAATCTTCCTCTTCCTGCTAATGTTGCAACTCACTAAACCAGAAGTGATGCAACTTCATGGGCTGCTCTGAAGAAGGTATCTTTGGTAGACATATGTAAAGCTGCGCTGACTCTATCAGGGTCAGTGTTATGGAGTCTGACAGCTTTGGTTAGAGATTTACTCTAGGTCAGGATTGCAAACTGTGAAGCACTGTGTTCATCATAATCCTGATCTTACCAGATTCCCAAGATAAAGACAGCGGTGATGGTCTGAAAATAGATTATAAAATTAGATTATAGGTTCATGAATAGATTAAAAGTTACAAATGAGTATACGAGACTGAACAACGACCATCATAATATGTCATAAATGGGCCAAAGTCATTGTTTTGCAAGCCACAATTAAGTCTCAAGTCTTTCCACCCAAGTCTTGCTTCACATCAAGTCAAGGCATGAAAGTCCTGAGTCAAGTCCATGTCCTAAACTTTAACTTTTGAGTCTGTAACAAGTCATTTGACCACATGTTTACTTTAACTGGAGTGATGATAATTTTGAGATTTTTGAATTAGGCCTATTCATTGGCCTCGTAGCATACTTGCCTACATTGTAGGCAATTATGCTATGTGGCTAAAATTTTGATTGCCAAAACAACTGGCAAGAGAAAGTGAACTTCAGAAATGTCTGAAAATTTGTAAATATTAACTGAAACAAACAAAACATCCAGTAATTTTAGAAAATAATAGGATTTCTATACAAAATAAAACCATATCCATGTTATCCAACTGTAACAGTACAAACATGCTTTTTGCAAGCTATTGCAACCATCTGATTTAAACGTCTATCTCAAGGTTAGCAGACTACAATTTCAACAATCTGTAATCTGCTCCTGGTTTACATTGGAGTTAGACTCTGTTACTTTCCCGGCTCAAATATTAAATTATCGACCAAAAAAAACACGTAGTTGTTGAGCTAACATTAGTTGCTTTTATAGCTTTTACTTATCATTCTTTGTGAAAGTTTAAATGTCCAAAGGAAGTTAGATATTGTTGCTTTTCTACAATATTTTTCAGTCCACATGTATTCCTGACTCCATTTTTCACCTCATTTATCACCTTGTAATTTTTTAAAAAAACCAAAATTAAAATTTTATCTTTTTTTTCTGTTTGTGTTAGATCGGGGAAAATTGTGAGAATGACAAAAAGTAGCTAAAAAAATGAATCAAATCAAATTTTTTAAACTAGAAATCTAAAAAGCCCCAAATTTAAAAAAAAATACAGATGATCTCGGAATTAAAAAAAAAAAAATAATTTTTAACAAAAAAATTTACTTACATGTAAAAAAAATAATTTAAATAAAGGTTACCATAATGGCCCTTCATTAAAAAAACTAAAACCCAGTGCGGCATCAAAAGCATGAATTTGTAAGTTTAAAAACCCAAAAAATAATAGTGACAAAGACAACATTTTCTGTGGGTGACCCACCTGTTTGACATTAAGGGGAGGTGAGGATATTAAGACATTTATATTTCTGACATATTTTGTTTTATTTCTCTATTTGTAGTTGACATTGTAGTTTGCAAAAACTGTTAGATCAGTAAAAGGAGAAATTACAAGGCATCAACTACCCATGCCTAAGTAGTTGATGCCTTTTACAGAGACTTTAAAAGGAGTGGGGACTGGGGGGGTTAGCCTCCCAGTTTTATCCAGAAACATAGTTTCAGATTTAGAGTAGTTGATTTTGTTGCCAGAGAAGCTGCTAAAATAGTTTGTTAGGTAGAGTAAAGCTGGTAGGTTGTTGTGAACTAGAACAAAACAAAATCGGGCAAAAGGGGGCCTAAAAGGTATGTGTTGTTCTAAATCCCCTATCCCTTATCCCCCCTGAAGTTAGTCCCTGTTATGATTTTTTTCATTGCCTGTGGCTAAAATCGAAAAATGGAAAAATTAAGGGACTTTGGGGGCAGTCTTGTCTTAAAGCCTCAAAACTTTAAAAAGATGGGGTTTGGTAATGGTTTTTTCCTTAAAAAGGGGAAGAATGAGGGTTTAAATTTGGTAATAATTATAAAAAAAATTTTAAAATTTTTGGGAGCAACTTCCTAAACCCAGATATATTTGTAGAACAAAATTTTTGGGATCCAATCGGCCAGAACCCCAAAGGCGGCACTCCCTCCGTAAAATTGGAGGTAGAGGAAAATTTTCCCTTCAGGCGGGCCCGGGGGTTCTGTGTCCCCTCCTGCGGTTTCCCTTGGGCACTTTAAATTTCCTTTTGTTCGTGACCCCCAAAATTTTGGGTTATGGATTTTTTTTACAAAGTGGGAGAGAAGGCATCCTTTAAAAACAAAGAAAACGGGGAATTTTTTCCAAAAAAGTTTTTTTTTAAAGGTTTGGAGCATTTGAAATTTCTGTCCCCGGCAAGTCAGATGAACAGAGAAAACGAACGAATCACACAAAAAGTATTTATCCCAAAAAAATGAAGTGTTATTTTCAATTCAAAGATTTGTGTTTTTAGGGCCCTAGACCCTCCCCAAGTAGAGGAAAAAAGGGTTTTTTATGAGAGCACCCACCCTGCTTTTCTTTGGGACATAACTCTTCAGGGGAGCTTTTTAACCATTAAACTCGGATTTAGAATCCATCTGCTTTTTAAAGTACAAAAAACACAAAAGGTTTCAAGGAGACGGGTAAAAAAAAGGTCATAGCATTTTAAAACACTAAAAAAATTTTTCCATTCCCCCGGGTTTCAGCATTTTGGGTTTGAACCAAACCCTTTGTGGTTTGGAGTATAGGGGGCCAAACCCTCTGAGAAAGTTTTTTTTAAAATCCCAAAACCTTCCCAAAAAACCCTTTCCAAACCCAAATTTTTTTTGCTAATTAAACTTTGATGGGCCCCTTCCCTTCACGTCCAATGAAAAAATTTTAGAAGTATCTATCCCGGGTTTTTCATGAGCCATTTTTAAAAACCAATATTAAGTATTAAAGGCTCCCAGGTGGCGCATTGGTAGCACGTTCCCTTTGCAGCAAAAAGGGGTCCCTGGGGTTTGTTTCCCCGGGCCGGGGGGTTTTTTCTGCAGGAGTTTTGTTTGTTCTCCCTTTGCTTTGGCGGGGGGTTTTTCTTTCGGGTATTTCCCGGTTTCCTCCCCCACATCCAAAAACCCTTTTTTTGGGTTTTAATTGGTCACTCAAATTCCCCTTAGGGGGATAAAATTAGTGTGGCATGGTTTGTTTGTGTTTTTCCCCCTCGTTTGGACTGGCGACCTGCCAGGGTGTCCCCCGCCTCTCCCCATAGACTGCGGGAAAGATAGGCACTAGTTTCCCGTAAACCCCATTAGGGAAATAAGCGGAAAAGAAAATAAACTAAACTGATTAAGTTTTAAAGGGTTAAATATTAAAAAAAAACCCCTTTGGGTTTGGCCTGAAACAAAGCTGTTTTGGTCTGAGTGCACAAGGAAAACTGTTTTTAATTTTGTTTAATATCTGTTTGATGAGAACAAAGGATTTTGATTTTGATTAAGTTTAAGTGTTTTTTGCGTTTTGGACGGGGCCCAAACCCCTTCTTTTAAATAAGGGTCCCCATAAAAAAAAGGTTTCAATTCTTTGGTTCCCCTTGAAGCTCTGGGGTTGATTTTTTGGGTATTTTTAAGTGGAATATTTTTTAAAAGGGGTTTTTTGTCCCAAAATTTTTTTATTTTTTCCCCAGAAATTGCATTTTTATTACATCTTACAGAGAGTTTTAAAATAATTTTTTTTAATATTTTTTAAACCCTTTAAATTTCCCCAAAAATTGTTTTTAAAATTTCCCCATGAAAAAATCTCATTAAAAATATTAAAAAATTTTTTTAAAAAAAAAAAAAAAAAACAAAAAACCATGTGGGGGCAAAATTGGCGTCCCTTCCCCTTTTAAAATTTCCTTTTAAAAATTTCCCAAAAATCCGTATGGAGATTTTGAAATCTTCCCAATGTTTTGGGATTATTAACTGAACAATTAAATTTAAAAAATTTTAAATTTAATTTTAATTTTTTTTTAATATTTTAAAAATTAATATTTGGGCCTTTTAAAAGGGTTTGTCCTGTGAATCCGGGGCCCAAATTTAAAGGCATGGTTTTTAAGGAAAAAATTTGAAAGGTGTGGCCAAGCTCGCCCCATTATTGAACACCCAAAAACTCTGCACATATAGGGAATAAAATTCACACAAATTTTTTAAAAAATACAAAAATTTTTTAAACCCAAAAAAATAACCAAAGTCAAACATATTTAAATAAACCCAAACTCTTTACTATGCTAAAACCAACCCAAAACTAAACTACCAAAGAATTAAACAAGTTGTTTAAAAGGGATGATTTAAAATTTCATGACCAAAAAGAGTGATGCAACTTTACCATGAAAGGGTTTATTTAATTTTTGAAAACCCAAGGTTTAAATCTTGAAAATCTGGAAATGAATTTAAGTAGTCTTGGAACCAAATTTAGCAACCATTC
This sequence comes from Crenichthys baileyi, assembly GCA_036173005.1. Classification (NCBI taxonomy): domain Eukaryota; kingdom Metazoa; phylum Chordata; class Actinopteri; order Cyprinodontiformes; family Goodeidae; genus Crenichthys; species Crenichthys baileyi. Next base: position 11,922 of record JAHHUM010000373.1, on the reverse strand, counting down.
AAAATGCAAGACCCAGAAAAATTTATTGGTTTTAAAAATAATGTTTTAAAAAAGGTTAGGGTCTGAAAAAAAACCCAGACTCCTGGAGCCCTAATTCTAAACGGTGTCTCTTAGCTCCCTTTTTAATTTTTTGAAAAAAATTTTTAAAAAGAAATCTTTTTAAAGGAAAATTTGGGAAAAAGGGGACCCCAATCTTTCGGGGAAAAGGGGGCCCTTAATGGTTTTAGTAAAAAAAATTTTTAAAGGGGACTATTTTTCCACAAAACTTAAAAACAAAACCCTTTCCCTTTTTAAAAAATTCTGTAGAAAGGCACTTTTCTTAAGCGTTAGTTTTTAAAGGGCTAACAAAGGGGGCTGATAGTTTTAGCTTAGCACCAGAATCAAAAAAAATCATCCCTTTTTAAAAAAATCCCCGGGGTCAAAAAAAAGGGTTTAAAAAGCAAAAAAGTGCGGACGGCGCGTTAGATAAACCCTTTCCCTGCTTAAAATCCCCCCCTTTAGCTAAAGTTTGTTTAACTTAAAAACACACAAAGAACAAAAACCGGGAGCACTGGTGTGCGGGGGTTTAGCCTGCGGACAAGATAGGGGGGGGTTTTCACCCCAAAAAAACTTCCAAAATAAAAAAACTTTTAAAATTTCATTTCACCAAAAATTTTAAATTCTGCCCAAAAACCAAACCCTCTGACCTGGTGGGGAAAAAGTTGTCCAAGGGGCAAGTTTGAAAAAACATCCACAGTCAACAAGGGGTTACTTTCGGCTAACCTAACGAAGTTGTAGCGGGGCATCCCGTTCGTCGGCCGACCACACGGGTTTAACATGGGATGCATCTGTGTGTCTTTTCCAGACGGGGGCTTCCTCGAACACCGTTTGTTCGCAGGGCTTGGAAAGTCAAGCATTCGGGATTTAATTCCCCCCTTCGGAATAATACCGGAAACAAAAACAAAAATTTTTCCCATTTTTAATTTTAGTGCATATGAGGGGTGATCGTATGACATTTGGGATCCATTTGAAGGGGTTTATGTCTTTTTGCCAGCAAAAAGCCCTCAGCAGCTGGTCCCTCCTCCATTTTCCCTCGGGGTTTGGAAGAGGTGGGGCTTGGGGGGAGGGGGTGCTCTATTCAGACAGTGGCATCATGGGAAGTCTGCTGCTACCCCCCTTTCCTCAGTTGCTGGAAGTCAGTTAAATGCTATTTATTTTGAAAATTCCAGAAGAGTTTGTACCAGAGGTTTAATGTTGAAATCCATGACTGGGTCCCAACACAGAACTTTCTCACCATTCTTCTCTGGCAATCCTCCTGTATTGTTGTGTGATTGTAATCAGCCACTGGGTCCTCTGTGTCATGTCTATCTGCCCCTGTGGAATCAACTTTAGCTTTGTGAAGCAGCAACCTTCGACCCAGTCAAAGAGCGGAACTGCCTTAAAGTAGGGTTGTTGGCTGGTTTGAAATCCAACTGCTATTGTAAGATTTCATTAATTCAACAGAGAAGCAAGATTAGACGGTGTAAAAGAGCAGAGGTACCTTTCTTAACCAAGATGAATAATGTTTCAACTGTTTCAGTGTTTTTTCTTTCAGGTTTAAATGAGACAAGGAATTACAGGGCACCTCTTTTCTTTCTCTCTTTGCTGTGTTACTTTGTAATCATCCTTGCAAATATTTGTGTTGTTTTGACAATAATCTTGGATAATGAACTTCAAGAACCCTGTAATTTCGCTGTTGCTTTTTTATGAATTCCCCTTTTTGGAACAGCGGTTTCTATCCCACATTTCTTGGGGTTGCTCCTTCTGTTTTTTGTCATTCCTTTCCAGGGGGCCTTCTGCAGGCTCAGGTGTTGAAACCCCTTTTGGCCTCAGTGATCTTCCATCCTTGCCCCTCATGGCATTGTTAGAAAATCGGCTATATGTCGCCCCATTGGAGTACCACTCTTTTCAGCCGAAGCGGGAGAGCCATCACATCATTTTGTCTCATTGGTTTATACCTTTTTGTTTAAGGGTGTAAAACACTTTTCCCTTACATCTAGGTTGAAATTATGCAGCCCATTTTTAAACGGGACTCATCTTTTTAAAACGGGGGGCTTTGTTTAGCTTGTTGTTTTCCACCCGAAACTACTTTTAAACAGCATTTTTTGGAAAATTTTGACAATAGAAAATTTATGTTCTCCCAACAGGGGTTTAATTTTTTGGTCCTACATTTTTTCTCATAAAAAACATGTGTGGGGTTCTATAGAAAACAGGAGAAAGTTCATGAAAAAACCGGGTTTTGCCACTTTGGGTCCCCTTTTTTTCATTTTTTTTCCGTGATTATACTTTTTGATGTTTTATATGTTCAACTTGAGTCCGAGAATTTACCACAAACTCTTAAATACTTTGTTTCTGTAGAATTTCTCATCATACCTCCTATAATGAATCCACTCATTTATGGTTTCAAGTTGACAAAAATACGAAAAAAAATTGTAGCTGCTATAAAAATCAAATGACCGTCTTTTTTGTAAAATTAAGTTTCTGATCATTTTATGTTTTTTTTGAAGATTTCTTACTTTATTTTTCTTTTATTTTTTTAAATTTAAAACCCAATTTATTTTGATTTTTGGGTTGCATATAGTTTGCGGGTCAATTCAAAACCCTTTTAAAAATTTAATTTAAAAGGTTTTATTTATTTCAGTAACTTAATTCATTGAAACACTAAAATAAAAACGTTTTAATACGGAAACGTGGGCTTAATGAAAAGTATTTTTTTTTCAAAAGGTACATTTAATCTGTCAAAATCATGGAAACCCATATTCTAATTTATTAAATATGACTAAAAGTGGTGTTATTATTTCATTCTTTATTTGTTGTTACCTGTAAATAATACTGTAACTTGTCTTTTACTATATTGCATTCAAGATAAAATGTACAATCTATATTTTAAACAAGTTATAATCATAACTGCAATTGTGTATTTTTTCTTTGTTTTGCTCAAATTAAATGATAATTTAATTTTTGGGCAAAAAAAATCGGTTCCTCTGTTTTTAAAATAAAAAATTTAAATTTTTTCACCCGGGAAAAAATATGTGTATCACCAGCAAATAACACACACTTCCTTTCACCATTTAAAACCCAAAAGGTTTTGGGATTGGGTAGTGACCAAAGGTTTGGCTATAGCAGCCGGCCGTGGATTTGACCCCGTGGAAACTTTCCCCACGGGGCAGTTTTTCTTTTTTTGGGGAAAAAGGAGAGTTTTAGGTGGGGGGGAAAAATAATTTTTTTGCCCTGGGTTTGGGCAGCCGTGGTTTTTGTTTTTTGGATTTCAAAACCGGGGGAAAACAACCCCCCAACACCCTTTCAGTCAGTTCCTCTTGCGGGCCACAGTTAAACCTGTTGGAGTTTGGGTTGTCCTTCTTGGTGGTATGTTGACATTACCCGGATACCGTGGCTCTTGTACACCCCAAAGACCTTTCTTCCTTTGGGCACAGATCCGGCCCCGCAAAAACGTGCAACCAACAATTTGTCCTCTTTTTAACTCTGGTATGTCACCCATAATGTTGTGTGCAAATTTTAATATTTTTTTAGAAAAAAATGTGCTCTTACCCTGCTAATTAAACCTTCACCACTTTGCTTTTACTGGTGCAAGTGGGAATCAAAAGAAAACTGGCTTTCCAGGCTGGTCCAATTTAGCCATGAAAAACCTCCCACACTAAAATGACAGGTGTTTCAGTTTCATTGTCCAACCCCTGTATTTGTTACCTTATAGTCCTGTTATTGTTCCTTTATGGTATCTGTCCAGTTTATCAATGCTCCTTAACTATCAGTACTTTGGCCTCCTTTGGTGTTCCTTTAAATTTGATGAATATTTTGCATCCATCTCTATGTGCTCAACCCCGCTGTCAGCGGCCACTGCTCTAACGTATGATCGGGGCTTAATATGGGGGCTAGTGATGATCACATCATTCATCCGAGTGAATTGCTTCAGGCAAGGAACTCTGCTCTCCAAAGAGCTGATCCTCTGGTCCTTTTCATCACTATTCTTCTCTGTATGGCATGGCTGTGGTCAACAACAGCCAAAATAAAGAGTTTAAGGCTTCAACCAGGGTCATCTTGTGTGGGAGTTACAACACCTACTAAGAGAAGGTGTTACACTTGTATCAGAAGTTAACTTCACCGAGCCTGAAAGCCCTATTTACAAGTGCAGCTCTACCTTCCACAGGCATGCTCTGCAGGAGTCTGTGGCGTTACCATGGACACTCCAGTACATATTCAGATTGAAGAAGGAGGGGGTTGCACCCCACCAGGGATTGTGCAGAGTACGGGTTATTGTGGTGGCGGATCCAGTGTGAAGATGGAGCCAAATTTCATGGCCCAGCCACTGTGGATGATCCGACTGAAGACACTGAAGACCCTATGGCCTGCCCTTATTATTTACGCCCTTATTGACGTAAACAAAGATGGCAGTACCCATGGACTGAGTAGACGACCAAATATGATGATACATTTGACTGGGAAGCTTTTAGAGCTCAGTTCGAAATACTGGCAACTGCCAGCGGCTGATCGGTGGATCAAAGAGCTCCCCAACTCGCCATCTGTTTGATGGGGGACGCCACTGCAGTGCACCACAGTTCGCCCGGTGTATCTGAGTGGAGCTCCTGCTGGTGGAACTGAGTGGACGACGGAGATGTGGAGTATAATCTCTGCAGATATTGGCAAATGATTGAATCCTGATGTGCAGACTAAACTGGCATGTGATCAGTTTGTGTGGACATTGTCCCCACCCAATCTTAACCCACATGCAACTGGACTGCCCACGCATCCTGCCACAGGCTCTGGAATATGTACTGGAAAGAGAGATGGTGAAGGCTTCTGTGCAGGGGCATGCCGAGTGGTTGCCAACAAGGATCACTTCAGCAACAGAATGTGAGATGGTGGCTTAGAGACCAGTGTGGCTGGAAGAAGTCACTGAACTGATCATGAACTGAACTGATGATGGGATTGAAATTACACCTAGTCCACATCTCTGCCTGGGCTGTGGAAGCACTGGACATCTGGTGAAGTGCTGTGGCACCTAGACCAACACACTTGGAAATGGTCCAGGGTAGTAGGTGGTAAACTGTTCACCCCCACGCCTGTGTCCCGCACACCCCTTCCACAGACAATCAACACAGATCTGAACACCTGGAGAGACAGCCGGGGATTGCTGTGGTGGACTTCTGCCACAATCCTGCCTGCATTGAGGGGGTGCCATTCTTCTGGTCAGAGTACTGTGAAGATGCTTTTGCGAGCCCCTCACAAGCGCAACAATCTTATCACCGCCTGACCCGCAGTTACCCTTCTTTGTGGACACTGATGCAATGGGTGCGGTCCTGTCACAGATGAGGCCCCAGGGAGAAAGGGTGGTAGCCAACAATAGCATAGCTTTGAGTACAGCGAAGCGAGGTTCTTGTGTCACACGCAGAGAGCTCTCTGCCAAAACAACAACTGATAGTTCACAGTCACCGACAGGACAGAGGATCAGCGTGGAAATGCAGATGATTGAATCCCAATGGCCATGCAATGCGGAGGGCTACCATTACTGTGACTGGCGTGAAGGCCGGGAACAGGCACTAGTCAGTAGGGCAGGACATACAGGGGGGAAGAGGCAACCAGACCATAGTGCAGGGAGCTGCCAAGGATTGGAGGTACCTACTGCTCTGGAGAGCAAAGGCAGATTCCAGAATTATAGCCAGTGGTGTTGTGGGTGGGGGAGCAGCATCGACCACCATGGGAGAAGATGGCTGTGCTGTCTACAGTGACTAAGGGACTGTGGACCAAGTTTGGAGTACTGCGGTTGTTGGTTGGTATCTTTCAGTGGGCCTCGATGGAACTGGCCACAGGGATGAAGACATGGCAGGTTGTGGTCCCCATAGCTCTGCAGGGAATAGTTCTCAGGGGGTGCATTGAATCTGGACATAGGTCATTTTGGGGTGCCAAAGACTCTTTGGCCCCTCCAACAAGCCTTCTACTGGGGTAGGCTTAGAAGAGATGCTGAGGACATCTGCATTTGTTGTGGCCTCTGCACACCTCGTAAAGGATCGCAAAGACAGTCAAGGGCTCACTTGCAACTGTTTCCTGCAAGAGTACCCATTCAGCAGGAGGGTGTGGGCATCATGGGCCCCTTTCAATGTAGAAATTCTCACCGCTATGGACCATTTTACGAAATGGAATTCTGAAATCTATCCAAAGTGATCAGGGGAGGAATTGTGAATCCAGAGTTTTCTCCACCATGTGTAAGTAGTTAGGGATAGCCAAGACTCTTACCACACCCCTCCATCCCAAAAGTAATGGGAGCGATTTAATCAGAGTCTTGAGGGACAACTATCATTATCACATCAGACCACCAGAGTGACTTGGATTTACACCGTCCAGGAATTGACTTCCTGTTCACCTGCCCTCCTGATGCTATGCTGTGAGCTGAGAACTCCTGCCCAACTTGTGTTCAGGTGGCACCCTGATGTGTCACAGACACATGCGGGACCAGTCAACGCCAGGCGGCCGCAGAACCGATTGGGCACCGCACAATAATATGCCCAGAGACATATTTAGGATGCTAGAGTAAAACAGAAGAGGAATTATAACATGCACTCCAAGGGTTGTGGTTGGGGAGTTAGTGTGGGTTTACCCACCAACGCGGAAGAGACGAAGATGCAAAAAACTGAACAGTCACTGGATGGAACCATGTGCTGTCCTGGAGTGGTTGAGGACAGTTATTTGCCAGGTTAAGTTGCCCCTAGGGGGATGTAGAGTAGCCTAACAGCCCCCTAATTGGGGGAAGAGCCCCAGGGGGTGTCATTTGACCAGATGTTTCATTTAATCAGTAATAATAACTGAGATATTTGAATTATTTTAAAAGTTGTTTTTGTTAGCCAAAACAGCTAAAGTTTGATGGCCCATCATCCATTTTGGCAGGAATAGAACTGCTACTACGCCTCCCAGCATGTATTGCAGCTCTGACGTCACTGGCAGATGTGTTAAATAGTTAGCTCAAGCTAATTCTAACTGCCATTTCCAGCCGTGGTATTTTGCCGATACAGTGCTCGGAGGCGAAATAGATGCTTGCAGGCTTGACAAAGCTAGATATCTGTCTGATATAAGAAGATCAGAAGATTCCTATCCTGATCAAAGTCAATATACAGGCCCTCAGAGGTTTCCAGAGGAGACGAATCTCCTCCTTGTTTGTTTAGTCAACTGCAACGGTTCATTTTATTTTTTCTGTTTTGGACGGAGGAGGAGAAAGTGACCATTTAGGGTGCTTGCGGACGCACGACATTTGCCACTCATAACTTCATCTACTGGAAGAAAGCCCACTCGCCTGCACCCCTTTTCCCTGAGGATTTGCCACCAAGTAAACTCATTTTGTTTCCTATTTTTGGACTCTAGTCTAGGCAGATTGAGGCAGGAAAGTAGAGTAATCTAGAATCACCACATTTAATCTAATGTCTCATAGATTAATATTGTAAGCACATCAAAGTTTTTGCTGAACTGTTTGATTGCTTTAGAACTCTGAACCGCGGCTGCGCAGCAAAGTTGAATGTCAGTATGTGCGCCGTATTTTGATCAACTGAGTGCTGACTCACTTGGAGTTAAAGTGGGTCTACTGAAGTTTTAATAGCCTTGTGGCGATATCTGATCCATTGTCTCAACGTTTATGGCCCCTGATGTTTTTCACAGAATTCCCGCTTTTTGTGGGGGGGTGGGGTGGGGGGGGGGGTGGGGTGGGGTGGGGTGGGGGGGGGGGGTTAAGACTGTGTGCTGGAGCAGCTCGCTCTCAGCTGTTACGGGTTTAAAAGGCTACCCGTGCGGGTGCGCTTGGTTAAAACTAGTTCCATCTATATCTATATATATGTGTAAACCCATATTCCAAGTCGATCTGAAGCTTCAACCCTTTCCCACTCAGTCCATAAACTGCTGGTTTGATCTCCATCTATACCATCTTTATTTTTGATTAGTCATTTACCCACTTTTGAGAATAGTGCATGCTTAATTAGGTGAAGGTTGTTGTACCAGGATAGTGGATTGTAATAGTGGACTATCGGTTCAATAAATTTTCACATAGCTATAGAGACACTTTTGGGGGTTTTATTTTCATTTAAGATTTTTTGTAAAAATAGGTAAGTACCCCCCATTTGGAAAAAACAGTTGATACACAGTGAATTTAGTGTGATTTTGGGTTTAAATTTTTCTTTATTATTTTATTAAACAAATTTGAAATTATTGGGTGGGGAGCCCAAATAAAAAACCCCACCAAAGTGTATTCTGTCTCTTTTGTAAAATGATTTTTGGAAAGAATTCTCGTACTTGCTCTCTCTCGTTTCCTCTTCATCCAGGACCGGGTCGCATGCTGTAAGTCTTAACTGAGGGGACCACGGGCCGCAAAAGCAAAGACACGAAACCCACGGGCCCCAAAAACCACCCCTTTTTCCCGGCCCGGGTTTTCCCCAAAAACCTGCCCCATAAAAGTTATGAAGAGGACCGGTGACAAAGGGCAGATCCAACATGCACCAGGAACAGGTCCGTCTTAGTGCCGGCAATGTGGACCAAACTCCTGCTCCGCTTGTACAGAGACTGGATGGCCCCTAATAAAGGGCCCCCGACTCCATACTCCTGGAGCACCCCCCACAGGACACTTTGAGGGACATAGTCGAATGCCTTCTCCAGGTCTGCAAACTCCCATGAACCCTCAAGCAGCCTGCAGAGGGTGTAGAGCAGGTCCAGTGTTCCACGGCCAGGACGAAAACCACACTGCTCCTCCTGAAGCAGAGGTTCAACTATCGGCCGGACTCTCCTCTCCAATACCCTGGCGTAGGCCTTACCAGTGAGGCTGAGGAGTGTGATCCCCCTATAGTTGGAACACACCCTCCGGTCACCCTTCATATGAAGGGGGACCACCACCCCAGTCTCCCAGTCCAGAGGCACTGTCCCCAACCACCACGCAATATTGAAGAGGCGTGTCAACCATGACAGCCCCACAACATCCAGAGACTTGAGATACTCAGGGCAGATCTCATCCACCCCCGAAGTCCTGCCACCGCAGAGCTTTTTAACCACCTTGGTGACTTCAGCCTGGGTGATGAAAGAGTCTAACCCCGAGTCCCCAGCCTCTGCTTCCACCAGGTAATGCGTGATGGCAGGTTGAGGAGATCCTCGAAGTACTCCTTCCACCGCCCGATAATATCCCCAGTCGCGGTCGGCAGCCTCCCACCGCGACGGTAAACAGTGTTGGCGAAGCACTGCTTCCCCCTCCTGAGGCACAGGACGGTTTGCCAGAATCGCTTCGAGGCCAAGCGGTAGTCCTTCTCCATAGCCTCACCGAACCCCTCCCAGTCCCGAGTTTTTGCCTCTGCCACAGCGCAGGCCGCGGCACGCTTAGCCTCACGGTACCCGTCAGCCACCTCAGGAGTCCCACAAGCCAACCACAGACGATACGACTCCTTCATCAGCTTGACAGCATCCCTTACTGGCGGTGTCCACCACCGGGTTCGGAGATTGCCGTTGTGACAAGCACCGCAGACCTTACGGCCACAGCTACGGGCAGCAGCATCGACAATAGATGCGGAGAACATGGTCCACTCGGACTCTATGTCTCCAACATCCCCCGGAATCTAGTTAAAGCTCTCCCGGAGGTGGGAGTTGAATACATCCCTGGCCGAGGGCTCCGCCAGGCGTTCCCAGCAGACCCTCACTATGCGCTTGGGCCTGCCAAGTCTGTCCGGCTTTCCCCTCCTCCAGCGGATCCAACTCACCACCAGGTGGTGATCAGTGGACAGCTCAGCCCCTCTCTTCACCCGAGTGTCCAAAACATGCGGCCGAAGGTCTGATGATACTACAACAAAGTCGATCATTGACCTCCTGCCTAGGGTGTCCTGGTGCCAAGTGCACTGATGAACATCCATATGCTTGAACTTGGTGTTCATTATGGACAATCTCTGACTAGCACAGAAGTCATATATTACGAAACACCACTCGGATTCAGATCGGGGGAGGCCCCCAACCCGAAGGCGCAGGGTTGTGACCCTGTCATCGACAGGGTTAAACCCCAACATGAGATGGCTGAGCTGGGGGACAACAAGCAAACCCACCCCAGGGGCCGCCTCTCCCCGTGGGCCTCTCCAGAGTAGAAGAGAGCCCAGCCTCTCTCGAGGAGATGGCTTCCAGAGCCCACGCTGTACGTGGAGGTGAGCCTGACTATTTCTAGTCAATATCTCTCAACCTCCCACACAAGCTCAGGCTCCTTCCCACCCCAGCGAGGCGACATTCCACATCCCTAGAGCCAGCCTAAGCATCCCGAGATCAGGCCACTGAGGTCTCCACCTTCGTCCGTTGCCCAATCTTCTTTGCACCGGTCCCTCATGGTTCCCCCTGCAGGTGTTGGGCCCACTGGGGAATGGCTTCGCGTCACTCGTGCGGGCTTGGCCTGGCCGGGTCCCACGAGGAGAAACCCAGCCACCAGGTGCTCTCCGACGAGTCCAGATCACAGGCCTGGCCCCAGGGTGGGTATCGGGCGACATCACGTGCCTCGATTTTGTGGACCTCATGAAGGTGTCTTGAACCCCTGTTTGTCTGACCGGTCACCTAGAGCCTGTTTGCCATGGGAGACCCTACCAGGGGCATTTAAGCCCCAGAGACTTGCACACATTAAAGCAGAGACTTGCCATGTACACATAATAATCAGAAGAAATCATTCAATTTGAAATCATTAAAATTGAAAAACTGGGAATATTAACATGCAACAATCCCAGTATTTCTATTGAAAACTATTGCAACAATCTAATTTAAATGGCAGTCGGTAATCCTTGGTTTACATTGGAGTTAGAACCTGTGACTTTCCAGATTGAATATTTAAATCACAAAAATGCTAAGTTTAAGCTAACACTAAAGATACATAAGTTGCTTTTATAGCTTTTACTTGTCATTCTTTGTGTAAGTTTTAATGTCAAAAGGAAGTTTAATCCTTTCTACTCTAGTTTTCAGCCCTCATGTTTTCCTAAGTCAATTCTGAAACTTTACAAAAACCTAGCAAACAATTAGGTGTCTAACTTTAATTGAAAATGTAGAAGTCAAACTTACTCTAACAAACTGTATGGATGATGAATGGGATGTAACTCCAGTTCATTTTTGTGTGAAGGCAGATTATCTTCAGTGAGTGACTTCTGTTAAGTAACAGTGTTGTAATCACATTCACCTGATGTGATATGCCTGTGTGGGATTTTAGCCATTTTATATAGGATAAAGGTGGAGGTGTATTTATTTATTCCTCACCCAAAATCTCCTTTTTTTGAATTTTACCAAAATTTGAAGCCGTTTTCACTTTATGTGCGGAATCCATATGGAGATGTGCATCCTCCAGAACTTTTTCACTATTCTTCTCTGGCAATCCTCCTATATTGTTGTGTGATTGTAATCAGCCTCTGGGTCCTCTGTGTCATGTCTATCTGCCCCTGTGGAATCAACTTTACCTTTATGAAGCAACACCCAGTCAATGTGCTACAGTGCCTGAAAGAAAGAGTTTTGGCTGGTTTGAAATCCCACTGCTACTACAGAGCACCCTAAATTCAATAAGATTAGACACTGTAAAACACTGGTTAAAGAGCAGAGAAACCTTTCTTAACCAAGATGAACAATGTATCAGCAAGAAATTTCAGTGTTTCTTCTCTCAGGTTTAAATGAGACAAGGAATTACAGGTTGCCTCTTTTCTTTCTCAGTTTCTTGTGTTACTCTATAATAATCCTTGTAAATTTTTGTGTTGTTTTGATAATAATCTTGGATAATGGACTCCATGAACCAATGTATATTCTGCTGTGTGGTTTTTGCATGAATTCCCTTTATGGAACAGCAGGTTTCTATCCCAAATTTCTGTGGGATCTGCTCTCTCCTTTTCATGTCATTTCTTACTCAGGCTGCCCTTTTGCACTCAG